>CM076972.1:4682266-5162266 GCA_039105355.1 Benthosema pterotum | reverse complement strand
GAATTGGTCCTTTAAGTTAAAGTATAAATGCTGCAATATGGAAATACACCACAAATAAAAGTCTGGTAGTCAAAATATTATTAACAGTATTGGCATGAAAATGTACTAGAAGTAAACATACTCATTTCATGTTTTCAAATGTATTAACATTGAAAATAGCTGATCGAGAAGCTCCCAATGCGTCGCACTGTGAGGCTGGTGTAAAGCAACTATTTTCGAAAAAGGGCAGAAATGTTTCCAGGGTTGAAGTGATTACTGTATGTTTTGTCGCGGTAATAAAAATCTACATGTTGTCAAATACAAATACTAAACCATTGTTACAGTACAGGTCCATTGTGTAGTAGAGTGTTGTCTTGGTTGGGCCCAGGGTTCCAAGCAGCTCTTCATAATTACACTTCATTGCCTTCATTCACATCACAGACAGGTCCATCTCAGTGTAAAACAGCTACTCTTCCTCCTGGATGTTTGGACTGCATGCTGCCAAAGTGTCTGGAAACAAAAGGGAATATACAGTATATATAGCAGGGTTATTATAGTTATGGATTCTTCATTTTAGTTTAATTTTAGTTAGTTTTGACATTTTATTTTCTAATTCAGTTAGTTTTAGTTAGTTTTTAGAGCAGGTTTGCTCATTTTTATTTTGGTGAAAATATTTAGTTTTAGTTAGTTGGGGTGTGACAAATCATGACAACACACACAATGTATTGGGACAATCACATGATTTCTAAAACGAATAAGAAAAAAAAAGTGTTGTATCCTGCGCTTTTTTTTTTTTTTTTTTTTTTTTTTTTTTTTTTTTTTTCGTTGTCAAGATTTGTCACAACCCGAGATGGATCTGTGTGTGGTCTATTTGTCTTTATATATTAATTAATTTTCTGAAAGTCTACACGCAAAAGGTCTACTTTGATACCAAAATTCCATTTCATCTGTCGGCACAAATTAGGGCAACTGAACTCTGTCAGTCACAATGTGGGACAGACAGACAAGCACCTAAAACGTCTTGGAAATGAGGGACTGTCCCACACGAAGAGGGACATCTGGTCACATCTGGTCACCCTAATCGCTGAACGCTTCTATTTTATTTCAATTGAAAATAATTGCGGAGTCTCAAGGTTTTATTTTTTTTTCTCAGAGCCAGCTGTCCTTGGACTGTCTGCCCTGTAGAAAGCTACAGGCTGTCCCTATAAGAAGGTCAGCGTGATAACTGCAGTTGTTTCTGCTTCATTGCAGGGGCGGATCTACGCATGGGCATGGGGGGGGGGGGCAATGCCCCCCTAAATGCCCAGTCTGCTCCACCAAACACAATGGCATGCAAAACAACCCAAGATATTTCAAGTTAAAGTGCTTATATTTAAAATGATGTGAAACACTACTACTGCTACTAACAAACTACAGCTGTGTCACCACTAAACCAACAGCATTTCATCATTGAAAAACAGAAAACTCTCTGAGTCAGACCTTTAGCTTTATGCATGCTGCGTGTCTGTTGCAACTTCAACAACAACTGATGTTATTATTGATGCTTTACTTGACTAATAAAAGTCCTGTAACCAAATGGTATGGGTGCGACTCCATGAAGCCGCCCCATACCATTTTCTCCTGCCCCCCCTGGTGGGAAATGTTACATCCGCCCTGCTTCATTGAGACGCACCAGAGGGAGAGCTGAGTGGAGACAGCTGACTGACTGACACACACATCCTGAAGCCCCTGACCCACTGTACACTGGGACGGGACAGTGATGTGGTCAGTGGACTCTGATATTTAGAATTATTTATAGTAGCCTACTATATATACTGTATATGAGATGATTAAACTAGCTGGGCCTGTAATTTTTTATTTCATAAAATGACTGTCTTTTTTTTTTTTTTTTTTTACTTGTCTTTTTATATTTTATATTTTTGATTGGATAGTTTAACTTTTTCAAAAAAATAAAAAATAAATGTTTGTCAAAGTAGTAAATAAGGCAAAGACGTTTAAGGCTGAAAGGCTTAGCATGGATGAAAATAGATAAGTGAATTAGAGAATGTTACAGTTTACAATTCAAAATGTAGGCATTTAGCAGACGCTCTTAATGCACTGTGACAGTAAGCAGGAAGCATCATACAAAATATTTAGTGCTCTCTTTACATTAAATGCTATAAGTCTACATAAAGTACAGTGTCAGCATGCAACTCCTGGGGTCCAAGCCCTGGGCCTGGCCCCCCTGCCCCTGGGCCCCCTGCCCCTTGGATAATCCTCCCTAGGTATGGGCCATTGAATTCCAAGTGTTGATTTGCTTGTGCGTCAACGCACAACAAGACATATCACACTGCTGGGACAACGCTAAAACGGTCTTGACCCTTTGGTGTGATTAGGGCTTAAGTGTAGGCTATATTTGAGTTTTATCTTATTTATTGGCCATCTGTCCATGTGTTGGTCATGTGACTGACAGTACATTTACAGTATATTACTGTACCTCCATGTGTTGGTCAGGTGACTGACAGTACATTTACAGTATATTACTGTACCTCCATGTGTTGGTCAGGTGACTGACAGTACATTTACAGTATATTACTGGTTATACCTCCATGTGTTGGTCAGGTGACTGACAGTACATTTACAGTAGATTACTGGTTATACCTCCATGTGTTGGTCATGTGACTGACAGTACATTTACAGTATATTACTGGTTATACCTCCATGTGTTGGTCAGGTGACTGTACATTTACACTATATTACTGGTCCATACCTCCATGTATTTGTCATGTGACAGTACATTTACAGTATATTACTGTACCTCCATGTATTTGTCATGTGACAGTACATTGACAGTATATTACTGTACCTCCATGTGTTGGTCATGTGACTGACAGTACATTTACAGTATATTACTGTACCTCCATGTGTTGGTCAGATGACTGACAGTACATTTACAGTATATTACTGTACCTCCATGTGTTGGTCAGGTGACTGACAGTACATTTACAGTATATTACTGTACCTCCATGTGTTGGTCATGTGACTGACAGTACATTTACAGTATATTACTGTACCTCCATGTGTTGGTCAGGTGACTGACAGTACATTTACAGTATATTACTGGTTATACCTCCATGTGTTGGTCAGGTGACTGACAGTACATTTACAGTATATTACTGGTTGTACCTCCATGTGTTGGTCAGGTGACTGACAGTACATTTACAGTATATTACTGGTTATACCTCCATGTGTTGGTCAGGTGACTGACAGTACATTTACAGTATATTACTGGTTATACCTCCATGTGTTGGTCAGGTGACTGACAGTACATTTACAGTATATTACTGGTTATACCTCCATGTGTTGGTCAGGTGACTGACAGTACATTTACAGTATATTACTGTACCTCCATGTGTTGGTCAGGTGACTGACAGTACATTTACAGTATATTACTGGTTATACCTCCATGTGTTGGTCAGGTGACTGACAGTACATTTACAGTATATTACTGTACCTCCATGTGTTGGTCAGGTGACTGACAGTACATTTACAGTATATTACTGGTTATACCTCCATGTGTTGGTCAGGTGACTGACAGTACATTTACAGTATATTACTGGTTATACCTCCATGTGTTGGTCAGGTGACTGTACATTTACAGTATATTACTGGTTATACCTCCATGTGTTGGTCAGGTGACTGACAGTACATTTACAGTATATTACTGGTTATACCTCCATGTGTTGGTCAGGTGACTGACAGTACATTTACAGTATATTACTGTACCTCCATGTGTTGGTCAGGTGACTGACAGTACATTTACAGTATATTACTGTACCTCCATGTGTTGGTCAGGTGACTGACAGTACATTTACAGTATATTACTGGTTATACCTCCATGTGTTGGTCAGGTGACTGACAGTACATTTACAGTATATTACTGTACCTCCATGTGTTGGTCAGGTGACTGACAGTACATTTACAGTATATTACTGTACCTCCATGTGTTGGTCAGGTGACTGACAGTACATTTACAGTATATTACTGTACCTCCATGTGTTGGTCAGGTGACTGACAGTACATTTACAGTATATTACTGTACCTCCATGTGTTGGTCAGGTGACTGACAGTACATTTACAGTATATTACTGTACCTCCATGTGTTGGTCAGGTGACTGACAGTACATTTACAGTATATTACTGGTTATACCTCCATGTGTTGGTCAGGTGACTGACAGTACATTTACAGTATATTACTGTACCTCCATGTGTTGGTCAGGTGACTGACAGTACATTTACAGTATATTACTGGTTGTACCTCCATGTGTTGGTCAGGTGACTGACAGTACATTTACAGTATATTACTGTACCTCCATGTGTTGGTCAGGTGACTGACAGTACATTTACAGTATATTACTGGTTATACCTCCATGTGTTGGTCAGGTGACTGACAGTACATTTACAGTATATTACTGGTTATACCTCCATGTGTTGGTCAGGTGACTGACAGTACATTTACAGTATATTACTGTACCTCCATGTGTTGGTCAGGTGACTGACAGTACATTTACAGTATATTACTGGTTATACCTCCATGTGTTGGTCAGGTGACTGACAGTACATTTACAGTATATTACTGTACCTCCATGTGTTGGTCAGGTGACTGACAGTACATTTACAGTATATTACTGGTTATACCTCCATGTGTTGGTCAGGTGACTGACAGTACATTTACAGTATATTACTGGTTATACCTCCATGTGTTGGTCAGGTGACTGACAGTACATTTACAGTATATTACTGGTTATACCTCCATGTGTTGGTTAGGTGACTGACAGTACATTTACAGTATATTACTGTACCTCCATGTGTTGGTCAGGTGACAGTACATTTACAGTATATTACTGTACCTCCATGTGTTGGTCATGTGACTAACAGCACATTTACAGTATATTACTGTACCTCCATGTGTTGGTCATGTGACTGACAGTACATTTACAGTATATTACTGTACCTCCATGTGTTGGTCAGGTGACTGACAGTACATTTACAGTATATTACTGTACCTCCATGTGTTGGTCAGGTGACTGACAGTACATTTACAGTATATTACTGGTTATACCTCCATGTGTTGGTCAGGTGACTGACAGTACATTTACAGTATATTACTGGTTATACCTCCATGTGTTGGTCATGTGACTGACAGTACATTTACAGTATATTACTGTACCTCCATGTGTTGGTCAGGTGACTGACAGTACATTTACAGTATATTACTGTACCTCCATGTGTTGGTCAGGTGACTGACAGTACATTTACAGTATATTACTGGTTATACCTCCATGTGTTGGTCAGGTGACTGACAGTACATTTACAGTATATTACTGGTTATACCTCCATGTGTTGGTCAGGTGACTGACAGTACATTTACAGTATATTACTGGTTATACCTCCATGTGTTGGTCAGGTGACTGACAGTACATTTACAGTATATTACTGTACCTCCATGTGTTGGTCAGGTGACTGACAGTACATTTACAGTATATTACTGGTTATACCTCCATGTGTTGGTCAGGTGACTGACAGTACATTTACAGTATATTACTGGTTGTACCTCCATGTGTTGGTCAGGTGACTGACAGTACATTTACAGTATATTACTGTACCTCCATGTGTTGGTCAGGTGACAGTAAACCTCCACAGTCTTCAGGTCAGTGATTCCATCACATCCTCCTACAGCCAGCATGGATCCATTGAAGACCACCAGAGACATCTGAGAAGAGGTGGACAGAAGTAATGCATTACTTATAAGTAAAAGTAGAAATACTGCAATGATAAAAAATACTCAGAAATAATACATTACACGTGGAGGTCTAGGAATTCAAAATGCTCTTGGAAAATGTGAAATCCGAAATGTTTAGAAATACCGAGGCCGTTTACTGTATGTTGTGCAATGATGATCAAAAACTATAAATTAACTAAACTAGTAGTTTTCACATAAATGTAGTGGAGTAAAGGTACAATATTTACCTCGGAGATGCAGAGGAGTACTGCGAATTAAAGTTTTGCAGTGATTTAATGGCAAAATGTAAGAACAAATCTGCCAAAATCATACAAATATATAATATATTTTTAAAAAGTACAATTAAATAAATAAATAAATACGTACATGAATAAATAGTTAAATGATGATAGGGAGAAAAGAGTAAGTTTGAACTTTATCAACTAAAATGTGTTTGATTGGCACTTCCATCTAATCTAATCTAATCTACCTTTGCCCAACAGAATGTTTTTCTATTAGATAACTCTGCAACTCCGCTATTATCAGGGAGATTATGTCCATATTCTGACCTTTTTCGTTAATGGCATAGTTCATTTTTATTTGGTACTATAAATCAACACCCTGTTCGATCATATACCACAGTGTCACACAGCTCCATGTCAATTAAAGGTGTCATATCCATGTCCATAAATATCCATGAACATAATAATAAAAAAAGATGTCATGTTTTGAGACACTTTGATTCTGTGCCTAAATAGGGCAGCTCCACAGCAGGGTTTCAGGGAGGAGAATCTCCAGCTGAGTGTAGGAGCTCACAGTGAGCTTGTCTACCTGCTTTTTTAAATTGGTCTTTCTGAGAGACAGCCAAATCCAATAGCAACCAACGACCTGGTTGTGAGCACTGTTGTTTTCATCACTCCAGACTGTAACTCAAATGACTTCGTCAGCACCTCTTTTTCAGGACTGAGACTAAAACTGACAAGCTAAAATAGCCTTTTCAGGATGTTGATTAAAACTAGACTAAAACTATCATGAATAGAAATGACTAAAATGTTACTAAAAAAGACTAAGAGTGTCTAAATCTAAAAAAGTACCTGCCAAAAACAACACTTTTGCTTTTGTGAGGAAAAATAAGTAACCAGGTCTAACATCAGAACACCAACTGCACCTTAAATATACTGTGCCTAATTATTATACTCCGAGTACCGTAGTTTAAATACATGTTTTCATTTAATTTCTTTTACTAACATGGGACTAAAGGTTTTGATTTTCCACCAACTAAAACTGAGTAAAACTATCAAGGATAGAAATAACAACATGTGACTAAGACTAATTAAGTATTTTGTTCATATGACTAAAGTTTGACTAAAATAAATAGGCATTTTGTCCAAAAGACTAAGACTGACTAAATCTAAAAAATGACTGCCAAAAACAACACTGGTTGCGAGCAGATTCTTATTGGTCTCGACTTGCAACTGCTTTCTTACTGGTCATGGTTGCGACTAGTTGGTTGTCACATTTCAGCAGGGATGTGCAGAGAGTGAAATCTCGCAAAGATGCCACTTTTGAACAGAAATGGACGAAAACAGCAGATCTACAAGTTTGCACCGCAACGCACTGCAACACACACTTGTAGATCAGCTATTGACAGGGCATAGCCCAGCACTCTTTAGCTAGCGATGTGTACGACGTGTATTTTTAAACAAATTAGTTTAATGCAAAATGCTGTCCGATGGCCTGGCTTGGAAAGGAGTGGCATGATTTGCATGACTTTCTCCTCCTCCACGTCAATAGTGCCCATACGCGAGGCAGGGTTGGTGAAAAGGGCCTTTCTGTTTGGAGTTTGCATGTTCTCCCTGTGTCGCCTAGGGTAGATACCCTCACATGTTCTCCCCGTGTCCCCTAGGGTAGATACCCTCACATGTTCTCCCCGTGTCCCCTAGGGTAGATACCCTCACATGTTCTCCCCGTGTCCCCTAGGGTAGATACCCTCACATGTTCTCCCCGTGTCCCCTAGGGTAGATACCCTCACATGTTCTCCCCGTGTCCCCTAGGGTAGATACCCTGGCCTCACATGTTCTCCCCGTGTCCCCTAGGGTAGATACCCTCACATGTTCTCCCCGTGTCCCCTAGGGTAGATACCCTCACATGTTCTCCCCGTGTCCCCTAGGGTAGATACCCTCACATGTTCTCCCTGTGTCCCCTAGGGTAGATACCCTCATATGTTCTCCCTGTGTCCCTTAGGGTAGATACCCTCAAATGTTCTCCCTGTGTCCCCTAGGGTAGATACCCTCAAATGTTCTCCCTGTGTCCCCTAGGGTAGATACCCTCACATGTTCTCCCTGTGTCCCCTAGGGTAGGTACCCTCACATGTTCTCCCTGTGTCCCCTAGGGTAGATACCCTCACATGTTCTCCGTGTCTCCTAGGGTAGTTCATTGACACACTTCGGCTCAGAATAAGATTGACCATAGACCATTTATTGCAAAGCTTTTGCATGTTTGTATGGCGGCATGGCTCTTGCTCATGTGATATCAGACGATCTATGAACTTAGCCATAGGTCTGATATCACATTTGATATCTCCGATTATCTGTGCATCAAGACACAGCTTGAGATATCAACAACCCCCCTGAGCAGAGCCAAGGTACAGTAAAATACAAGACATTAACACGTGAGCATCGTATCCAGTGCAGACTGACATGAGACATTACAACATTTATCCAAAATGCATGAACTACATGGATACAGAAAATATCATAGTCCACAGTAAACATGGATACCATAACAGAACCAGATACCACAATAGTTACAACCCTTAAATCATGATTAATCAGAGACGCATGTACTCGGAACTGGTGCCACAGGGAGGAGGCCGGGGAGGTGGAGGAAATTTGAACACATATCTGATCAACAGACAGAGTCAGCTTAGCAGGAAGAGACAGAGAGGAGAGGGAGAAAGAATAGACTGCTTATATAGGGCACATGATTGAATGAGGGTGTGACTGACTAGCTGACAGCCAATGACAGTGAGGGGAGTGGACATGGTGACGCCAATGAGAGTGAGGGGAGTTGACATGGAGAGACTGCAGATTTAAAGGAACAGAATGAATTACTGATTGAAAATAAGGGGAATTAAATAAACCTTCTGCCCTCCGTGCCTCAATGAACTAACGCTTCGCTGGATATACCCTCACATGTTCTGCCATGTCCCCTAGGGTAGATACCCTCACATGTTCTCCCCGTGTCCCCTAGGGTAGATACCCTCACATGTTCTCCGTGTCTCCTAGGGTAGATACCCTCACATGTTCTGCCATGTCCCCTAGGGTAGATACCCTCACATGTTCTCCGTGTCTCCTAGGGTAGATACCCTCACATGTTCTGCCATGTCCCCTAGGGTAGGTACCCTCAGAAAAACCCTGGCCAGCCGGGGTGCCTGATGGAGGGGACAGGAACTGGTAAGAATAACGTGTTCCTTATCCACGCTACGTCCAACCAGGGAAAATCCTCCCTGGTCAGGTGAAAAGAAGGCAGCTTTGACTCCTGTACTTTTCTGGGATTCAAATTCCAACCACTCGTAACCTCACGTCGTAACCTGACTCCACCATCTGGGGGCAGCAGTGCGTTGCTTCTACTGCTCCCATTTGGAAACACTGGGGCAGACCCAATGCACTCCCATCTGGAAACACTGGGCAACTACCTAACAATACTACAACTCCAAAAAAAATACTACAACTTACAAAAATATGATATGATAGGCCTATATCATATTTTTGTCCCGCTGTTGTCCCACATAGTTTCTGTTTGAGAGTTCCCAGATCAAGGTAGGAGGAGTGAACTTGTGAACTCAATACTACCTCAATCTGGCAGAGTCAGGTTACTCACATCATGCCTCTTGTTCCTCATGTGCTTGACGGGGGACCAGCGGCAGGTCTCTGGGTCGTAGGACTCGGCGGTGTTGAGCCTGAGGTTGAGCTCGTCGCGGCCCCCGGCCACGTACAGCTTCCCCAGGTGGACGGTGCATCCGGCAGCCTCCCTGGGGCAGCGCATGGAGGGGCAGGGAGCCCAGGAGCCTTCCACAGGGCTGTAGCGCTCCACTGAGGACAGGAAACACACAGGGGGACAGGTTAGAACCACGCACAGCAGGGGCAGGGAGCCCAGGACCCTTCAACAGGGCTGTAGCGCTCCACTGAGGACAGGAAACACACAGGGGGACAGGTTAGAACCACGCACAGCAGGGGCAGGGAGCCCAGGACCCTTCAACAGGGCTGTAGCGCTCCACTGAGGACAGGAAACACACAGGGGGACAGGTTAGAACCACGCACAGCAGGGGCAGGGGAGAGGAAAGCAGGAAGGCAGAGATCAACTAACATTACAACTATAGACAACGTCGCAGCCACGTCGCTTTACTTGTTGCACTAGGTCGCATTTGAACCACGTCACGCGCGTCGCGACCCGGGGCGGATCTAGGCATGGGCATAGGGGGGCAATGCCTCCCTAAATGCCCTGACTGCCCCACCAAACATGATGGCATGCAAAACAACCCAAGATATTTCAAATGAAAGTGCTTATATTTAAAATGATATGAAAAATGATAGTACTGGTACTAACTATAACTACAATTGTGTCACCACTAAACCAACAGCATTTCATCATTGAAAACAGAAAACTCTCTGAGTCAGACCTTTAGCTTTATGCATGCTGCGGGTCTGTTGCAACTTCAACAACTGATGTTATTATTGATGCTTTACTTGACTAATAAAAGTCCTGTAACTGAAATTGGTATGGGCGGCTTCCCATACCATGGGAACAAAGTCGCCCCCCATACCACCCCCCCCCCCCCCCCCCCCCCCCTCCCCAATCGGGAAATGTTACATACGCCCTTGCTCTAACCCTAATGCCTGAACAAAACCGCAAGCACTTAGCAGTGCATGTTCAGCGCTCTTGCGACCTAATCAGGTTGCACATTTACAAAAAACATACTTTTAACTTTTTGCCAATTGTCAGATATCAATTTTTATTGTTTTCATCCTGTGTATATATAGTACATTATTTATTGATTTTACAGTTTGTTCTATTCATTGTGAAAGTAAAGAGTTGCCGGCCAGCTCCATGACACTTTACTGCATTCCACTGTAAACTGGATTACAGAGAAAACATAATGTTCACAAATCGACATCCTTTGAATAATTCATGTTTTTTGGGCATCACTTCACAACCACAAAGTACTCAACGTAATGCACACTGTGACTGCTGAGTGCTACAGTGCTAGTGACATCATTCTCATTATTCTGCTGCTTGTCATTAACCACATGGACTCAAATTCATTGACCAGAGTCCATCCAGGGGCGGATGTAACATTTCCCAATAGGGGGGGGGGGGGGGGGTATTACCAGGGGTATTACCATTACCTATACCAGGGGTTTTCAACCTTTTTTATCCCAGGGCCCACCATTTATTCAGCATTTGAGCCACGGACCACAGACCCCAAAACTAAAGATTTATTTTGTTTCTCTCCATGACCATTACTCTTCTAGTTGTGTAGACTTGGACTAATTCACATGATGAATATTTTAACTCTTGAGAGTGTAAAAATGAAACCAAATGGACCCGCCAGGGTCCATTTGGTTTCATTTTTACGTTCTCAAGAGTTACATCTGGTTAAACAACTTAGCTGGGGACCACCTGGAATCCTCTCAAGGACCACTGGTGGTCCCCGGACCACCTGTTGAAAACCCCTGACCTATACCATTACAATTTTCTGTTACAGGACTTTTATTATTCATTCATTCATCAATAATAACATCAGTTGTTGTTGAAGTTGCAACAGACACGCAGCATGCATAAAGCTAAAGGTCTGACTCAGAGAGTTTTCTGTTTTCAATGATGAAATGCTGTTGGTTTAGTGGTGACACAGCTGTAGTTAGTTAGTAGCAGTAGTAGTGCTTCAGATCATTTTAGTTTTTAAGTATCTATCTTAAATGTTTGGTAAACAGTGCTGCGGTGAATGGACTGGACTTGTTAAGTGTATTTACAGTACTTTTGTAATGATTGACAGAGACGTGTCTTTGTCCTTTTGAGTAGTTTTGCTTTCACTGTAGTCTTTAGGGTGACCAGATGTCCCTCTTTGCATGGGACAGTCCCCCAGACTGTCCCACTCTACCTAACAGACAGTGGCGTTTCCAAGCAATTTGGAGCCCCAGGCAAGATTTTCCCTGGAGCCAACCCCTTACGAAATGGACCCCTAAGGGTCCAGGGAAAATCTCCTGTGACATCATACCTATGACAGGCACAGTAAAATGGTGCCCCCAAGGGATAAAATTATGAACTATTTTTAAACTAAAGAACTAAAGTAAAGAACACATATATATATTACATGTGTTTTAAATCTTAAATTGTAGTTATAGTGGACAAGTATAGTGTATTTATCCATATGAGGCTTATTAGCCTGGGATCCTTTTAAAGCATGCCTGGTGGTCCCCGGTGCCTGGCGGGGGTGGGAGGGGGGGTGCACGCGCCCTCCCATGGCGCCCCAGGCAAATGCCTAGTCTGCCCAATGGCAAAAATGCCCCTGCTAACAGAGTTCAGTGTTTGACTGACCCAACATGTGGCTTTCTGCTGTCTCTTTTCCACTATAAAAGTGTTTTTTAAGTCTGTTTAAATAACCCACTCCACTGGGTCCACGCGACTGTATCAAAAATAGTTCATCTTCAACAGTGGCATTTCTAAGCAAATTGGAGCCCTAGGCAACAAGATTTTTCCTTCTCTGGGGGCTCCGGAGAAAATCTCCTGTAAAATAACTCCCGCAAAGGGATAAAATTATGAACTATTTTTTAAACTAAAGAACATATTATATGTGTTTCAATTCTAGTCATTCAGGACAAGTATAATGTATTTATCCATATTAGTCTCATTAGCTTTTGATCCTTTTAAACTAAAACATATCTGGTGGTCGCCCCCTCCTCTCACCACTCTTCTCTCATGGCGCCCTATAGGCAACTGCCTAGTCAGCCTAATGGCAAAAACACCCCTGATCTTCACCCTCAAAACTCCTCGCCAGTGTTTCCCCAACTTGTCCCACAAATGCAGTAGTACTGTATACTTCTGTCCCTCCTCAAATGGACAGCTTGGACGTGGTCACCCTAGTGTTCTTGGTGGCACACGGAGAAGGTTGTGGGAATTTCACAGATTTTCTCTTCTCACAGACAGAAATAGGCAGTAGTGACAAGTGGCAGCACAACATGACCCCGCGTTTATCTTTGGCATGCACGGGGAGGGCCCTGGAATGTGAGTGCATGAGGATGAGGGCAGACAGAGAACCAGGGCCGGATCTAGGGGGGGGGGCAGAGCCCACCCAAACGTGCATCCTGTATGCCCACCCAATGAAAGGTAATATCAGTGGTTTTCAAACAGTGGTCTTCAAGAGATTCTAGGTGGTCCCCAGGCTAAATGATGGAAAGTTGGTTAAGCAGATGTAACTCTTTGAGAGCGTAAAAATGAAACCAAATGGACCCTTGCGGGTCCATTTGGTTTCATTTTACACTCTCAAGAGTTAAAATATTCATCATGTGAATTAGCCCCAAGTCTACACAACTAGAGAATGTAGAAGATTAATGGTCATTTTGATCTGTATGTTGGACTGTTTTGTTTCCCAATTCCAGCCTGGAATTGTGGACAAAAGCAAAAGAAATCTTTAGTTTTGGGGGTCTGTGGGGCTAAAATGTCCTCAAATGGTGGTCCTCCGTGGCTCAAATTCTGAATAAATAGTGGGCCCTGGTGCCAAAAAGATTGAAAACCACTGCTTCATATGAAAAACTTTGGAGTTGCCCATACACCCTGCCATTCTTCCAGCCCACCCTAGTAGGGCTGGCTAAATCCGGCCCTGGTTGAAAAGCTGTCAAAGTTCCTGGGATCTTTTAAACACTGTAGTACAGTGGTTTTCAAACTTTTTGATACCAGGGCCCACTATTTATTCACAATTTGAGCCACGGACCACCAGTTGAGGACACTTTAGCCCCAGCATGGGCTCAAAACTAAAGATGTATTTTGTTTCTGTCCACAATTCCATGACCAATGACCATTAATCTTCTACATTCCTTAGTTGAGTAGACTTGGGCTTATTCAGATGATGATTATTTTAACTCTGAGAGTGTTAAATGAAACGAAATGGACCCGCACCGGTCCATTTGGTTAAACTACATCTGGCCACAAATGATCTACGGAATGTGACAAACTGCCATATTGATCCTCTGGGTCAGGCATGCAGAAATATGGTGTGTAAAGTCCAGTGCGTTGTGCTGCCTCCTTCACATTCAGTAGATCCTGTGAACTTCTGTCCAGTTATAATTTCCTGGGGTTTATTAGGATTGCTCCTCATTTACCACCTGCAGCGACCGATGGACCATCGGCTGCAACCATCGGTCATGGTCGCAAAATGACTTTGCTGTCTCTCCCTATTTGCGTTTAAAACAATTCATTTGAATCTCCACCTAAATTTGGCCTCATTCAGGGCTGCATGAACTCCCCTTGGGTGTTCATTTATCGGCCCTCTCAAAGATGCAACTCTGTCAATACAAACTCTAGGGCTCTGGTAGAGAGTAATAAAAACAGTCTGGGATCATTTTATTACAGTGTCCGTGCGGTGGGGTTATGGACAGATGACCTATAAATAATATGTTGTCAGTGTTGATGGTCCCCAGTGGCCAATGAGGCACGATGAGCAGAACCCTGACTATGTTCCACCCCATGGAACACAAGCTTAATTATTATTATTATTATTATTATTGGTGTGTGGGATGGATGAATCATGTTGTTTTTTGATGACTTTTTATTGCCATTTTCCAGGAAATGACAAAGTCATCAAATGTGATTTCAAAACTCCTTTAATGAACAAGAACGCCTTTTGGTGTCCTATGTATACTACAGTATCCTTTAGCTAATAAAAATATCAGATCTACAAGCTCACAGCATGCCATATAGTGGCACGCTGTGAACTTGTACGTGAGATATTTTTAGTTGTGAAAACGATGCACAAATCTTTGAATACATTCTTTTGGAGCAACCATTTTAACTCCGATCTCTGCACTCAGATCCCTAGAACAACATGTTTTCAAATGGTGGTCTTCCGCAGCCACATGTAGGTAATTCCGGGGTCCTTGGCATGAAATCATCACTGACGCAGGAACATAGATTTTTTTCATGAAAAAAAAAAATAGAATCTAGTGTCAGAAACTAGAGTCTAGCATCAGAATCTAGAGTCTAGTGTCTGAAACTAGAATCTAGAGTCAGAACCTAGAATCTAGCGTCAGAACCAAGAATCTATTGTCAGAAACTAGAGTCTAACATCAGAGCCTAGATTATAGTGTCAGAGACTAGAATCTAGCGTCAGAAACTAGAACCTAGTGTCAGAAACTAGAACCTAGTGTCAGAAACTAGAATCTAGTGTCAGAAACTAGAATCTAGTGTCAGAAACTAGAATCTATAGTGTCAGAAACTAGTCTAGTGTCAGAAACTAGAATCTAGTGTCAGAAACTAGAATCTAGTGTCAGAAACTAGAACCTAGTGTCAGAAACTAGAATCTAGTGTCAGAAACTAGAATCTAGTGTCAGAAACTAGAATCTAGTGTCAGAAACTAGAATCTAGCATCAGAAACTAGAACCTATCAGAAACTAGAATCCAGCGTCAGAAACTAGAATCTAGTGTCAGAAACTAGAATCTAGCGTCAGAAACAAGAACCTGGTGTCAGAAACTAGAATCCAGCATCAGAAACTAGAGTCTAGTGTCAGAAACTAGAATCTAGTGTACGAAACTTTATAGAATCTAGTGTCACAAACTAGAATCTAGTGTCAAGACAAAATGGGTGAGTGGTCTATAGTATAGTAACCTAATGGATAAATGAATCATCAATAAACCTAATGTCAGTATTATTATTATTATATGACTGAACGGCCACAGCTCTGGGGTGTATTGACAGGGGTTGACACTAAGGTCTCCGAGGCACTTGCCCATCGGGCAAGTGCAAGTCAGGTTCTACTTGCCCTCAGGTCATGGTCACTTGCCCCCCAAAAATATATTGTACATTTTGCATTTAAGTTTACTACTTGGGTGCTTTAAACCAGGGGTTTTCAACAGGTGGTCCCTGAGAGGGTTCCAGGTGGTCCCCAGCTAAGTTGGTTAACCAGATGTAACTCTTGAGAACGTAAAAATGAAACCAAATGGACCCTTGCGGGTCCATTTGGTTTGATTTTTACACTCATTTTTATCTGTATGTTAATTTGCCTGTTTTGTGTCCCAAATCCAGCCTGGATTTGTGGACAAAAGCGCAATAAGTTGCATACTTGCCCGATTGGGCAAGCAGGTAGCAGTCTTCACTTGCCCCACCATTTTTTTTTACTTGCCCCGGGCAAGCGGGCAAGTGTTAGTGTCAAGCCCTGATTGAAGAATATTATCGGCCACTTGGTGTGCCAGTGAAATACTTTGAAACAGGGGCAGATGTAACCTTTCCTAATTGCCGGGGCAGGAGAAAATGTCATGTCATTTTCAGTTACATGATTTATATTAGTCAAGTAAAGCATCAATAATAACAATCAGCTGGTGTTGAAGTTGCAACAGACACGCAGCATGCATAAAGCTAAAGGTCTGACTCAGAGAGTTTTCTGTTTTCAATGATGAAATGCTGTTGGTTTAGTGGTACCAATGGTAGTTACTTAGTAGCTGTGTCATTGTAAATATAAGCACTTTAATTTGAAATATCTTGGGTTTGGTGGGGCAGACTGGGCATTTAGGGGGGCATTGCCCCCCATGCCCATGCCCAGATCCTCCCTTGCTTTGAGAACTTTGCTTGTTTTTCTCTCTCCATTGCTCTGTGAGTTCACCTGAGTTGAGGACGGTGTCTCCATCGTTTCCTCCAATCACGTACAGGTGTCCGTCCAACACGGCTGCTGCAGCCTGGCTGCGTCGGGTGGACATGGGAGCCTGCGTCGTCCATCTGTTCACGCTTGGGTCGTATCTAGGATCAACAGGGGAAAAAAACATAGGCTTACTTCGGCTTAGCTTTTTAAAATTATTTTGTGATTGAAAATGACTCTTCAACAACTTCTTCCAACAACTTGGGTTACTGACCTGTTTTAGGTCAATTAAACAGAATACAAATGCTAAATGTCCCACTCCAAACAACGCTAGCTGCCAGGCTACTAATACTGTAGATGCCACCTGGGTACAACCTGGGTACCCCCCTCCCCCATGAGCAAGACAAATTTCATTTCAACTGTTTGAATTTCAACCTGTTTGATTTCATCCTGCTTGAATATGACAATAAACTTCTTAAATCTTGAATCTTGACCTGACCTCTCCACGGTGTTGGTGTTGGTGATGCCATCGTAGCCTGGCATCCAGACTCACCTCTCCACAGTGTTGGTAGCGGTGATGCCATCGTAGCCTCCCATGGCGTAGAGGAATCCGTCCATGGCTGCCAGACAGACCCCAGAGCGGGGGCTGCTCAGTGACGCCACATCCGTACCCCAGCTGTCTGTCCCTGGGTCGTACCTGAGGGTGGGGAGAGGGGAGACGGGGGTACAGTCACTTCACACAATATTACAATATTCAGTGGTGGGAGCAAAGGCCTCACGTTGCACTTAGAAGGGAAAAGTTATGCTTTTTTGCAGAAATTAATGGTGTTAATCTGGTGTTTTTCTGCAGAATATCATTATCCCTGCATGCGGTTGTATTCAGGGTTGATTCCAGTGTTTATGTGGACACAAATAACCAATACATTACATCAAAAGTAGGTCTGCCACGATTAAACAATTAATCGTAATCAAATTGATAATTTACTTTGCTGTCAAGTAATTTAGTAATCGCTTAATTGGATTGGCAACTAACTGTTATTTATTTAACTGTCATGTAACCATAGTTTCTCCAGTGTCAATGTAACTAAACTAAAGAATAGTGAGCCATCTCTGTTCCCTTACAGTATCAAGACAACATAAGGCCTGAATATTTATTATGAAATTACCTATTTGAGAGTACTGTTCAATTTAGACTGACACATGTCTTTAATCTAATGTATGCAGTCAGAATAAGCCTAAAGACAGCATGAGTTGCTTTAATTGATTTGTTTAAGTTTGTTTAAATAGCAGTCCCATATTTTCATTTTATTTTTTATTTATAGATTACTACAGATTTATTCGGTTTCAGAAAAGGCCTCCTACTTGTACTCAAACCTCCTACTTGCACTCAAACATGAACACAAAAACAATAGCAATGAGATCTGGTCTGTCCTGGGATTATGATGTCCATGAGAAAATAAAACAAAGCTAAACCTCCCTGGAGTATTAGACTTATGGGACCGTCACTGGGTTTCCAGTAAGGAGCATGAGGAAGAGTAGATATTTTCCCCCAGGGGCAGATCTAGGCATGGGCATTTGGGGGGGCAATGCCCCCCTTATTTTTTTTATATTTTTTTAATCTATAAAGACATTTAGAATGTCTTTGGCTTTGTTTTCAGGTGCAGTTTGTGGGATTGGAGACTATTATTATTCCAATAAATTGGATTCAGTTCTAAAAAGAGCTCGCTAAACAGATTATGTTGTACATCTCTATTTTCTCAAAGAGCTTGAGTTGAGAACTTGGGAAAGTAATAACGTAATATGTAATGTATTACTGTTTGATTCCAGTAATAAGTAAAGTAATGATATTACTTTGTCTAAGGAGTAAAGTAAAGAAGTTACTTCCATAAATAATATTGACCAACACTGGTGATTTTACAGTTGTCTCGTGCAACGTTGCCATGGTTACACGGCATAAAACTTCTTGCGTTAATCGACGGGCGATTCTCTTTATGTCGGGACTGCAGAGAGAATTGAGAATCGCTGCGATAATGCGGGCGTTTATCGTTTCCGTCTGGAAAGCCCTTTCGGTCAGCTGGGGGTTTTCATAACCCCATAATACATGTGTGCGTTTATTATGACATTAAGGAAGCAGGGGTAACAGTGATGTGTATTTTTGCCTGTGTTTTGGCCTATATATACACTTACAGTAATAGTGGCCGTGTCTGTGTGCGTGCGTGTGTGTGTGTGTGTGTGTGTGTGTGTGTGTGTGTGTGTGTGTGTGTGTGTGTGTGTGTGTGTGTGTGTACGCGTGCACGCATGCACGCATTTTGCAATTACAATTTTTAAGCATTTGGCAGACGCGTAAGAAGTAAATGAGCAGCACTCGGCAGATGACAGGATAATTGCCACTCACATACAAATGAATTACAATAAATTTGAATACGAGGTAACATTCGCATGCACACTGTCTGATTAATGAGGATTTAATCGTTTTGTTTGTTGTGTTCAGTGTCCCCCGACACGATTTTAAACTGCCTTTACAATAATTTGCAGGGGCGGATGTAACATTTCCCAATTGAAGGGGAAGGAGAAAATCGTATGAATACCATACGTACCCATACCATACCATTTTCAGGTTCAGGACTTTCATTAGGCAAATATAAGCATCAATAATAACATCAGTTGTTGTTGAAATTGCAACAGACACGCAGCATGCATAAAGCTAAAGGTCTGACTCAGAGAGTTTTCTGTTTTCAATGATGAAATGCTGTTGGTTCAGCTGTAGTTAGTTAGTAGCAGTATAGTAGTCAGACTATAATAGCAGACTCCTCACTCAAATGGGCACTTGGGCAACTCCAAAGCAAATTCCACAACATTTTATTTCCCTGCCATAGTCACTGGTTATACTGGTATATTCACCATAGTGTCAACCCCTTACCCCTGTGTCTGATCACTGGTTAGACTGGTATATTCACCATAGTGTCAACCCCTTACCCCTGTGTCTGATCACTGGTTAGACTGGTATATTCACCATAGTGTCAACCCCTTACCCCTGTGTCTGATCACTGGTTAGACTGGTATATTCACCATAGTGTCAACCCCTTACCACTGTGTCTGATCACTGGTTAGACTGGTATATTCACCATAGTGTCAACCCCTTACCCCTGTTTCTGAGAGAGAGAGAGAGAGAGAGAGAGAGAGAGAGAGAGAGAGAGAGAGAGAGAGAGAGAGAGAGAGAGAGAGAGAGAGAGAGAGACAGAGGATACACAACCTTTCCAGTTTATCTACCTGTCAATCTGTCACATTTCATTCCAGACCCATCATTGTCATCTGAGCTATAGAAATAGAAACCCATTTGTGTCCATTCCGCCTGCTCTTTGTCTGAGAGTGATAAGAATTTCTATTACATAAGAACGAAAGCTTTCAAAGGGCCCTTGAGCCAGGCACTGTGTACTGTAGACAGACAGACGAATGGGGGTTATTATTAAAATGTATGCTATCTGTGGAGGCTGTCGTCATGCAGCCAGGGCCGGATCTAGAGGGGGGCAGGGGTGGGCAGAGCACACCCAAACGTGCTTCCTGCCCACCCAATGAAAGGTAATATCAGTGGTTTTCATCAGAGGTCCAAGGACCACCAGTGGTTGAGAGAGGTCGAGGTTGGTCCCCTGGCTAAATGGTGGAAAGTTGGTTAACCAGATGTAACTCTTTGAGAGCGTAAAAATGAGACCAAATGGACCATTTGGTTTCATGTTTAAACTCTCAAGAGTTAAAATATTCATCATGTGAATTAGCCCAAGTCTACACAACTAGAGAATGTAGAAGATTAATGGTCATTTTGACCTGTATGTTTGACTGTTTTGTTTCCCCAAATCCAGCCTCATGGTGTTATGGACAAAAGCACAAGAAATCTTTAGTTTTAGTTCTGTGTCTGGGGCTAAAATGACACCAAATGGTCATCAAATAGTGGGCCCTGGTGTCAAAAAGAGTGAAAACCACTGCTTCATATAAAAAACTTTGGGGTTGCCCATGCACCCTGCCATTCTTCCCAGCCCACCCTAGTAGGGCTGGCTAAATCTGGCCCTGCATGCATCGGAGTGCCGCTGCAGAGTGCTTTTCCTCCCCCAGGTGCCGTCGCCACTCATCACCTGGTCCTTGAGCCCACTGATTGAGACCGGGGACCCCCCCGGTCCACCTCCCCACCCCCGCTCCCCCGCTCCACGTCTGAGTCATCCATCCATCAGCCTGTCACCGAACCCTCAGCTGTCACCAGGCCCACGCACCTGTCGCTGCCAGGGCCAGCAGGTTAGGGGCTCACATAGGCTTTTCAGGACACAGCAGGGGTGTTTTTGACATTAGGCAGACTAGGTAGTTGCATGCCTGGGGCCCCATGAGGGGAGGGGAGGGGGGGCACCAGGGTCGACCACCAGACATGCTTTAAGAGAGAAAAGCCACTGCTTTTCAGGACACAGACATGCACGCGCACGCGCACACACACACACACACACACACACACACACACACACACACACACACACACACACACACACACACACACACACACACACACACACACACACACACACACACACACACACACACACACACACACACAGGAGGAGCGATATCAATTTGCACGACCACGGCGTATATCGTGACATACGTCGATGGCCAGTGGTCAAAACGGTTGATTGCATGAACGGCCGCAAAAAAATTAATGTTATTTTTCAACTTCTGTGACATCATTTTGCGATTGCAGCATACGCCGTGACCGTTTCTTAGCAGTCACAACTGTTGGCATAACGGTGAGAGGTTAAGGTTAGCTTCAGGCAGAGCTTCTACTGAGGTTGTGTTTGGCAAAACAAACTCAACGGCTCACAGGTCGAGTCAAATTTGTAACGGTCACGACCGTTAAAATTTTTTGTCACGACGGGCGGCCAACGGCAGCGGCGTAGGACGCGGTCGCAAATTGATCTCGCTGTCTCTCCACGCACGCGCACACGCACAGGCACGCACGCACGCAGGCACTCAGCATGCTACGTGAGACATTAGCTGCATCCCCTGCTGAAACATGTGAGATAATGAAGCATACTTCCTGTAACATGGCATTAGTGCGTTTCAATTAGATTCTCCATCAGCTCAGCGCTGTTTGATGTTCGGATTAAAATTGCCACAAGCGATCCATGTTGTTTTTGTTCTCTTCCTAACTCTCTCTACTCCATCGTACTACAGCGCTAAACAAAAACATTAAAAGGACGTGGAAAAAGCTTTTTCTGAATTTGGACCCTGGAAAGTAACAGTTTGTTACAGGGGTTTTCAAACTTTTTCATACCAGGGCCCACTATTTTTTCAGCATTTCAGCCATGGACGTAATTTTAGCCCCACAGACCTCAAACACTAAAGATTTATTTTGCTTTTGTCCACAATTCCAGGATGGATTTGGGAAACCAAACAGTCCAACATACAGATCAAAAGGACCATTAATTTTCTACATTCTCTAGTTGTGTAGACTTGGGCTAATTCACATGATGAATATTTTAACTCTCTCAAAGAGTTACATCTGGTTAACCAACTGTCCATCATTTAGCTGGGGACCACCTGGAATCCTCTCAAGGACCACTGGACTGGTGGACAGGTCTCTGAACTGCCCACAGTCCTCCTATGAGACCATCATTATTATAGTAAGTTCCTATTAGGAGCCATTACCGAATCGGTTCAAATTCAGAGTTCAAAAATGAGTGCAATTTTTATGCTAATTTGAACCATATTCATGTAGCACCAGATCCAAGGGACACAAATTTAGTAATGGCAGTCAATTATCATATTGTGTCTTAATACTTGATCATAACTTCAACATAATGTTGTCATAACGACACTAGTTATTTCAGTAGTGACTGGCTGCTTCGGTAGTGACAACTTCATCTAGTTTTTAGAGTAACTCTACAATGCTTTTGCAAGCAAAAACAAACTTTCTACTGATGTACATGGATAAAAAACATCATATTTAGCTGAAACACCCCCAAAAAGTATAATTTAAAAAGAAATGAAGATTTCAGTGGTGACACTCCAAAATAACACACTGATTTTCAGACTTTGGATTAAGACATTTCAGACAGAAGTACGCCAACTCAGGGGCGGGTCTAGGCATGGGCATGGGGGGGCAATGCCCCCCTAAATGCCCAGACTGCCCCACCAAACATGATGGCATGCAAAACAACCCAAGATATTTCAGTGCTTATATTTAAAATGATTTGAAACACTACTACTGCTACTAACTAACTACAGCTGTGGCACCACTAAACCAACAGCATTTCATCATTGAAAACAGAAAACTCTCTGAGTCAGACCTTTAGCTTTATGCATGCTGCGTGTCTGTTGCAACTTCACCAACAACTGATGTTATTATTCATGCTTTACCTGACTAATAAAAGTCCTGTAACTGAAAATGTTATGGGTGCGGCTTGATGAAGCTGCCCCCAATAACATTTTCTCCTCCTTTGCCAGGCCACCATGGGGGGCAGCTGGTTAACCAGATGTAACTCTTTGAGAGCGTAAAAATGAAACCAAATGGACCCGCAAGGGTCCATTTGGTTTCATTTTTACACCCTCAAGAGTTAAAATATTCATCATGTGAATTAGCCCAACTTAGTCTACACAACTAGAGAATGTAGAAGATTGATGGTCATTTTGATCTGTATGTTCCAGGCGAGCATCTAGCACATTCTAGTGCATTTTGGAAGTGCCACTATTGCATTTTGGATCTTTTGGATCCTCCAGCAGCGTGAGCACCCTGGCGCACAGGAGTGAACGGGAATATAGCAACTCTCCTACTTGAAGGCTCTGGTGTAGGACACCTTTTCTTTTTTGAAGGATAGAAACACTAGTTTGCCTGGCCTGCCCTGGACTTAAAAAAAAAGAAAAAAAAAAAAAAAAAACTGTCCAGGCCACTAGGTGGCGCAGGCCACCGGGAAAACTCCCTGTACTCCAGATGGCCAATCCGCCCCTGTCTTCACTCACCTCTCTACACTGTTGAAACATCTGTGATGGTCCTCCCCTCCGGCGGTGTAGATGCGTCCGTCCAGGGCGCATGCTGCCACGGTGCCACGCTGCACGGCCATGGAGCAGGCAGACTTCCACTCGTTGTACTCAGAGTCGAAGCGTTCCACGCGGCAGTCTGGAGCCTCGCGGGTCCATCCTCCCACTGTCACACAGAACAGAACCCAACACAACGACCATGAGGATGTTCAAACGGCTTGGCATGTCATCTGCTTTTTATGAAGCATACGCACAGTAAAATGTTTAATGAATCCCAAATATATTGGACACATCCAGAGAAAACAAGTAAAATCGATACATCAATTATATGGCGTCTGCGGTATTAGCTACTGTATATTGTGAGCCAATATGCATTGAAGACCACTATGAGCTAATTAAGATGATGAATTTTAACTCTTGAGACCCTTACGGGTCCATTTGGTTTCATTTTTACGTTCTCAAGAGTTACATCTGGTTAACCAACTTAGCTGGGGACCACCTGGAACCCTCTCAGGGACCACTGGTGGTCCCCGGCCCACCTGTTGAAAACCCCTGGTTTAAAGCACCCAAGTAGGAAGTAAACTTAAATGCAAAATTTACAATATATTTTTGGGGGGCAAGTGACCATGACCTGAGGGCAAGTAGAACCTGACTTGCACTTGCCATCGGGCAAGTGCCTCGGAGACCTTAGTGTCAACCCCTGACAGGTACTGTATATTGCCATATCTTCTCCTCCCTGGTGTTAACTCCTTTCTGGATGAGGGAAACACACATCTATGTGGAGGGCTTGGTGGAGATCCTTAGCATGAACATGTATGTTTGACATGGACAACCACTGCTCCATAGCACAGCCAGAGACATTGAACCAGAGCCAACAGACAGACATGCTGCAGTACAGTATATTCTGTCACTTCCACAGATACAGTCAGATCTGTTAAGACAGTGTTGCTCTTGGCAGCAGACACCTCCACACAGCCAATTAATATGACACCTCCAGCAACCTCCATGCGCTCCGCCGGCCAAACCACACGTGGTCCAGGCGACACGCACCGACAGCCAAATGTCCCCAATAAATGTTTAACACCCGATTCACATGATTCACACACCCACAGAGTGAACCCTCCCTTTCCTCAGACAATAAATATATGATCTGTCCTCTCTAAAAATACGAGACGGGCTTTGATTTATGGAGGTTGTCGTCCTTTGGCATCTATCTGCAGTGTGGGTGCTCCACTTCAGGCCTGGATATAACATTTACCAATGGGGGGGGGGGGGGGGGGGGGGGGGGGGGGGGGGGGGGGGGGCAGTAGAAAATGGGGGCGACCTCATCGCCCACACTATTTTCAGTTACAGGACTTCTCATTGCAAATCAATGAGAATTTGCAATGAGAATCAAAGCATCAATAATCAGTTGTTGTTGAAGTTACAACAGACATGCAGCATGCATAAAGCTTAAGGTCTGACTCAGAGTTTTCTGTTTTCAATGATGAAATGCTGTTGGTTTAGTGGTAATGCTGTAGTTAGTTAGTAGCAGTAGTAGAATTAGTACAGCATTAGAATTAGTATTTGAAATATCTTGGGTTGTTTTGCATGCCATTGTGTTTGGTGGGGCAGTCAGAGCATGTAGGGGGGCATCCCCCCCCTCCCCCCCCATGTCCATGCGTAGATCCGCCCATGATCTACAGCGCCGTGACACTGTAGCGTGGGTGCTCCACTTCAGGCCTGGATGTAACATTTCCCAATTGGGTTAGGGTTCGTGCCACGGGCGATGAAGTCACACCCAGGCCATTTTCGGTGAGAGGACTTATGTTGTTAGTGTTGTTGAAGTTGCAACAGACACACACCATGCACAAAGCTAAAGGTCTGACTTAGCTTAGCTCCACTTTAGTTCATCTGTGTTTTTTATTGGTATCACACCCTGACATGCTCCATATGGAGACAGAATGGAGACAGAGACCACCTCCATGCCAAAGCGCTGGCGCTTGCCCAGTACTCTGCTTTCTCGCAGAATAGAAGGGGAAAAGGGGAAAGGATTGTTAAAATTGTTTTTTTCCAGTCTGCCCCACCGAACACAATGTCATGCAAAACAACAAGATATTTCAAATTAAAGTGCTTATATTTAAAATGATTTGAAACACTACTACTGCTACCAACTAACTACAGCTGTGTCACCACTAAACCAACAGCATTTCATCATTGAAAACAGAAAACTCTCTGAGTCAGACCTTTAGCTTTATGCATGCTGCGTGTCTGTTGCAACTTCAACAACAACTGATGTTATTATTGATGGTTATACTTCACTAATAAAAATCCTGTAACCAAAAATGGTATGGGTGCGACGCACCCATCATGCTTATGGTGAAATAAACACCTCTAATTTGGAGCTTCAGTCCAGTGTGCGGACCTTATTTATTTCTTCCTAGTTTGTTTTTCGGCCCAGCACCTGGTATTTAGCTTTCTTTGGATGTGCGTGCCCTTTTGTTTGTTTTACATCCGCCCCTGGCCCCGAGTGTATTATTCCAACAGTATTAGTGTGATGTGGCGTGTCACTGCCAGGGGTGTAGTGTAGTGGAGGGGGACGCGGGGGGACGGAGTCCCCCCACTTCTCACATCTAAAATATATTTTGGGCAAAAGTAGGCCTATGTTTTTTTCTTGTCATTTACTTTTAAGGATAAAATTAGGCATTGTAAACAAAACTTTCTCAACTTGCTATACTTAGTTCCCCCATTCTGTGTTTCCTAGAATTGGAGGGCTGAAAAACATCATCAACATTAGCATGGTGAAATACATCTTCATGACATCATCAAGATGTGTTTCACCATGTTAATGAGTTTCCTTTTTTCTGAGAGTGTATAAATCGAACCAAATGGACCCGCCAGGGTCCATTTGGTTCGATTTATACACTCTCAGAAAAAAAAAAAGAAAATGGGTGGAATTCCCCTTTAAGAGGCGCCCCCCACTTCTAAAAGTACCACTACAACACTGGTCACTGCTGACCTATGAACATGACATCGTGGTCTTTGGGGGTCAGTTTGGACGACGTTGGGGTCGGTGCAGTGCCGTGGCGATGAGAGGTGGTGCTAAGTCCTCCTGCTCCTCCTGCTCCTCCTCCTCTACCATCGGCTTTGATCTGCATGTGCTGAGACTCTGGCTCTCCAACCTCCTCCCTGACACAGCACACACACACACACACGCGCGCGCGCGCGCACACGCACACGCACACGCACACACACACACGCACGCACACACACACATGCACGCACACACACACACACGTCAACACGTGAAGTGAGGACAGAAGTTATTGGAGAGCTATAACAAAGACCTCATAAATCATGGGTTAGAGCCATTGTTTCATTTTACAGTACGGTGTGCAGGTTGCTGGTGGTTTGCCAAGTCACCCAGGACTTAGACTGGAGTGAGAAAGACTATTTGGTGAGAGGGCATGCATGGACACAAATCTACAAGCTAACAATGTGTCAGAACGTCGCAACCTGTCCGTAGGTTGTAAGTCAGCTCTTATTGTGCATTTGACAGCCTCCTACTCAGGAGTAATATCCATCTATGGCCCAAAGACAGATTGTGTAACAATGAAGTACCTCAAAGTTACTTGGCCAATAGTAAAAGGTTACACTAAAAAAGCAGTGGTTTTCAACCTTTTTGACGCCAGGAACCACTATTTACGGACCACCACTGGATGACTTTTCGCCCTCGGACCCCGATACTAAAGATTTTGTTTGTTTTTGTCCACAATACCTGGATTTGGGAAACAAAATAGTCAAACATACAGATTACAAATGTCCATTAATCGACTTCTACATTCTTTAGTTGTGTAGACTTGGGTCTAATTCACATGATGAATATTTTAACTCTTGAGAGTGTAAACATGAAACCAAATGGACCCGCAAGGGTCCATTTGGTTTCATTTTTACACTCTCAAAGAGTTACATCTGGTTAACCAACTTTGCATCATTTAGCCCTGGGACCCTTTCAAGGACCACTGGTGGTCCCCAGACCACTGGTTGAAAACAACTGCTCTAAAGTAATAGTAATTCATCACTTCATAAAGGCTGATGAGGTGCTGCTTTAATTTGAGATTGAACAAATGTAGCTAAATAATCTGTAATCCTATAATCCTATAATATAAATGAACACAGTAAATTAGCCTGTTAGCATTGTTAGCCTGTTTTGCATTTGTACGCTCTCAGAAAAAATGTTGAAAATGGGTGGAATTTCCCTTTAAGGCTTATTTGCACTTTTGATCAGCAACTGGACCAATATCCAGCATATACTTCCTTTTTTTTTAAGTACTCTACAACATTATTTGTTTTAATTCTGTTATGAATAATTGAAGACTGCAGGGTGATGTTTTCCCTATTAAATGTTCATTATCCCAATTTAGAGAGAAAAACAACATTTTGTCTGAGCTTTTAATCAGATTGAACAAACTAGTATCATGACAATTATACTAATGCACATCATGCATTAGTAATATGCACCAAAATGACTTCAGGCTTCAAGCATTTCCCACTGGTCTTTGTCTCTTAACGTATAACAGTAATAAAAAAGGCTTAGGAACACAATTATTCAATTATTTAAGACAGGGGTTTTCAACCTTTTTCATACCAGGGCCCACTATTTATTCTGCATTTTAGCCACGGAGGACCACCTTTTGATGTTGAGTTTAGTCTCTTGGAGCCAAAACCAAATGGACCCATCAGGGTCCATTTGGTTTCATTTTACGATCTCAAGAGTTACAGATCTGTAATTTGGTTCCATTTGGTCACCAACTAACTCACTGCAAAAAATTCTGAACTAAGCAAGTTTTGTAATATTAGATCTAGACTTAAAGTATAACTGATCTTGTTTCAATAAGGATACACTAACCAAGAGAATTTTTTATAAGATTATCAACCTTGTTTTTAGAACATATTTCTAATTACAATACAAGTCAATTACAAGTACAGTTCACTTACCCCACAGATTATTTTGCTTGTTTCTATAGTACTTTTACACTAATATAGATATATATATATAGATATATACATACGGTATTTTCCCTTATATTTAGACTGCCTTTTTTGCAGTGCTGTCCATCATTTAGCTGGGGGACCACCTGGGATCCTCTCAAGGACCACTGGTAGCCTCCGAACCGCTGGTTGAAAACCACCGATTTAAGAATACAAACAAACCACCAGAAGAGTTACAATACATACAGATCACGCCACAAAAAAGTCATACTAATAATCCATTATTACCCCTTCTCATTGTACAGTCCCATGATTTAGCTCCACAGAACTTGGTCAGGATCTCCTGGACGTCGAGTTAAGTTGTGTTTTGTTGTGTTGTGTTGCCTCGAAGTATGTGATATTAGTGCCAATCTGTCAGCATGTATTGTAGGCTCTGCTCTATGGATGATGTATTCTACACACAGTACATACAGGACTGAGGCCTATAGCCTTCTGCTGAGCAGCTCAGAGCCTCCTCCTCCTCCTCCTCAGGGGCGGATGTAACATTTCTGAATTGGGGGGGGGGGGGGGGGGCATGAGAAAATGGTATGGGGGCGGCTACATCGCCCGTGGCGCGAAGCGACATGGGCAAGCCGCACCCATACCATTTTAGTTACAGGCTTTTTATTAGACAAGTATAACCATCAAAAATAATTAACAACAATTAATAATTGTTGTTGAAGTTGCAACAGACACGCAGCATGCATAAAGCTAAAGGTCTGACTCAGAGGGTTTTCTGTTTTCAATGATGAAATGCTGTTGGTTTAGTGGTGACACAGCTGTAGTTAGTTAGTAGCAGTAGTAGTGTTTCAAATCAGTTTCGATATAAGCAATATCTTGGGTTGTTTTGCATGGCATCATGTTTGGTGGGGCAAAATTTACGGGGGGATTGCCCCCCTCCATGCCCATGCCTAGATCCGCCCCTCCTCCTCCTCCTCCTCCACCCTGCCAGCTGCAGCTGTGTCATCATACCAACATCCTTGACGCCTGAAACCCAAGACTTGACCATCCACACCCCAGCCGGATAACCCCCCACCCCACCCCAATGTGCCCCACCCCCACCCCCTGTTTTACCAGAACACATGACATACCACACCAATGATTGTCACCCTGCATTCTAGGGTGGGTGAGTAAGTGGGTGGGTGGGGGTGGAGGGAAGAGCATTTCCGCCAGAGTGTTGGGAATTTAAAAATGACTTCTGAACCAGGGACCACCACCCTGACCACCACACCAAGCTGGGGACCACACCACAGTTACGTTTAAATCAGGGGTTTTCAACCTTTTTCATACCAGGGCCCACTATTTATTTAGCCACAGAACACCATTTGATGTTGAGTTTAGTCTCTCGGACACAAAACTAAGGATTGTCCTATTTACCACTCTTTTAAGCTGATCACAATCACAAAAGTATTTGAACATGTGACTCGGAAAAAAAAAAAAAGAAAGAAAAAAGTGGTAGAACTACGGATTTTCAAGTTTGTGTCCACAATTTAGGAGAAATAAAATTGTTCAAAACAAGAATTCTTCTACATTGTCTAATTGTGTAGATTCTCAAAAATAAAGTAGTTCATTTTAAAAATATATATATAATTTAACTCTTTCGAGTGTAAAATGAAACCAAATGGACCCGGGAGGGTCCATTTGGTTTCATTTTACGATCTCAGGAGTTACAGATCTATAAGGGTCCATTTGGTTACTAACTGTCCATAATTTAGCCTGGGGACTACCTGGAATCCTCTCAAGGACCACTGGTGGTCCCCGGACCACTGGTTGAAAACTACTGCCTTAAATCCATTCAGTTACTTTTATCCAACCTTCCATTAAAACTCAGGTTAAGCATTATACAGTTGCTGTACTCTATACTGAATAGACACAGGGCAATATTAACCCCCTCAATAAAGTAATTATGATAAATCAGGCAAGCTTTCTTGAGATTCTAACTCCCATTTCTTTGGATTTTCCTCAATCAGACTTTCACTAACTGACAACATTGACATGCTTACGTTGCACATTGCAACATTACTAATGTTCAGGGACCACATGGAATACCTTCCAGTGCCACCAGGGGTCCATGGACCACCTGTTGAAAATACCTGTATTAGACAGAGTAAAAGATGGCTGTTGTTTTTTTCCATTTGTTGCTTCCTTGAGTTTTAGGGATTTTAGCCATTTTAGACGTGGGGCGGGGGCATTCGAACATTGTCTTAGATACTTATTTGTTTACAAAAAAAGCAATTTCATTGTTATTGTCTACTACAGTCCTAATGGACGACAGGAAATTATAACTGGCGGGGAGGCGGGTCGCCCAGAGGGAACGGGAGCCGGGTGCGGGGGAAGAACCAGGCAGTGAGTCGCATGTATTGGGCTGATACGACCGATGTAATAATCAAAATCTACAAAGGGGCGGCAGAGGCTCGGGGGTAGAGTCAGCGAATAATAGCCTCCGCGTCGCACGAAAACGGAAAGCCTGGACTAATTTGTTACCCACAGTGGCCTAGAAGTGGGAGGAGTCAACCTTTCAGGGTGGGCGTGGCTCCAAATGATGTGACGTGTGTGTGTGTGTGTGTGTGTGTGTGTGTGTGTGTGTGTGTGTGTGTGTGTGTGTGTGTGTGTGTGTGTGTGTGTGTGTGTGTGTGCGTGCGCGCACGCCTTGGATAAAGTCGCTATATAAATGCACCATTTACAAAGTAAATAACTACGCATGAATGATTATATATAGAAGTACAACATTTCTATCAAATATGAAACATAGTGGATGTAAATAGTAAAGTTGTAAAGTACGACTATTTCAAAATTACTTAGTTGCTATCCACCATTGCCTAATATAAGTAGACATGTGACAAAACGCATCCATCATCAATTATGTCCATCAATATATCGTCACTTTGGACACAACGTTAGTGGTAGCACCAATAACGCTGGCCGCCAGTCACCATTTAACACAAGGCACCGCAGGGGTCCCAGGTGTCAACTACCCCCCCCCCCCCCCCCCCCCCCACACACACACACACACACACACACACCACACACCACACACACACACACACACAAACACACACACACACACACACACACACACACACGCACGCACACACACACACACACACACACAGCTCTACCCGCAAGTCCCATCACCATGTCCCAGGCCTCTGACATTGGCACGACTACTGTATAGACCTGCGCAGTGACATCACCGCCCCAGTTCCAGAAGTGTTTTCCCCATTCATTTTTCTCATAGACTTTCGAGAATAATTTATATAAAGATGATTACAATGCGGACAAAGCCAACTCGGGTCGTGACAAATCAGTGTCTTCCTCCTGGGGGATCCTGAGATGATGACTGCTGAACTCATGCCAGCCTGTCATTTCGGCCGCTTGGATTTCATTTCAGTCCTATAATAGTGAAATGTTTTGCTACAAAGCCAGCCAATTAGAGCCGTCCTGCTGTCTATAACCATAATGTCCGTTTCACACTTCTCTGCGTGCTGTGAGTCTGTGACTGTCACCACAGATAGCAGTTTTACAAGCTAGCGCACAACGTGTCGGCTGCCACACTTCCTGAGCTTGTAAAATCTCTATCTTTAGTGTGTGACACCGCCAGCTGCATACTGTATATAAGTCACCCGTAACGTCTTTTGGCTTCTTTTTGGTTCCAAAGAAAACTGCTTTTTCTTCAGATTTGTTGAATAATCTTGGCTCTTCCCTTGCTCTGTAAAACCTGCTCAGTCATGCTTAAAATGTGTGTTGGCACAACTTCCAGCAGAAAATGACACCGCACTGCACTTTAGCTGAAGGGCCATTACAATGATCTGTATCTCTGCAAAAAATATGTTTGATTATAGAGCTGCGCAGCCACGCCCCTTTCATGGCGTCGCTTTGGTTCCAGAAATGGAATCCCCATTCATTTTCCTCATAGACTTTTCAAAAATGGTTAAAAAAAACATGTTTGAACCGCAGACAAAGCTAACTCAGGTCGTGACAAATCATGACACCATGCACAATATTATCATGCAATATCTAATTAGCAAGAAGTAGAAAACGGCAGGATACAACACTTTTTGGTGCGTTTTTCATCTTAGAAATTTGATTGTCCCCCCAAAAAATGTGTGTCATTGTCACGACCCGTTGCATGTTTTTCATGCAACACAGATAGAAATGAAAGCCTGGGTGTCAAGGCTACATGAAGATAAGATCTGTATAGTGTATAATAAGCAACCTACTGGGATTAATCACTTGATTTTTGGTAAGATCCGCTGGATCCCCTGCATTGAAAACCACTCATCACCCGAATCTTGCCTGGGCCAAGGGGAGACATTAGATCTGGACAGCTTGGTGCATCCACAGTTTACACGCTGCTTAGTAGTAGTACTACTGTTTATGTCTCAATAAAAGCTCCTTACGGTATCATTTCCAGGCCTTGTAACCGTCCAAAATATTTCAATGCAGTTCAGAACACAATCCTCTCCTTCGAGATCGGCTTCACAAAAGTAAAAGCAACCTGAACCAGGGGCGGATCTAGGCATGGGCTGGGGGGGGGGGGGGGGGGGCATGCAAAACAATCCACAATATTTCAGTGGTTATATTTAAAAGTATTTGAAACACCACTACTGCTACTAAGTACAGCTGTGTTACCACTAAACCAACAGCATTTCATCATTGACACAGAAACAGAAAACTGTCTGAGTCAGACCTTTAGCTTCATGCATGCTGCTGCTTCAACAACTGATGTTATTACTGATGCTTTACTTGTCTAATAAAAGTCCTGTAACTGAAGCCGCACCCCTACCATTTTCTCCTGCCCCCCCAATTGGGAAATGTTAAATCCGCCCCTGATATGAACATAGTATTTCAGCAGTCCCAGGCCAGCAGCCATTACAAGAATTAAGTACATTCATTATAACGTAATTGTTGCTACGGGGCGACTGTGGCTCAGGGGGTAGAGCAGGTTGTCTAATGATCCATGGGTCGGCTGTTCGAATCCCGGCTCTTACTGTCCTATGCATGTGGAAGTGTACAGTACTTCATGGGAAATAACACACTGAACCCCAAACTGCTCCGTATGTACTGGTTGGTACCTTGCAAGGTGTCTGCTGTGATGAATGTGTGTGTGTGAATGAGAGACAGCAAGATCATTTTGCGACCATGACCGGTGGTCGCGACTGCATTAAAACGGTTGTGACCGATGGCCAATAGTCGCAACTGTTGTTGTGACCGTTATGAATCAGTTGCAACCGGTGAAAACGGTTGATCATTTTTCTACTGGACGCAACTGTTTGGCGAATTGCTGCGGCCGTTGGGCCAACAGCCACGATCGTTCTTCATCTTTAATTTAAATAAAGACGATTACGCCGCGGACAAAGCCAACTCGGGTCGTGACGAATCATGATGGCACACACAAACTTTTGGGACAATCAAATAATTTCTAAGATGAAAAACGAAACAAAAAGTCTTATAACATGCCGTTTTCTACTTCTTGCTAATTATGTATTATATGACGATATTGTGTTTGTTATCATGATTTGTCACGACCCGAGTTGGCTTTGTCCGGGGCCCAATCATGTTTTTATTAACCATTTTCGAAAAGCCTATGAGGAAAATGAATGAGGAATCCACTAGTGGAACAGGGCTGGTGACGTCACTGCGCAGGTCTATAGACTCCTCTGCCTTCAAATGGTCTGCTCTAATAACTAAAAACATCACCACAGACAGGCAGGGGACTGCCCAGAATTTCCGGCCACACCATTACACTGACTCTACGTGGATTTGCGTGCGGTCAACTGTAGAATTAGTTTTAGTAATTAGTCCTAGGCTCTCTCTAATGGCTTCAATAGAGCGATGTCACTCTTCCTGTGCTTTGTATTGAATCGCTGTAACAATGTGTAACAAACGGGTGTAACAAAATGTATTGTGCTATCTAGCACACCTAGGTTGGTACTGCAAGTGTTATGGGCAGAGATGGAGTCTGAAGAGGAACGTTTTCAGACTGCGGTGAAGGATAAATGATAAGGATAAAGGATAAATGATATTTTCACAAAACAGAGGAGAGGTTGGTCTGTAACTCTGCTTTTAATGCAAGCGCAAGAAGACGATCAACAGTCCCATAGCCCAGGGGTTTGAAACCCGTGGTCTGGGGACCACTGGTGGTGCTTGAGAAGGTTCCATGTGGTCCCCAGCCAAGTGACTGGAGAGACTTTGTTAACAAAATGGACCCTTATGCAAGATATTTAACTGTTGCGAGCATAAAATTGTACTAAATGGACACCATGCGGGTCTATGTTATATAGCTCTCGTCCATATTTTGGACCAGAGCTAAAATCTACAGTGAAACACAAAAAAACAGAAACAAAAGTTGAAGCCAAAACTCACCAGGCAAAATGTCTCCAAAGGCCTGTGTATAATGAAGCCAACAAGCAGAGAGAGTGTGGAGGTGTCGTCTGGTTTCTAATCATCCAATTATGAAGCACTTTAAGTCTGCCCTTCTGTCTCTGTCTCTGGTTGGAGGGTTGCCTGGCTCGCAGCTTTCTCTTTCGTCACGTGTGTGACCTTGGCCCGGAGCTTTTGGCCGTTCCCACCCTTTAGGCATTTCTTTTTTATCTGTTGCCTTGTAAAACCTGGTACTTTAGGAAGGGGGTCAGTCGAAGGGTCTGGCGCCGTGCCAACGTGGATTTCACGAGGAGGAGGAGGTTTCAGGGAAAATACATTCCATCTAGTAATGGAGGGTAATGGAGCCGACCTGAAGAACTGACCCGATGAAGAGGCTGCCTTTCACTTTTTGTTTTAAACCTATTAATTGGTGAGGTTTATTAAGTAAATTTTGCTCTTGTAAATACTGTATATAGGCTTTGCTCTTGAGATGCTGCAATAACCCAACTGTAGTTTAGAGAGCAGGTCAGGGCCGGAGCATCCACAAACAGCTGGCTCACCTTCAGAGGAGGTGACATCTATGATGGAGGAGCAGAATAGTTTGGCCACAGACAGGGAGATGATAGGACTGCATGGTGCTGAATGCTAGTGAAATAGTGGGAGAGTTCGGATATTGAAGGGTCAGAAACCAGAGCGGATCAGCCAGGCGTCATGTGACTATCCAGAGCCTCTATGAGTCCTAACTGCAGTTGGGGATACATTGTTTTCAATGAGAACGGCGCAAATAAGAGCTATTTTGGGTACGTATGCAGTTGTTGTTTTAAGGTTCAGTCACGACTACTGTCTCTGTAATGTTTGTTGTACTATTATGAAAGAACAACTAAAATAAAGGATTTTAAAGTCATTAAAGTTGGATTAAATATCTATTAATTTTGAATGAGTAATTGATTGATTGATTGAATACTTAACACATTATAAATGTATAGATTCAATGGGAATTTAGTTTTCCACATACCAGTGATGCACATCTGAACAGGAGGTGTACAGTCGGATGGATGAAGGGAAGAATTGATCTGTAAAAAAAGGCCACACATCATGAGGGAAAAAGTTTCATGAATGTGATCAGTGGACTTCTACACATTAGTGAGTCAGTAATTTCTAGTACCGTATTTTCCGCACTATAAGGCGCACCGGATTATAAGGCGCACCTTTTAAAATTGTTTTCATATATAAGGCGCACTGGATTATAAGGCGCAGATAAAAGAAACTATTACAGTTAACATAGAATAGAAGCATCTGCAGTCAAACAATCCATATATAAGGCGCACTGGATTATAAGGCGCACTGTGGATTTTTGAGAAAATTAAAGGCTTTTAAGTGCGCCTTATAGTCCGGAAAATACGGTATATATAGTTTAAAGATAAGTTTTCATATTATTGGAAGCAGTTAGAGCTTGTAGGTCTGCTGTTTTTTTTTTGTTTTTTTTTTTTTTTTAAATGTGACAACGTGGCGCAAATCATTGAATATCCTGTTCTTTCAGAGAGAATGTTATTAACTCAAATATTTGCTTTTGTGAGGTTCCTCAGTGACTCCATATTTTCTGACATGGGTCTGCAGCCCAGATGCATAATTGTGGAAGTCCTTGGCATGAAATATCATTAGCAATGCTGACATAGAAACCATAGATTTTTTTCAGAAAACTGTTAGGGTTTTGCAGCTGTTTCCCAGCAGACAGACACTTGCTTCGTCCTGCAGACAGTACAGCACTTTGTTGTTGTCAACAAATCATGAAAACAAAAACATTCGTCGGGCTCAGGAAAGGTGGTGGTGGTGGTGGTGGTGGGGGGGGGGGGGGGGGGGGGGGGGGGTGTGAGGCAGTGTTTTCGCCAGTAACAGCACAGTCTCGAGCAGATTCATTACGAGCCAATAGAGTGGAGGCACCCTGGGCAAACGGTGCGCTTTTGAGACTAATATGAACGGTAGTTCACTAGTAAGAGACCACACCAACTTGTTCAGGTTTGAGAGTATTTATTGTGCGAATGAAATGTACGCGTATGAGGAGACCGAGGAGGGCGAGACTTTGGGTGGGGGCGGAGTCTCGGAGCCTGACGACCGCCGTGCTCAGCCGGGAGCCTACGGTTGCGATGACCGCCGTGCTCGGCCCGGGAGCGTTCGATCGCTTCGGCTCAGACGATGCCCCCCTCGAGACTCCTATGAGAAAAGAGAACGAACGTTAGTCGGGAAGGCTGAGGAAGATGGGGGATAGATGGGAAGGAGGGAGGGGGATTTTGACGGCGTGAAGCAGTAACGAACGGGAGTTGACAGCGCAAAGCAGTATCAAACAGGTAAGAGAGAGAGAGGAGGTGTATTTAAGCTGTGGGAAAGTTAACGTGATTGGTTGGACATGATCGGGAGATGGGGAACGGGAGAGATTGGCTGAACGTGGTCATGAGATTAGAGTGACGGTGTGAATGGGTTGAACAGTGGGTGGTCTCTTCTCCTGAACCTACGTTTAACACAACTTCATTTCACTAGTAAGAGACCACACCAACTTGTTCAGGTTTGAGAGTATTTATTGTGCGAATGAAATGTACGCGTATGAGGAGACCGAGGAGGGCGAGACTTTGGGTGGGGGCGGAGTCTCGGAGCCTGACGACCGCCGTGCTCAGCCGGGAGCCTACGGTTGCGATGACCGCCGTGCTCGGCCCGGGAGCGTTCGATCGCTTCGGCTCAGACGATGCCCCCAAAAGACTGCATCGAACGTGGGAAGACCAATTGTGAGGACGATGAGTGACTCATGGGGCCGGTGCATAAAACCTCCTGTCCTTGGACCCTCAGTCGGGCGAGGAAAAACTCCCTCTGGGAGTGTGAGGAAGAAACCTCGGGAAGGACCGCGAAGGAGGGGACCCCCTTCCAGGGCGGACAGGCTAGGCAGGCTGTGAGTGCTGGGATAGGCGCATTGGGAGATGATCGTTGCGAATGTCATGGTGGATGGACGGCACGGACTGTAGCTATGTGGATAGACTGGGAGGACCATCTTCCCGAGACGTGAATGTGATGGTCCGGGAGGCCTGGGCGGAAGCGTGGAAAGCAATGGCGGTGGGAGAAGTGGCCGGAGTAGGGACGGAGGGGAGGAGGAGTCCTGCTGTATTTGGAACCTCGAGGGGGCGGAGCCAATCTCTGACAAGGGGTCTGGACGAGAGGTGGGATGAGGCCTTCTCGGGCGACGGAGGAGAAGGACGGCTTGGTGTAATGAGGCGTGGGGCCGGAATGAAGAGGTAGAAATGGAACCCTGCCCGTCGCCGAAGGCAAGTGGGACTGTGTGCTCACGTGCGAAGATCAGAGGGGCGAGGTAGGTGGCGTGGATGGTTGCTGGCAAATGGGTGAGTCCAGATGACCATGAGCATGCGAATGAAGCGATCGTGACGACGTAGGGAGAGGAGACGAGAAGTGGTATTGTGTGAACCTCTGGAACTAAATCCGAGCAGTGGGGTGCTTGAGGGTGCTGGTGCAAATCCCTTGAGGCTGATGAAGTGGCAGGTAGATTTGGCGATGAATCTGCAGGTTCAATTACGCACAATCGCTGAGAATGGAAGAGTGACATCTGTTGAAGGATGAACCGCTCGAAGACGAGACGGACTTGCCGACGACATTGGTGTCTGGGGGCGGAGTAGCGCGTAATGTTGGAACGTGGGGAGAGGGAGAAGGCCCGGGAGATGGATGGGAGTTGGAAACTGCGTTACTGAGGCTGTATAGCCTAGCGAAGTAGGATGCTTCATGTGACCATTCCAGTCCCCAAAGGAACCATGGCGGAGATGCTTGGGTAGACTGCACTTGGTGGTTGATGGACGTGTAGCTGCTGGCGAATGGAGTGGCTGAAGAATGCGGCAAGCTCGTGGGGGATGGGTGGCTGGGCTGAGGTTCGAGGCCGTGCTGTGTAGACGGCTAGTCTAGGAGCCGGCGTGGCGCCCTCCCTGCGGAGCTGGGTGACGCCACTGCACGGGAAGTGGCCGGCGTACTTGCGATGAGTCGGCTTGGCTCGTCTGTGACCGAGACGGGACTCCAACTGGAGGGTGACTTGGGAGTGACTGGTCCGGGTTCAGGATGCAATGACTGGCACTGGTTAGGATGCATGCTGCCGGTCACTGCAGGATCTAGTCCAAGCCTAGCCGTGACGGAAGTTGCGGGCGTGGCGCACCGGATGGAAGAGGTGCGTGGTGCCGGTCGCGAGGAGTCTGGGGGGGCTCATTGGGCCCAGAGGAAGGAGGAGGCGCACGGTGCTGGTCACGGGGGAAGGGGCGCCGGGAAGAGAGGGAAGGGGAAGGAGGGTGGGAGGGTTTAGGAGTGGAGAGTGCTTGGCGCTGCTCCGAGTACGGATGCGACACAGTGTGCCGATCCAGAAATCAGGGGAAAGGGGTCGCACGGCGCCGGGAGGAGGGGGAAGGGAGAGGAGGGTGGGAAGGAGAGGGGAGGAGCAGAGTGTGTGGGGCTGTGACACGGTGTTCCAATCCAGGGATTGGGAGAAGGGGGCGCACGGCGCCGGGAAGAGAGGGAACGGGAAGGAGGGTGGGAGGGTCTAGGAGTGGAGAGTGCTTGGCACTGCTCCGAGTATGGATGCGACACGGTGTGCCGATCCAGGGATGGGGGGAAAGGGGGCGCACGGCGCCGGGAGGAGGGGGCAGGGAGAGGAGGGTGGGAAGGGGAAGGGAGGAGCAGAGTCTGTGGGGCTGCTCTTATTTATTTATTATTTATTATTTATTTATTTTATTTTATTTTATTTTATTTTATTTTTTAAATATTATTTTATTTTTTATTTTTTTCCTTTCCTTTTCTTTTCTTTTCTTGTTCTTTTTGAGTGCACATGGCCGAGGCTGTGTGCCGTGCTGAGCCTGGAGTGAAGGCTGTGTTGCGTGCTGAGCGTATGGTAGAGGCTGCGTAGCGTGCTGAGGGTAAGGTAGAGGCTGCGTAGCGTGCTGGGCGTATGGTAGAGGCTGCGTATCGTGCTGCGCGTATGGTAGAGGCTGCGTAGCGTGCTGCGCGTATGGTAGAGGCTGCGTTGCGTAGCGTGCTGAGCGTATGGTAGAGGCCGCGTAGCGTGCTGAGCGTATGGTAGAGGCCGCGTAGCGTGCTGAGCGTATGGTGGAGGCCGCGTAGCATGCTGAGCGTATGGTGGAGGCTGCGTAGCGTGCTGAGCGTATGATGGAGGCTGCTTAGCGTGCTGAGCGTATGGTGGAGGCTGCGTAGTGTGCCGAGCGTATGATTGAGGCTGCGTAGCGTGCCGAGCGTATGATGGAGGCTGCATAGCGTGCCGAGCGTATGATGGAGGCTGCGTAGCGTGCTGAGCGTATGGTAGAGGCTGCGTAGCGTGCTGAGCGTATGGTAGAGGCCGCGTAGCGTGCCGAGCGTATGATGGAGGCTGCGTAGCGTGCTGAGCGTATGGTGGGGGCTGCGTGGCGTGCCGAGCGTATGGTGGAGGCTGCGTAGCGTGCTGCGTGTATGATGGAGGCTGCGTAGCGTGCTGAGCGTATGGTAGAGGCTGCGTAGCGTGCTGAGCGTATGGCGCTTTCTATCCTTCTTTCTGGATGGACCTGGTGTGGAGGCTGTGTGGCGTGCTGGACCCGAGGCGTAGGCTGTGTGTGGTGCTGGACCTGAGGCGTAGGCTGTGTGACGTGCTGGACCTGAGGTGTAGGCTGTGTGACGTGCTGGGCATGAGGTGTAGGCTGTGTTACGTGCTGGACCTGAGACGGAGGCTGCCTGGCGTGCTGGATCTGTGGTGGGGGCGGCGTGGCGTGCTAGACCTGGCATGGAGGCTGCGTGGCGTGTTGGACCTGGCGTCGAGGCTGCGTAGCATGCTGGACCTGGCATGGAGGCTGGTGGCGTGCTGGACCTGGCGTGGAGGCTGGTGGCGTGCTGGACCTGGCATGGAGGCTGGTGGCGTGCTGGACCTGGCGTGGAGGCGGCGTGGCGTGCTGGACCTGGCGTGGAGGCGGCGTGGCGTGGCGTGCTGGACCTGGCGTGGAGGCGACGTGGCGTGCTGGACCTGGCGTGGAGGCGGCGTGGCGTGCTGAACCTGGCGTGGAGGCGGCGTGGCGTGGCGTGCTGGACCTGGCGTGGAGGCGGCGTGGCGTGGCGTGCTGGACCTGGCGTGGAGGCGGCGTGGCGTGCTGAACCTGGCGTGGAGGCGGCGTGGCGTGCTGAACCTGGCGTGGAGGCGGCGTGGCGTGCTGAACCTGGCGTGGAGGCGGCGTGGCGTGCTGGACCTGGCGTGGCGTGGCGTGCTGGACCTGGCGTGGAGGCGGCGTGGCGTGCTGAACCTGGCGTGGAGGCAGCGTGTCGTGCTGAACCTGGCGTGGAGGGGGCGTGGCGTGGCGTGCTGGACCTGGCGTGGCGGCGGCGTGGCGTGCTGGACCTGGCGTGGCGTGCTGGACCTGGCGTGGAGGCGGCGTGGCGTGCTGAACCTGGCGTGGAGGCAGCGTGTCGTGCTGAACCTGGCGTGGAGGGGGCGTGGCGTGCTGGACCTGGCGTGGCGGCGGCGTGGCGTGCTGGACCTGGCGAGGAGGCGTCGTGGCGTACTGGACCTTGCGTGGAGGCGGCGTGGCGTGCTGGGCCTTGCGTGGAGGCTGTGAGGTTCGGACTGGAGAAGGCGCATTGGGCCTGGGCCGTGATGTACGCGATCCGATGTAGCAATAATGACCGATGACGTCCAGTGATGAAGTGTTGTGGATATGCCCTGAAGCAACGTCTGCCCCCGCGTATTCCTGGAGGTGGTGACGCCCCTGGACGAGTGGGTTAGCTGGATAGATGCGGGGGTGTTGCAGGCTACTACTTGGTTATTAGAGTTGGTTTATTTCCTTTAGTTTAAATGTAAGAAATGAATCACGGATGTCATTGCCTGGTTTTGGATGTCCTGTCAAACCTGGCAACCCGTCGGACCTGGCATAGGCGTGCATACATAGACGTCAAGGGGGGTTTGAGAACCCCCTAGTGGCCCTCTCTGGACCAACATGCCCTTTTGAAAGAGCAAAAAAGATGCTGAAATGCTGTTTTCTATGCGTTTTAACCCCCCAAAACTCAATTCCGCCGCCCGGCGGCTAGAGTGCCCTCCTGGTTACATTTGAGCACCTGCCCATGAAACTCTGTGCACGCCACTGGCGACCTGGCAACTCTCGGACCTGTCTATCATTTGATCGGTGTTGTTGGAACGGCCGGCAGAAACAGCTCACCTCGGCTACAAAACATATTGTAACGAACTAGAATGGATTGATGGCGTGAGTTAGAAGGCTGCTGCGCTGTGTGGGGCGACTTGGGAGCTTGGCTTTAACGAGCAGGACCAGAAACTTGACGAAAACTGAAGATTGAAGCGTTGTGGAGCCGTAGCAGCTGGACGCCGGGGCGAGGATTTAACCAAACGAACACGCCTAACTCAGCTCGTGGCCGCGGAGGACGAAGAACGGAATGATCTTTAAACCCTTAGTTATTAATCTCGCTAGCGCTGGTGGTGTACTTTGAACACTGGCTGTGTTTAGGTGCCGAGAATGGGAACGATGGTGCGAATCGAAACGAACGCGGAAGAGTGGAAGTAGCTGTGGATGAACCGAAATGCGGCGAGGTTTAACCTTCGGGTGGACATTAGTTTGGATTTTGACGGCGTGAAGCAGTAACGAACGGGAGTTGACAGCGCGAAGCAGTATCAAACAGGTAAGAGAGAGAGAGGAGGTGTATTTAAGCTGTGGGAAAGTTAACGTGATTGGTTGGACATGATCGGGAGATGGGGAACGGGAGAGATTGGCTGAACGTGGTCATGAGATTAGAGTGACGGTGTGAATGGGTTGAACAGTGGGTGGTCTCTTCTCCTGAACCTACGTTTAACACAACTTCATTTGTGGAAGTTACTGTATTTATAGTCCCCAGAGAAACAACCCTGTTCAGTATTCTCTAGCGACTTGACTTGTTCACTTTCAGAAAAAAATATTCCAACGAGCAAAGCAGTTCCTAGAAATTGCAAACTGCACACAATTTCATCTTTTAAACATTTACAACAGTTTTACGAGCACAAAGGGAGAAATAGAAATAGAAATAGTTTCCGAGCGGTATACTTCTTCGGGCATTTTTGCACCGCTGAAAAACAGCCGGCAACTTCTGGAGAAAGTTAACAAAGCGGAAGTCCCGCCTTTTCATAGTCGTTTTGGGATACCCTGGGTCGAGATGGCTAGAGTGGAGTTGAGGTGGATATTATATATTGTATTACTCTATGCCTGAGCCAGAATTCTGCCAGTGCAAATAAAACAATTCTTTGCCTCAGAACTGAAGAGCCTTTTATAATAATATGTGAAGAGGCAATCAAGTCGGCCTTTCCACTAGACAGGGAACTGACCAGGGGCGGATGTAGGCATGGGGGGGGGGCAATGCCCCCCTAAATGCCCTGACTGCCCCACGAAACATGATGGAATGCAAAACAACCCAAATTTTAAATACATTTCAAATTAAAGTGCTTACAATTAGAATGATTTGAAACACTACTACTGCTACTAACTACAGCTGTGTCACCACTAAACCAACATTTCATCATTGAAAACAGAAAACTCTCTGAGTCAGACCTTTAGCTTTATGCATGCTGCAGTCTGTTGCAACTTCAACAACAGCTGATGTTATTACTGTATTGATGCTTTACTTGCCTAATAAAAGTCCTGTAACCAAAAATGGTATGGGTGGCACCCATACCATTTTCTCCTGCCCCAACCCCCCCCCCCCCCCCCCCCCCCCCAATGTTACATCCGCCCTGTGAACGGACAGGGATGCATCTGAAACAAACTGATCTGTTGACATATAGAGCTGGACATTGTGCAAGCCAATGTAATTTCAATCAGCTATGATGAAACACAGAGGACATCTCAGCCTGTTTTGTCCTGAAAGCCCATCAAATCTCTGCCAGTGTAATAGTCTTTCAAGTGGTGGACAGTAACATTGTGCGTTTGAGTACATTTCTGAGTATCTGTACACTTTGGATAGGCACTGTTTTAAATAGTGGAAAAACGACAGATCTAGGCCCCGTGTTTGTCACACACACATTGCATTGTGAAACGTGAAAAGTCGAAATTTTAACACGATGCCCTTATCATTGTGTAGACATAGAAAAGCCCTGCGCAATCTGTGTTTCCCAGAAAATAGAAGTCTGAAAGAAATCATTAACATGGTGCATCATATCTTGATAATGTCACCAACATTCACCATGTTAAAGGTAGGGGAAGTGATTTCACTTTTGTCAGATATCACCCAAAAAAAAATTTTTTTTTCTGTTAAAATGCTCTATTATAAGGTGTGGAAACCACATATGGAGTTTCCCCCTCCCCCACGTTAGCAGAGGAGCTAATAAAAGTTCCCCAGGTCACCACAATTCTCCTCCAATCAGGAGAGAGCAGCAGGTTCACATAGTGTAGCTACTTTTGGGGGCCCCTAGTGCACCAGGCTGGTACTACACCATGAATTTCAAATCACTTCCCCTACCTTTAATGTTTATTTTCGTAAAAAAAAAAAAAAAAAAAAAAAAAAAAACTGGGGGACTCCAGTTTTTTAAACTAAACTTTGACTGAATAATGACTAGTAATTGAGTGCTATTTGACCATGCCTCCAGGATTCCCAGCATACGGTGACTCCAGCACTGGGTGGGGTTGAGTATATTTACCGCGGTCCTGCCTGACAACCACGTCAGTGTCATCCTAGCTCGGACGCAGCTGTCATGTCACTGTCTGGGAGCCGACATAAATCACATGTGACACAACAATAAAGGCATGTAAGCGATCCGTCAGGAGCTGTTTAAACAGTGCGCGGGACAACGTGGGAGAGCATCATGAGATGCTCTATAAATTCTTAGCAGGATATGTTCCATTTGCACGGTACAGGTCCTCAAAGCCATGTTGTTGTGGGGAGTCAGGCAGGGACGCGCTGCATGGGGAGATGATAGTTTGATGAAAAGTGTTTGCTGTAATTTTCCACAAAATGTTTTGTTTATTATTGTCATAATTTGTCAGCTGCCAAGGTGGCATTGTCTGAGACAACTTTGTTTTTGTTTTTCAACCAAGGTTGATGTTTTAGGTTGTTATTAGACAAAGTCAAAGATGGATGTTTTTTTTATTATGTTTTTTATTAATTTTCTGCTTCATTTAATTTTGTGGATTTTCGCTATATTTGACTGGGAAAGCGAGTGCAGATTCGAGCACTAGATTCTGACACTAGATTCTAGTTTCTGACACTAGATTCTAGTTTTTGGCAATACATTCTGGTTTCTGACATTAGATTCAAGTTTCTGACACTAAGATCTAGTTTCTGACACTAAATTCTAGTTTCTGACGCTAGATTCTAGTTTGTGGAACTACATTCTAATTTATGACATTTAGATTCTAGTTTCTGACATTAGATTCTTCTCCAGAAGCAAAGATTTGACTTAAAAAGTTTGCTCCCAAAGAATTTATTAAAAGATTTGTGCATCGCATTTTTTGTCAAAAATATCAGACCTACAAGCTCATAGCACACCACTCGGTGGCAAGCTGTGTCCTTCACAAAATTCACAGCATCTACTGAAAGTGAAGGTAGGTTTTTAAAAAATACTTTATGAAATGTCAATGAAAAAAAAATGAACAGGATATTGGGCGCCTCTGTCGTTCTTAGCGGGGGCGGGGCTGTTAACGGCCTCTATAGGAGCTTATTGGAGAAATAAACACAACTGTACAGCACCGGTAGCTATAATGACTAATAATGCTCAGATTCAACTGAGGTGAACTCTGGAGTCCGGAGCAACGCATGTCACAATAAGAGGCTGAAATGATTTATCTATATTTTTACCTTGCAAATGCCGCAGAACATATAAATACATTGTGTACAGGATGAGTCAGGACTAGCCAAACGCTCCTCAACTTTAAGTAACTGCAGTTAGTTAGTCATCAGTATAATGTCTCCAAGCCTCCATGCCTCCACAAAAATGTACTTGAGCCAACGGTTTGCATTAAGCGTTTTAATTAGCAATATTGAGAGTATGCCTACTGAGAGGCATAGGCTAATTATAATCGTTTCGTTGCCAGAGCATAAATGTAACGTAGAAAAGATTTCCTTAAGGATTCATACAACTGATTGAAGTAAAGGGTTACAGAGCCATATATTAAACGTTCTTTCATGATGTCCCCTTTGGTCTAGGACTAATTTCACCATTCATATTCCTCAGACTTTAATACTGATTTACAGTATATATAAAGACGATTACATTAGAAATGATGACATCAAACACAACAGACGTTTATTTTATAGCACGTTGTGTTATAAATGGACCCTAGCGGGTCCATTTGGTTCCATTTGTACACTCTCAGAAAAAACTCATTAACATGCTGAAACACATCTTGATGATGTCATCAAGATGTGTTTCACCATGCTAATGATTTTTTTTTCAGACCTCCATTTCTAGGAAACACAGAATGGGGGGGAACTTTTTTTTTACCATGTCCACACAACATCTCTAAGGTATAGTAATGACAGTAAAATATTGGAATTCCCCTTTAAGACACGTGCATTTGCAGGCGCATTCGCGTGCACCTGCGCAACACACACAGACACGCTATTAAAACAAGTTTAGCATATTGAGAAAGATTGTTTACAATGCCTAATTGTATCGATAAAAGTAAATGACAAAACAAAAAACATAGGGTAGGTCTACTTTTGCCCCAAAATATTTTACAGGGGTGTAGTGGAGACTAACTTCTCACATCTAAATGACCCCAACTCAGGTGAGAGTGCAGTCAGCCAATCCCGCACCCACCCAATCAGCCTCTTAGACTAAAGTCTTTTCAAGTCCGGCCAAACGTGCCAAAGTGATTGGCCAAAAGTGATTGGTTTCCTTTTCATAAAGATTGGATAGAGATATCACAATTCACATGATGAATCATCATCCTTATACTGCAGCCATTTTCCCATATTTCCTCACAGACTAGGCAACAGCTTAGTCACCAGAAAAAACAAAGCAAAGAAAATCAATGCAAATAAGCGGTGAGTGAGTGAGTGGGTTGGTGAATGCCAGCCAGGCCAGGCTTTCCAAAGTGCCAGTCACATCTACAGTCATAAAAATATTTAGCGCCGTTCAAGATATCACAAAGCAGCAGGAGGAAACCGATCCCCCGAGGTCTCGGAAAGGACTTTGGTAAGAGGATTCCGTGTGCGTCGTAAAAAACAACATGTTCCATCTGGGAGTTTGGGATGAGTTGGGAGGCCCCCATGGGTTCGCATATTATTATCGGCATTAAAAATCCTCAAGTTTATCTGGAGACACGTGGAGTTTATGTGTTGATTATTAATAATCAACATCAACACAAGCTGATATGGTGGTACAAATATCCCTTTCTATCAACGCATTATGTTGTCTGTGTGCATGCATGGCGAAAGGAAGAAAGAAATAGTCATTAACATGCTACATTTAATCCTACTGAACCGTGTAATTAATATCCAGGCACGGCACGGCGATTGTTCTCCAAAAAACAATAACGCAGAACGAAATGCTTCTTTGAAAACATGAAGAGACGGTAGATTGGACAGGCTAACGCAGGAGCTTGGAGAGAGGTCATGAAAATGCTACTGGCAAGAATATGGTCTGGTCATAAAAGCACAGAGAACATACTGTATGCAGCTAAAGTATCTCTGGTGGGTCATTTTAGAGAGAGCAGCAAACATGGTTTTAACTGCTCTGAGTCTGCTGTGACCATCGGGGGAGATAGGAGTCTGGTTGTTTTTTCTACTTGAAATCTCTTTTTTGCAAGTAGAAATACCTGGGTCTTCTGGGGCTAAGTTGCATATACCGTAGCAATATGTCAGACTCTTCTATCAAGCTTTTCAACTTGATAGTTGTTTCGCTTACATGGAAAATCAGAATCATCTGTGAAAACCTGAGGTATTAACAACGGTTTGCGCACACACTTCTCCCTGGTCAATAGCCATTATTTTGTTCTTCTAACAATGAATAGGCCACAAAATTTGCGATTGGAACTTCTTGACAGCCTTAACATCCCCCTGGGCATTGAAGGAGATCTCAGGGAGATTAATAACATCTGCTCACTTCAAAACAAGCAGCCGGAGGCAGTAAGCGTGCCTGGATGCAGCCATAAGGAGATGAGCAGTCACAACACACACGGTTCCTGCATGTTTGATCAAAGAATAGTCTTTCAGATAAAAACGGCAATCAAAAATGTGCCTAGTCAGCACATTTGCGCAAACAATATGGCTGTTTTCAGCAAAAAAAAAAGTAAAATGTAACAGCAAGAGTTACAGCTCTATGAGGGTCCATTTGGTTACCACTGGTCCTTTCTAGGAAGGAAGGAGGACTCTATCATTGGAGGAAAAATGGTTATCTGGCGCCTGCCAACCAATTTCGCCCCAACTCACCAGCAAAAAAGCACTAGAATTTACGCCAGGAGTTTTTCAATAATTTTGGCGCTAGGGGGGTCTGGAAAAGGGCTAAATATAGCGACAAATCCACCAAGTTGGCAACACTGATCCAGCCTCGTTCATTTCTGTCTTTGCTATAGGATACCCGTTTAGACACATTACTAGGTAGTCACTCGATACAGTACACCACTATTGGCTAAGCCTTCCTTGCTATGGGATTTTTATGGAGAGTCGGGGGGATTCACAGTTCACAGTTCTTGCACGTTGCCAGCTGGGCTGCTGCTGCTACTAGTTCCACAGGCTGACACAGAGCCGTCTCCCCCTCCCTGGCAACGCGCGGTGGGTTATGATCACTATAATAATGATTAAAAGGTACCCAGTAGGGGTGGGCAAAAAAAAAAAATGATATACCAATATATCGCAATTCCTAATGCCATGATATCAATATCGATTCACCAGGTTCAAAATCGATTTTTGTGAGGGGATCGATTTTTATGTAGGTCCTTCATCAATGTGTTCATCAATGTCAGAAAGACAGACTGACGTTATCAGGCTGCACTGGTGTGTATGATGTGTATGTGAACTTTTTGTTATTTATATGGTTTAAAATCGTTTAAAATTGCTTTAAGGTGTTCTAGTTGATTGGTGAAACACAACTTGGTGACATCATCAAGTTGTGTTTGTGTTGTGTTTTCTTTTAGGACCCTTTTTCAGAGGGTGTACAAATGGAATCAAATGGACCCGTCAGGGTCCATTTGATTCCATTTGTACGCTCTCAAAAAAAAAATCTTGAAAATGGGTGGAATCCCCCTTGTTCTAGTATAATAAAAGCACAGTCATTTGTGGGGAAAAAAATGTGATATATCGTTATATAAAACCGAATCGCAGCATAACTAAGAATCGCAATATAAATCGATTCAGAACCATAAATATTGATAAGGTATGGTATCATGATACCTTATCTAGTGAACCGTAAGTGAACCGTCACACCCCTAGTGCCCAGCAAGCGGCCGGTGGTCTCGATTGTCTGGAAACACAAGCACACTGCGCGACACATTGAGCTTGTGGATCGGCTCTTTGCAAAGTGTGTGAGCCATAGTGCATCACTGACTGGCGCAAACATACGGAAATATACTATAATTTTGATGTGGTGTCATACAATGATGTGGTGTCAACATATAATGTTAATATGGCATGCTGACTGTCAAGGAAATAAAGACAGGCATTCATCTCGAAAAGGTTGTCTAACCCTGTGCCCCAAAACTAAAGATTTATTTTGCTTTTGTCCACAATTCCAGGCTGGATTTGGGGAAACAAAACAGTCAAACATGCAGATCAAAATGACCATTAATCTTCTACATTCTCTAGTTGTGATGATGAATATTTTAACTCTTGAGAGTGTAAACATGAAAGTGTAAACATGAAAGTGTAAACAGAGTGTTAAAATGAAACCAAATGGCTCCTTTGCGGGTCCATTTTGTTGCATTTTAACACTCTCCCAAAGAATTACATCTGGTTAACCAACTATTCATCCTTTAGCCTGAGGAACACCAGGAACTCTCTCTCAAGAGAGTTCTCAAGACTACTAGCCTATAGCGGTGCTTGTCATGTCCAGTCAGCGATCAGACCAGGCCCTGAGGGGTGATGTTTAAGTGTAATGTTAATGTGGTGTGTCCTCTAACCCAGCGCACGCGCACGCGCACACGCACGCGCACACGCACCCACGCACCCCCACACACACACACACACACACACACACACACACACACACACACACACAGCTCTGTGGATCTGGGTTAGTACTATTACTAATGCAGGAGGAGGAATCATGAAATTAATATTGCCAGGGGCGGATCTAGGCATGGGCATGGGGGGGGGCAATGCCCCCCCTAAATACCCAGTCTGCCCCCCCCCCCCAAACACAATGCCATGCAAAACAATATTTCAACATATTTCAAATTAAAGTGCTTCTATTTAAAATGATGTGAAACACTACTACTGCTACTAACTAACTACAGCTGTGTCACCACTAAACCAACAGCATTTCATCATTGAAAACAGAAAACTCTCTGAGTCAGACCTTTAGCTTTATGCATGCTGTGTGTCTGTTGAGACTTCAACAACAACTGATGTTATTATTGATGCTTTAGTTGACTAATAAAAGTCCTGTAACTGAAAATGGTATGGGGGCGGCTTCATCGCCCGTGGCGCGAAGCGACACGGGCGATGAAGCCGCCCCCATACCATTTTCTCTTGCCCCTCCAACATGTTCTCTTGCCCCCCCCCCAAAATGGGACATGTTACATCCGCCCTGAATATTGCTCTCATGAATTACACACCAATATGAAGTCATAAACAGAAAGCAAGTAGTGTGGATTTCTGAGCAGTTACCCAGGGTTACTTATTATAGTCATGGATTTTTCATTTTAGTTTAATTTTAAAAAAGAGAGTAAAAACTAACTAAAACTAGTTAGTTTTAATTAGTTTTAGGGCACATTTGCTAGTTTTTTTTTTATTTTTTTATTTATTAAAAAGTTTTAATTTTAGTTAGTTTTAGTTTAGTTTTATTCACACTACTTTTTTTGTACTTTATTCAGTATCGTGTATATTATAAATGTCTGAGAGTCATATACATATTATGATTTCACTTAGTTTTAGTTTGTTTTGTGAACCCACAATGCAGTTATAGTTTTTTTTGTAGTTTTATTTAGTTTCAGTTAACAGATATATTTTTTAAGGAATTTAGTTTGTTTTTTCTTTAGTTTTAGTTAGCTATAAAAACCCTGCAGTTACCCCCCATCTTGCACCAGTCACCAGTGTTGTAGTGGTACTTTTAGAAGTGGGGGGACGCCTCTTAAGACACGTGCACGCACACATGCATGTGCATTCTAGGGCTTTAACCAAAAAATCGATACATCGATGCATCGATTTGCATAACACGTGTCGACTCCAAAAAGCCCGAGTCGATAAGTTGTTTTTTTTCCCTTCCTCCGAAGGAAAGGAGTAAAGAGGAGGAATTAAACATTTACCTTTGTTTTCCCCTTTTTTCTTTCTCTATGTGTGCGACGCGTGTGTATATAATTCAAATGTAATATTGGTTACTGTCACTCACGGACAGAAGTCTCCTTTGAAGTTTCCTTTGCAACTTTATCGGAGTTAAGCTTTAATTTAGGCCTACCAATCTTATGCAGCTGTTCGCTCTTGCGCTCTGGGCGCGCGGCGTTCCAGCTGATCATTACGTACATACACGGATCAGATCGAACAGCAAACAGTGTCAGAGGAATACAGAACTTCATCAACCAACACCTCCCTGTGCTACAGCGACCGTCTTGTTCTTCATTTCGCATTAGGCTACCGCACGGACGTATGCTTCTGTCCGCGTCATTCTCATTAATTTACTGAATGAATCAGAAAAGAAAAGCGGCGCGATGGTGGTGTTGGAGGAGGAGGAGGAGGCTACATGTAAATGGATCGTATTCTGCGTTCTAACGTGTGGGCTGCTGTGTATTGATAATGTTATATGTTTTTATGGCTGGCCTGGGAGTGGACGATGTGCAGCTGTGTGCCAATATTGTTTTCATATTAAGCTTGCCACATGCGCCATGCGTAGCCTCGCGATGTGTTTTGTATAAGCACTGCGCCGGCATATAGCGGCACCATTTGATCCCCACCCCCCCTCGGGGAACCACTACAGACGGAAAAAAAATAGTGGCATTTTATCATGAACATGAGGTGAAACGTGGTGAAGTGCTCCTTTAAGATCTGAGAGCTCAAGTACACCTGCTATTGTCGAAGCAGTTTTATATTACATTTTAAAACTTGGAGGCCTTGGACCTTGGAGAGAAAGTGGTATGTTTGGAGGTACTGAGAGGTACTCTCTGTCAGAGGCGGATTGGCACATATTTTCCCACCGGGACAATTTTGCCTTTGCCAGGCCACCCTGGTTAACCAGATGTAACTCTTTGAGAGCGTAAAAATGAAACCAAATGGACCCTTGCGGGTCCATTTGGTTTCATTTTTACACCCTCAAGAGTTAAAATATTCATCACGTGAATTAGCCCAACTTAGTCTACACAACTAGAGAATGTAGAAGATTAATGGTCATTTTGATCTGCATGTTCCAGGCGAGCATCTAGCGCATTCTAGTGCATTTTGGAAGTGCCACTAGTGCATTTTGGATCTTGGCAGTTGGCAACACTGCCTCCAGCAGCACGAGCGCCAGGCCACTAGGTGGCGCAGGCCACCGGGAAAACTCCCTGTACTCCAGATGGCCAATCCGCCCCTGGAAAGTGGTATGTTTGGAGGTACTGAGAGGTACTCTCTGTACAAATGTGAGTCCTTGTTCCATCACTGTTGAAAGACGAGGGGAGAGGAGGAGGAGGAGGAGGAGGATGGATTCATCCAGTGTAAGGTCATAATCATAAGAGCACGCCTACACGTCTAGCTCATGTGGAACAGGAACGCTCCATCACACAGACATCAGAGGCCTGCCCTTTCTTTTACCCAGCCTGGAAAACAACTGCCCTTTATTGAAGGACAACTTAGTTACTTTGATTTTGTTTTCCAAACAAGGTTCATGTTTTAGGTCGTTATTAGAGAAAGTAAAGGCGGGGGGGGGGGCATAAGAGCATGGTCCATCCAAATACACATTTGTTTACAAAGTTTTAAGCTTTTTTATATATTATTATTACTCTCTACTATGGCCCTAATAAACCCCAATAAAGCACACCAAACTGCACTTTACCGTGGCTCAAGTTCTGAATAAACAGTGGGCCCTGGCATCAAAATGGTTTACTGCTTTACACGATTTCAGCCCCTGCCTCTCCAACACTCTCTGCACCTCCCTGCACCCCAGTGCCGTTTCTAAGCAATTTGGAGCCCTAGGCAAGAGGGAAAATCTCCTGTAAAATGGCGCCCCCCAAGGGATAAAATTATGAACTATTTTTAAACTAAAAAAAATATTAAGGGCTCCATTTTCCCTTAACTTCTTTGCCTTTTTAAACTATTTTAAAAAACATTTTTCAACCGTTCAAATGGCCAGTCTATAAGCTCACAACATGTTAATAGATTGACATGTTGAAATATTCCAAAAAGCTTTTCAAAATAGTAAAAAAGAAATAAGGGATTTTGGATAAGGGGTTTAGCATATAACGAAAATGGAGCCCTATATATTCTAGTTATAGAGGACAAGTACGGTATAATGTATTTATCCATATGAGGCTTATTAGCCTGGTATCTTTTTAAAGCATGTCTGGTGCTCACCCCCCTCCCCTCATGGTCGCCCCCCTCCCCTCATGGTGCCCTAGGCAACTGCCTAGTCTGCCTAATGGCAAAAACGCCCCTGCTGCACTCCATCACAGCAGGATAATTGTGGTTCCTCCTTTCCATACAGTCCAGTTTCAAGAGGAAACCTTCAGATAGCTGAAAACACTGACGGAGGATACTCCCATAGTGTCCTTGTGTCTAGGAGCAGCTCTTCACCAACCTCAGCTTGCTCTGTAGTCAAGTGGAGCAGTGTTGCCAACTGCCAAAATCCAAAATGCACTAGTGGCACTTCCAAAATGCACTAGAGTACGCTAGAGCAGTCAGTGGGTTGTCAACCATTTTCATACCAGGGCCCACTATTTATTCTGCATTTTAGCCACGGAGGAGGACCACCGTTTGATGTTGAGATTAGTCTCTCAGCCGAATTTAGGAGAAATAACTGACAAAATGTTGGTCAAAATAGCAATTCTTCTGCATTTTCTAAATGTGTAGATTCTTGAAAATTAGGTAATTCAGATGGTTAAATGTGATTTAACTCTTGAGAGCGTGAAATGAAACCAAACGGACCCTTTCGGGTCCGTTTGGTTTCATTTCACGATCTCAAGAGTTACAGATCTATAAGGGTCCATTTGGTTACCAATTGCACTTTCTAGGAAGGAAGGAGGACTCTATCATAGGAGAAAAATGATGAAAAACAAGGGTTTTTATCTCTGGCGCCTGTCCAACCAATTTCGCCCCAACTCACCAGCAAAAAAGCCCTAGATTTTCCGCCAGGAGTTTTTTCACTAATTTTGGCGCTAGTGGGGTCTAGAAAAAAGCTAAATATAGTGACAAATCCGCCAAGTTGGCAACACTGAAGTGGAGTTGTGTAACGGTTATCCAACGTCGGGTCTTCACACAGAAGATGCAAATTCAAGAGGACAGCTGTGTCCAGTGAGGCACCCCCCCCCCCCCCTCCCTCCTAGCATAATGAAGTGGACGTTAGATTACAGGGTTAGATTTCAGCTGGAGCCGTATAGCTCATCTTGGTCAGTGTGTTCTAATCAGAAGGACTGTGACTGTATCATGCTGCTGTCTTATTCTTTGATAAGTATTGTGCAGGTAGGTAAGTATTTTAACAACTCTCCATAATCTAGCTGGGGGCGACCTTGACCCTTGGCCCTTGGGGCAGTGTTGTTCTAGGGCACGGGTTTTCAACCTTTTTGACACCAGGGACGACCATTTATTCAGCATTTGAGCCACGGACCACCATTTGATTACATTTTCACCCTAAAGACCTAAAACTAAAGAATTCTTTTGGCTTCGTCCACAATTCCAGGCTGTATCTGGGAAACGATACACTGTAGACTTCTTCTTCTTAACTTAAAAAGTGGTGCTAATTCAGATGAAGAATATTTTAACTCTTGAGAGTGTAAAAATGAAACCAAATGGACCCGCAAGGGTCCATTTGGTTTCATTTTTACATTCTCAAGAGTTACATCTGGTTAACCAACTTTCTATCATTTAGCCTGGGGACCACCTGGAATCCTCTCAGGGACCACTGGTGGTCCCCGGACCACCTGTTGAAAACCCCTGTTCTAGGGGACTAAAACTAAAAATGTTTGTCAGCTACCTCTTTTCCACTCATGAAAACAAAAAAGCATATACTAAGAATTACGTCAACAAGAATGACACTGCCTCGGGGACAACAGAGAACGGACATAAGAGAAAGGATCACGATTTCCTTGGAATGTTCTCAGGTGTCTTCATGGAAACTGAGGTCAAAGGTACAGTAGGGTCACAATCGTTCCTTAAAGTGGGGGTGCCGAGATTTTTGTATTTTTTCCAATTTTGTACATGTTTAAGGTGACAGTATGTAAATAGACCCCTTGGTGTGTTTTTTATGTGCAGTGATGTCTTCCCTTTGTATTTAGGGTTTCTTCCTGGGGGCTGAACCTCTCCAGTTAAACGTGCCAATGAAAAAAACTTCAATACAGTGACATCATGTGCTCAGCCACTCCCCTAACTCCTCCCCCTTTATCATGCAACTAAAGCTGTGGGTGTGGCTTCAGTTCAGGTGGATCTCCACCCATCACCACCCACCAGGCAAACCAGGCATACTTAATGAACTGGTAGGGTGGAATCATAAAAATGACAGTTTTACAAAAAAATCTTACTTTTCATATAACATTATTACCTGATGATCATGTTTTAGGGTAGAAAAAATCATGGCACTCCATCTTTAACTTGGGGGTCGGGGGGGGGGGGGGGGGGTCTTTTAGATCTTCTAGATCGCACATATGACCACTTAAAGGACAACTTTATTTTATTTATTTATTTTTTCAAACAAGGTTCATGTTTCAGGTTGTTAGAGAAAGTAAGATGGGTTTTAATTGTTTTACAATCCTTACAATCTTTAGTTTTAGAGATTTTAGCTATGGAAGGGGCCATTCGAACATGGCCGTAAATAGATATTTGTTGACACAAATTTAAAGTGAAAACATGAAATGGACCCTTGTGGGTCCATTTGGTTTCATGTTTACACACTCAAGAGTTAAAGTATGCATCATCTGAATCAGCCCAACTACACACTGTCAACAATAGACAATCTAGAATATTAACTCATTGACCGCGATCGGATCTTCTTTGTTTCCTCTCCACTGCCGCGGCTCAAACCAGTTCGATCGGTAAAAAAGCCCTTATTTTGAAGCTCAGATCTCCTAAACAGGATGTGCTGTTTCTGTTATGCTGTGTCTGTTGTCTTGCCTAATCGATCATCTGGCGATCTACCCAAAAACATCCGGTTCACAAGTCAGGAAGAGCTGTGTAGCCCTGGCTGCTTAACCCATGCGCCAGCGACATTGAGGGGGCAAACCGGAGGAGAGCCGTTTGAATGCATTGGATTGAATGAATGTCAATGGGACGGAAAAAAAAAATGTTGTCCCCAATTCTGTCCCAAATGAAAGTCAGCAACGGGATGATCATCAGACGATGCGCACAGACTAATAGTTGGATTAAAGAATGAAATCTACATTTCCGCGTGATACGAGCCGACCGCGTGTTCGGCGGTGGGATTCTAACGGGAAATCCACGAGCAGCGCGTGGACGGCAGGAAAACCATTAATGGTCATTTGATGCATGTTTGACCGTTTTGTTTCCGAAGTCCAGCCTGCTATTGTGGACAAAAACAGATTCAATCTTCAGTTTGAGAGGTGCTGTGGAACCAAGAGTATGCATGCATAGTCAAAGAAACCTGTAAACCTGGGTTTTCATACATTTCTGCTGCAATGGCTAGTGGATGAGATTCTGTATAGTTTTTGTTTAGAATGTTAGCCATTGTATTAGTCTTGCCAGACTGCTTCTGTCTCTCGTAATTTCCAAATGCAGCATTCAGAGATTGTGGTATAATTGTCTGTCTAAGTACATGAGACCTCTAGGAAAGGTTTGCCTCCAGGTAATTCTGTCCTTCCTTGTGATAACATTGTCGTCTGCTTTAAACAGGGAATTGCTATTCGATCCAGAGAGAATGGATTCAGTCTTTTTCCCAGATGTAGAAGCCAGGGCCAGATCTAGAGGGGGGCAGGGGTGGGCAGAGCCCACCCAAACGTGCATCCTGCCCACCCAATCAAAGGTAATATCAGTGGGTTCCAACCAGTGGTCCGGGGACCAGCAGTGGTCCTTGAGAGGGTTCCAGGTGGTCCCCAGCAGTACAGGTGGTCCCCAGCAGTACAGTAAATGGTGAAAATTGTTTAACCAGATGTAACTCTTGGAGAGTGTAAAAATGAGTGTAAAAAACATTTCCACACTCTCAAGAGTTACAATATTCATCATGTGAATTAGCCCCAAGTCTACACAACTAGAGAATGTTGAAGATTAATGGTCATTTTGATCTGTAGGTTTGACTGTTTTGTTTCCCAAAAGCAAAAGAAATCTTTAGTTTTGGGGGTCTGTGGGGCTAAAATGTCATCAAATGGTGGCCATCTGTGGCTTGAATGCCAAATAAATATTGCCGAATGGACACCGGTGTCAAAAAGATTGAAAACCACTGCTTCATATGAAAACCTTTGGCGTTGCCCATACACCCTGCCATTCTTCCAGCCCACCCTAGTAGGGCTGGCTGAATCCAGCCCTGGTAAAAGCGTGGCTGAGTGTCGTGCAGAATGTTTTATAATAATATCCTCTAGTGTCCTGGACGCGTTTTGGTGTTTTATCTGTTGAAAAATAGCAGATCAACAAGCTCATGTCGCGCCACCGAGTGGCGCGACATGAGCTTGTTGTTCTGCTATTTTTGAAAAAATGTGAAAATGTGCTGCAAATCTCTGAATACATTATTTTGGAAGCAAACATTTTATCTCAATTTTTCGCTTCTGGGGAACCCCCGAGAACAACATGTTTTCAGATGGCGGTCTGCAGCCAAATATGGTTAATTCTGGTGGTCCTTGGCTAGAAATATGTTAGCATCACTGACACAGGAGCACAGATCTTTCAGAAAAACTAGAATCTAGTGTCAGAAACTATAGAATCTAGTGTCAAAAACTCGATTCTAGCATCAGAAAGTAGATTCTAGTGTCAAAAAGGAGATCCTAGCATCAGAAACTATCATTTAGTGTCAATAACTAGAATCTAGTGTCGGAAATTACTGTAGTGAATGAAACTCGAATCGAGGGTCAGGACTCAATGGGATATACCAACCAAACACTGGCCGCAGGCAGTGTTTCCTGTAGTGACTGTAGTAACACAGACTATAGTAGCATTTACAAGCCTCATGGGTTTGACCTCCTGTAGCCATACAGTGACCGCTCCACTGACGTCTATGAGAATTACTGCACTCACTAACGTGAAGAGATTAAAACTGACCATGTGCAACATTGCAAATAGCCCTTTACACAGGGGCGGATCTAGGCATGGGGGGCAATGCCCCCCTAAATGGCCAGTCTGCCCCACCAAACACGATGTCATGAAAAACAACCCACGATATTTCAAATTAAAGTGCTTATAATTAAAATGATTTGAAACACTACTACTGCTACTAACTAACTACAGCCGTGTCACCACTAAACCAACAGCATTTCATCATTGAAAACAGAAAACTCTCTGGAGTCAGACCTTTAGCTTTATAAATGCTGCGTGTCTGTTGCAACTTCAACAACAACTGATGTTATTATTGATGCTTTACTTGACCAAAAAAAGTCCTGTAAAAGAAAAAGGTATGGGTGCGGCTGCCCCCCAATTGGGAAATGTTACATCCACCCCTGCCTTTACAGTAGTGCGTGTGTGTGTGTGTGTGTGTGTGTGTGTGTGTGTGTGTGTGTGTGTGTGTGTGTGTGTGTGTGTGTCTTAGGGTGCCCAGATATTAATAATTGTTCATAATTGTTGTTATAATTGTTCATGCATGTGAGGCACAGAAGTAGCGCATTAGTCAGACAAGTGGGGGAAACACGGTTAGCAAATTATTAAGATCTTGATGTCATATTCCAAATAATAATATTTCAGGATTTCAGTTCAAAAGAAAGCAAAAATAGCTGATCTACAATCTCAAAAGCTCAAGCTCATCTACAAGCTGAAGAGCTCATGCTCAAAGCACGTCATGCTGCAACGTGTTTTGAGCTTGTAGATCAGCTATTTTTGATATGACTGGAGTGATTGTGGAAATAGTGGCGCCAGGGGAATGCTGGGGTTATTTAAAAACACATCTGTAGCAGGAAAGAGACAATAGAAAGCCAAATATCAGTATCCTGGGCCCAGAGTCTTCCCCGCGCCCCCTACCGGCGTAATGGCACGGGCGCAAAATGACGCAATACAAATGACGCGAATCAACAGAGACCCAGTTTGTAGTTTTTCAAAGCTAGGCTAGCTAACAGGGCACTGGTTCTGGGGACTACAGACACTGCATACTACAGGTGCCTGTGTTCTACGTGGCAATCAGCGCTGCTCTGATTGGGTAGTTTCTAACCAATAGGAGTTGAAATCCCATCGCTAGCGAATCAGAACCCTGCCTGCAACCCAAGACTCATAATACAAGCTCGTAATGCTTGTAATGAGGGTGGGGAAGCCAGGCTAAAATATCAGGGCATTTGAACACTGGATTCTGTCAGTCACAATGTGGGACAGACAGACAGACAGACAGACCAGACAGACAGACCAGACAGACAGACCAGACAGACAGACCAGACAGACAGACAGACAGACAGACAGACAGACAGACAGACAGACAGACAGACAGACAGACAGACAGACAGACAGACAGACAGACAGGGGGCTCAATTTGTGGGACACCTGAAAAGTCTTGTAAATGAGGGACTGTCCCACACAAAGAGGGACATCTGGTCACCCAGTGTGTCTGTGTGTGCGTGTATGCCTGCATGTGCGTGCCATGCATGTGTATGGGAGCTATAGCCTTGCATTGCGATACTAATACAAGCGTCTTTGAGTAAAAAAGCGCTGTATTAGCCCCAGATATTCTTATTATTATTACCCTTATTATTATGAATACCACGGCAGGCAGATACGTGGGCAGATGTGCATTGTGTACATGTGTGTATGGCGAGTATACAGGTATGTCTCAGGTGTGTCTGTGTCCAATGTGTGTGTATAAGCACCGTCTCTACTGATTTCCAGTAAATGAGATGATCTGTTCTCCACAGAGGCACCCAGGCAGGCAGGGCTCTGAGAACATAATAGGTTTCCCCCCCATAGCCTATAATATTATCGCTGGATCCGTTTCATTGAACTAAGCGGAATATTGTTCGTTTCCCTTCCACAAGGTGCATGTTGGTAATACACTGACACCTTCTATAACCTATAAGACTATAATAACCTGTAAGATGGGTGTTAATTGTTTTGCATTTGCTGCTTTTTTAGTTTTGAGGATTTTTTTTGCCATTTCATTCAAACATGGCTCTAAATACTTGTTTACAAAATGAAAGTGTCCCCCCCCCCCCCATTACTTACATGCAGTAGTCTCTTTTCAAATGGGGTACTTTTGGCCAAGATTGGAGTCTGCACACAAATATATATGCAAATAACTTTGCATAAGCTTATGCAAAGAGTCAGTGGTGTCAATTTCCAATGGTGTACTGTATATACTGCAGGGCTTGACACTAACACTTGCCCGCTTGTCCGGGGCAAGTAAAAAAAAATGGTGGGGCAAGTGAAGACTGCTACCTGGTTGCCCGATCGGGCAAGTGTGCAACTTAGTGCACTATAACACAACACAAGATAAATTTGTCTTGAAGGCAGTCATTGCACTCTGCCTCTGTGTCTTTCCCTGCTTTCTAGCTATCTCTACCTATCTCTCTCCCAGGTTCCAAACTATCATTTTGCTGGGGTCAGGGACCACTGGGTCTGTGACCACTATGGGCTAATTAAGATGATGAATTTTAACTCTTGAGAGTGTAAAAATGAAACCAAATGGACCCACAAGGGTCCATTTGGTTTCATTTTTACGTTCTCAAGAGTTACATCTGGTTAACCAACTTAGCTGGGGACCACCTGGAACCCTCTCAGGGACCACTGGTGGTCCCTGGACCACTGGTTGAAAACCCCTGTCCTAGATGCATTTATAATCGATTCTGACATGTTCAAGCAAACGTCAGAATTGATTAAATGCGGTAAAATATAAAATGTGCAACAAACACAGAAAGCAATGTAATCATCAAATCAACAAACTCGCACAACTAAGCCAATGAATTAAAAGGAAACACGAATCATAATCTCACTTTCCACCAACTCTGTCTCTGATTCGATGACTCACATATTTTTGAGATACAATATGAGCTTGCATAGATCAGCTCTTTAATTGCAACCTGCATTGCAAGCCAGTTGCTGCTGCCTGCCAGAAGGGATATTTTGCATAAACCTACAGTACCTGCAAATGAGAGGCTACAGTAAGAGCCCTTAATGTAGTGCTTTTGACAGCAGAAACAGATGATACAGCAGCACAACAGAGAGAGAGAGAGAGAGAGAGAGAGAGAGAGAGAGAGAGAGAGAGAGAGAGAGAGAGAGACTGAGACAGAGAGAGAGAGAGAGAGAGAGAGAGAGAGAGAGAGAGAGAGAGAGAGAGAGACTGAGACAGAGAGAGAGAGAGAGAGAGAGAGAGAGAGAGAGAGAGAGAGGAGAGAGGAGAGAGAGAGAGAGAGAGAGAGAGAGAGACTGAGACAGAGAGAGAGAGAGAGAGAGAGAGAGAGAGAGAGATGGGAGATGGGAGATGGGAGATGGGAGATGGGTCATGTCTGGTGAGACTTTTCTGCCCTCAAGTGGTGGAATACTGACATAACAGCATGAGAGCTCATCACAGATTAAACGTTTTGTTTTGTTTTTTCAACAAAGGTTCATAGTTTAGGGTCATATTAACAAACTAGAGAAAATTAGATTTTTCTTTCTCCCTTACTTCATTTGCTGCTTTCTTTTCTGGTGGGAGTTTGGCTGACAGGGTGGTGGGGACATTCGAATGTGGGGCTAAATTTTTTGTTTCCTGTTTTTCCAAAATAAAGCGATTTTTTTTTTATTATCTGCTATCATCCTAAAAAAAAAGACTGGCCACGAAAGATCACAAGATGTACTAAATCAGGGATGTAAAACTCAAATACACAGCAGGCCAAAATAGAAGAATTGGTACAAGTCGAGGGCCGGAGCCGCCAGACTGCGTTTCAACACACGGGCACTTGTTCATGAGGAAGTCTCGGGAAAACAGCAAAAGTAATTTTCCTGAAAAAATCATGAATGTCCCTTAATAGCAAGATAAATGCAAAGATGCAACTGCAGGCATTAAAACTGATTGTATTGTTGAAGCTCAGTTTCCTGTTCAATGATCCTCACCAAGCACTGCTTTCAGAGTAAAATGAGAAAGTAAAACAATTAGTTCCACTCGTTGTGTGTGCAGTATACTATAGGGCCAGTTCTAAACTGCAATTAAATATCATTCCAGGGGCCAAAGATAATTCATTCGAGGGCCTGCTTTGTCCCCCGGGCCAACATATGCATCAGGGGTGGGCAATTATTTTTCCCAAGGGGCCAAATGAGATACAAAAAATATTGTGGAGGGCCAAGACTAAAAGGCTGTACTAAAGTTTGCGTACTATTATTTTAATTTCAAGATAAAGGTACGACCAACCATTTTGACACCAGGGCCCTCTATTTATTTAGTATTTGACGACTATTTGATGACATTTTAGCCCCACAGACACCAAAACTAAAGATTTGTTTTTGTCCACAATACCAGGCTGGATTTTACAAACAAAACAGGATAACAGCGATCAAAAATGACCATTCTTTTACATTCTCTGATTGTGTAGACTAGGGCTAATTGAGATGATGAATATTTTAACTCTTGAGAGTGTAAACATGAAACCAAATGGACCCGCAAGGGTCCATTTGGTTTTAGTGTGGCTTCCCCAATGTGGAGTCACCTCCTTGATATTCAGTAGATCCTGTGGTCTGCTGCTGTGGTCAGCCTGACAGTAGTGTGCATCGTGAGTTCGACTCCCGATCCTGACAACCTCTTTCTTTGTCTTTTTTTGGTTCCCCATTTCCTGGCTGTATGTCAGTCTGCGGTCATCCATGAGTTAATAATGATGAAGACTTTATTGCAGACTCAGGTCCATATTACACAAGTAAGACAAATACAATATAAGAAAAATAAATAAGGCAAAAAGCACCACAATGATCTTAACATAATAATAATCAAACATGGGATAGCTCTGACTATGAAGAGAAGTTTTTTTTTGTTGTTTTGTTTTTTCTAGGTTTTCTTATGACACAATACATTTTTCAGTGGTAGTAGTAGTAGTAGTAGTAGTAGTAGTGGTTTATATGTTGCACTTGTATGTTGTCTTATATGTGAACAGTGTCGCCATGGATGCAAGACAAATTTCAGTGCAAACTGACAATAAAGTTGTATCGTAAAGTAGAACCACTACAAGACCCCATCCTTCCCTATGTACACCTCTCCATCCCTATGTTCCTATGTTTAGCGTCTACAGCACCCAGCCATGAGCCAGCCACAAGAGCCCTGGTTCAATTCCCACTTCCACGTATACATAGAAACAGAGGGCACTGTTTCACCAATACAGAGCGCACACAGCACCACTCAGTTCACAAAGTTCGTCTCTCGCTCTCTCTCTCTCATTGATGGTTGTTCTTGCCTCTTTTGTCATGTTTTCTTTCTTTTAAATTTCAGACTTGTATTGGCCTTTTAGTGAAGTATAGTATAGCAGCATCACCACATGCACACAGCGGCACTTCCAACTTTCTTAAACGATTCGTTTCTACACTGACGAACGCTGACATTTCCAAAAACGTGGCCCAGTTAAAAAAAATAAATAAATGCTGAGCAGCAGCAAATATAGGCAGGCTCTGAAAAGCCGCATTCACAAAAGGCGTGCTGCGTGCACATCACAGACGCTAAAGGGCACAAGCGTAGCGGTTATACGTCCCACAATGAGCTGACACACAGCTTCAGTGAACATGGCAGGCAGCAGCATAGTGGGTCTGCCAAGCTAAACACATCCAGACCCCACACCATATCTCTGTATGGATGTAAATGGATCCCTGTGGCCTACATGGCTGTACACTACGTATTGGATAGTGCTCTGAGGCGAAATGGCAGAATAATGGAACCAGGGGTTGACACTAAGGTCTCCGAGGCACTTGCCCATCAGGCAAGTGCAAGTCAGGTTCTACCTGCCCTCAGGTCATGGTCACTTGCCCCCCAGGTTCCAGGTGGTCCCCAGTTAAGTTGGTTAAGCAGATGTAACTCTTGAGAGCGTAAAAATGAAACCAAATGGACCCTTGCAGGTCCATTTTGTTTCATTTTTACGCTCTCAAGAGTTAAAATTCATCATCTTAATTAGCCCAGGTCTACACTGTAGAAGATTAATGGTCATTTTGATGTGTTAATTTGCCTGTTTTATTTCCCAAATCCAGCCTGGAATTGTGGATAGCTAGAAAGCAGGGAAAGACACAGAGGTAGAGTGCAATGTAGAGGTCAATATTGCAGCTCTAGAATCATGCCATTAAAAGAAACATAGGATTGCATTAGGGTTAAGGTTAGGGGTAGTTTTACTGAGTGAACGTCCAAGTCGTTCTTAAATGCATGCTCACGTGAGCCCCTGGGGTCAACCAGGATGAGAGGGGCGTTCCTTCAATCAGGATCGAGTTGAGTGGGTGTTGGCCTGTGGCCCTTCCTCCCACTGTAGAGTGTGTGCAAGTCCACATCTCGTTACTGGTGGTGTGGGGGTCCAAACCACGCAAATCACATGAATGCTCCTTTAATAAAAAATGTCCGCCCATTGCAAAACGTGTGTGTGTGTGTGTGTGTGTGTGTGTGTGTGTGTGTGTGTGTGTGTGTGTGTGTGTGTGTGTGTTACCTCTGGGGTTTTGAGGATAGCCAACACTCCTCCAGAGGCCTGGGTGTGGGTGGGATGATGCAGGCGGGTTTTGGAGTCTCTGCAGCCGTTGGGACGGTGGTGGAGAGGGGTCTGCTCCGGGTCAGCGTCTCCCACCTCAAACATGTTGCAGGTTCTTATTAGCTAGCTCTGGTCCAGAGCTCCACCGCTTCTGAGTCTGACTTGCATTGGAAGCTCTGCAGTTCTCCGTCCAATCGGCCATTACTCCACCCGACCAGCCTCTTTCTGTAGTGGATATATAAAGAACGTTTTACCTGCTCACCAAAACAAACACGTCTTGTGTGATTAGAAAGACTACTTTATTAGTGCTGGCACTCTGAGCCCCCCACCACACGGATGAAATGGACTTTACCTTAGTGTTGGCACTCTGAGCCCCCCACCACATGGATAAAATGGACTTTACCTAATTTTCAAGAATCTAAACATTTAGAAAATGTAGAAAAATTGCTATTTTGACTAACATTTCACCAGTTATTTAAATTAGTCTAAGAGACAACACTCTACATCAAATGGTGGTCCTCCGTGGCTAAAATGCAGAATAAATAATGGGCCCTGGTAAAATGGACTTTACCTAATTTTCAAGAATCTAGACATTTAGAAAATGTAGAAGAATTGCTATTTTGACCAACATTTTATACCAGTTATTTAAATTAGTCCGAGAGACTACACTCTACATCAAATCCTCCGTGGTCCTCCGTGACTAAAATGCAATAAATAGTGAGCCTTGGTATGAAAATGGTTGAAAACCACTGCTCTAACGCATCCTAGTGCATTTTGGAATTGCCACTAGTGCATACCTGGGCATTATGTGGCCCGGGGACCAAATGCGGCCCTTTGGCTGACTCTGACCGGCCCTGGGACCACCAGTGGTCCTAGTTGAGAGAGTTCCAGTTAAATATGGAGAGTTGGTTAACCAGATGTAGCTCTTTGAGAGTGTAAACATGAAACCAAATGGACCCGCAAGGGTCCATTTGGTTTCATGTTTACACTCTCAAGAGTTAAAATATTCATCATCTGAATTACCTAAAATCTACACAATCAAATAATGTATGGTCATGAATTAGCCCTGATACATGACGGTCGGTATACGTAGATGTATACCGACCGTCATGTATCAGGGCTAGGTCATGATGAATCATTTTTTGGTCTTTGTTTGCCTGTTTTGTTTCCCAAATCCAACCTGGAATTGTGGACAAAAACAAAATAAATCTTTAGTTTTGGGGTCTGTGGGGGCTAAAATGTCATCAAATGGTGGTCCTCCGTGGCTCAAATAGTGAATACATAGAGGGCCCTGGTGTCAAAAAGTTTGGTCTTACTCTTACATTCGTCTTGAAATTACATTAATATAACGCAGACTTTAGTTCAGCCTTTAGTCTTGGCCCTCCACAATATTTATGTATCTCATGTGGCCCCTTGGGAAAAATAATTGCCCACCCCTGCACTAGTGCATTTTCAGTGTTGGGACATGTGCACTACGTAACTTAATATATTACATAATATATTACCAAAATGCAGTAACTTGTAACATAAATATATTACTGAAACAAAACAATCTAATATATTATACTTTTCTTTCTGCATTACTGCATTACTTTCAGTATTACTTTCTGTAAATCTGTCTCGTTGAAAATGTTCTTGTGAAATTATCTTGACAACTGCAGAAGTTAAATAATTTAGATTTGTCGTCAAATTATTCATTCAGCAGTGACATTTTTTTTTCAAGTTGATTTCATATGGATTTGGCCAGATAGCCAAGTGCGCTTGCTTTATTGTATGTATGCCACTGGCCTACGCAATATTTGATTAATAGTGACACTAAATATTTAATTATATATTTTGTAAAAAGTTTTTTCAAAGTAATATGTAATAGTAATATTAATATATTACACTTGCTCAGACAGTAATATTGTAATAATTGTACTGTAATTCTCCAAGCTGTTATCAGTTTTGTAGCAGTGTGTACTTGACTTGTACTATAACTCTCATCTCTGTTAATAAAAATTTCATTCATTCATTCATTCATTCATTCATTCATTCATTCATTCATTCATATTGTAATATAATATATTGCATTAAAATGAAGGTAATAATTAATAAGTAATATATTAACAAGGTAAAGTAATATTCCCAACACTGTGCATTTTGGATTTTGGCAGTTGGCAACACCTGTTTAGCTCCATGCTCCTCCAGCAGCGCGAGCAGTGTTGCCAACTTGGCGCATTTGTCGCTATATTTAGCGCTTTTTCAGACCCCCCTAGCGCCAAAATTAGTGAAAAACTCCTGGCGGAAAATCTAGTGCTTTTTGGCTGGTGAGTTGGGGTGAAATTGATTGACAGGTGCCAGAGATAAAAGTAAAACCCTCATTTTACACCATTTTTTCTCCTGGTCCCCAGGCTAAATGATGGACAGCTGGTTAACCAGATGTAACTCTTTGAGAGCGTAAAAATGAAACCAAATGGACCCTTGCGGGTCCATTTGGTTTCATTTTTACACTCTCAAGAGTTAAAATATTCATCATCTGAATTAGCCCAAGTCTACACAACTAGAGAATGTAGAAGATTAATGGTCATTTAATGGTCATATTCCCTTCCAGGCAAGCCTCTAGCGCATTCTAGTGCATTTTGGAAGTGCCACTAGTGCATTTTGGATTTTGGCAGTTGGCAACACTGAGCACGAGCGCCCTGGCATATAGGAGTGAACGGGAATATCCTAACTCTCCCACTGTAAGGCTCTGGTAGTTACTTACTACAAAAGAAGAAGCAGCGATGGAGCCATAATATAAGTTCATATCCATAAGTTGTGGAACATAAACTTGTGCTAAACACTGTTATATATACCGTACATGGCCTGTAGCAGCCTGTCTGTTGCCTCCTGCTAGCTGCTGTGCTAAGCTAAAGCATCTTCCATCACACCACTAATAGCGTTGACCTGCAGGGTTGCCACGTTTTGTGATTTTGAGAGAGAGAAACAAGCGACCATGACCATGTCCATGAAAAGATAAAAGTCTGAAAATCAGGGGAAAAAAATAACCAACTATGACTCTCGAACATTTTCATGTCAAGGACCACACTGGTCCTTGACATGAAAATGTTCGAGAGTCATAGTTGGTTATTTTTCCTGATGGACCACCAATACATTTAAAATAAACGTAAAACAACAAACAAGTCCAAAGTAGCTTATAATGACCAGACTTTGCACTTTGGTTCTCCAGGCAGGCCCGCACACAGCCATAAATGACCTTTATGCAGCCAAACACTTCCTGGTTGTGCTGGCAGTAAGGGATCCTTCCTGTCGGCAGACTCCCATTCACTTTGCATGTATTGGTTGTGAATTTGTATGAATAAAGTTCACTTCCTTAAACCACACTATTTCATTTGATAATACCATTTCCTAGTTCTTCATAGTTTGTATTATTTGTGGTGTGCTATTGACATGATCACATGAGTAAGAAATGTCTAAAGTCTTCAGTTAAAACCGGGAGTTTTTCATGGATTTATCCATGTGTTGCCATATCCACTTTTTATAAGCAAGCCTTTTCAGTAAAGTTGCTTGAAAATAATGGTAGTTACTAGCTGCATGTTTTATTTAAGCCTGTTCCCTAATGTTGCTTAAACCTGTGATTCTCCTCAAACATTTTCATAAAGGATCCCATGTCCCTGGATCACAAACCCCAGATGAAAAACAAATCTCAAGTTCTTGTCTTAAAGAGCCTTAAAGAAAGTCTTAAAGAGTAATATAGTAGCTCATTTGGTTTTCATAGTCCAGGTCCAGGTATTTTCAATTGGTGTTCCATGGACCACTTGTGGTCCTGAAAGGTATTCAATTTTTTCTTCCATAGAACAGCACACTAAAGCTTTGTGCAATGTACAGTAAGCATGCCAACCTTGTCAGTTACTGAAAGTCTGATTGAGGATAAGAAAATCCACAGAAATGGGTGTTAGAATCTCAAGAAAGTTTGCCTGATTTTATCATAATTAGCCTACATCACTGTGGGAATAATAATGCCATATGTCTACACTATCATTAGGCTACTGTATATCGTTAGGTAGGCGCACTCTACTCAGATTCCAACTTGTATTCTCAATGGCTGATGGGTGCAGATTCTTGCAGATCAATGTAGAGAGAAAATATCCGCACTCGCATATAGTTCATGAGTTTTCTTTTATTTCATTTCTCTATGAAACTCTGAAAAAAAAAAAAAAAACTTGTGAACTATATGTGAGTGCGGATATTTTCTCTCTAGGTTGAATGAAGTAACAGAATGGATTTAGGGTAACTGTGGTGGTCCCCGTGTTGATTCTAAGTCAGGTTGGTGGTCCCTGGTTCACAATCAGTTGAAACCCCATGTCATAGACCATGGTTGCTTATTTCTCTCACACAATCTGGAACAATGCACTTGCTCCGGTGTTGCCAGATTGTGTGAGAGAGATAAGCAATCAGTCAATCATGAGCTATACATCTACTGTACATTACATACTATGCATTATACTCTAAGACTATATATTGGCAGCTACTTGAGAATAGCAGATCTGAAAGCTCAAAGTGTGCCACTGTGATCTGATAGATTTGATATTTTCCAAAATAATTCTTGTTTTATACAGATGAAAAATAAAAACCTGGCTTGGCACAAAAAAATTACAGATGGGGATCTGTGTGCACAGATGCATGGAACATGGGGGCTCTTTGACTCATTGTTCATTTGAGCAGAATCACAGATATGGAACAAGCCTTAAAAATCTACCTAGTAAACTGTCATTACTTGCAAGCAGATTTACTGAAAAAGGTTGCTTATAAAAAGCAGACATGGCAACACTTGGAGAAATCCATAAAGTACTCATGATTTTAACTGAAGATTTTAGACATTTCATATCATGTGATCATGTCAATAGCATACCACAAATAAAACAAACTATGAAGAACTAGGAAATGGTATTATCAAATGAAATAGTGTGGTTTAAGGAAGTGAACTTTATTCATACAAAATCACAACCAATACATGCACAGTGAATGGGAGTCTGCCGACAGGAAGGATCCCTTACTGCCAGCACAACCAGGAAGTGTTTGGCTGCATAAAGGCCATTGTAAGTTGCTTTGGCGTTTTTATTATTTTATTATTATTATTATTATTATTATTATTATTATTACCCTTATACTCTTTGAAAGTGGTTTTAAAGGAGTCTGGAGAGATTCACATTTCTTAACAGCTGTTGGTAGGGCATACCACATTTTTGGGTTAGGGTTAGTGAAATGAAAGAGCAGACACATGCAGGAGAAAGGAGAACATTTGTGTTCAAAATTGACCAATCCACCTGGAAGCCAATGTAAGCAAATGGAATATGAAACTTCCCAATTGGGGGGGGCAGGCGAAAATCGTATGGGGGTGGCTTCAAAATGGTATGGGTGCGGCTACATCGCCCGTGTCGCTTCGCGCCACAGGTGATGAAGCCGCACCCATACCATTTTCAGTTACAGGACTTTTATTAGGCAAGTAAAGCATCAATAATAAGTTGTTGTTGAAGTTGCAACAGACACGCAGCATGCATAAAGCTAAAGGTCTGACTCAGAGAGTTTTCTGTTTTCAATGATGAAATGCTGTTGGTTTAGTGGTGACACAGCTGTAGTTAGTTAGTAGCATAGTGTTGCAAATCATTTTAATTATAAGCACTTATTTGAAATATATTTGCAATTTGGGTTGTTTGCATGCCGTCATGTTGGGTGGGGGGCAGTCTGGGCATTTAGGGGGGCATTGAGACCCCCCCCCCCCTGTCCATGCCTAGATCCACCCCTGCATGTGTCAGTACTCAGCATGCCACTCCTTCATATATAGCTGGGTTATTTTACTATTCAGTAACTAATCAGCCAAATTAATAACTACAACAAAGCTGACAACAGTAAAACTAGCCATGCATGGCATGACGCTCGGCAGTCATGTTTCAGGGCTACAGTAGTCTGTTTTCCTCCCTCCCCCTCCAGAGATCGAAGGTCACGGCTGATTAAACATGGATGAGGGAGCCGTGAGCCGCGGCACGGTGCCAGAAGTGTTGCTGCTCAGGTGTCAGCTCCATGCAGCCTGCAGCGCGGCCATAGAACCCTGCCATGCACCGCTGCCTGGCTGGCTGCCACGGGACGGAGGATCAACAGGTGGGAGAGAGCAGGGCCGGATCTACAGGGGGGCAGGGGTGGGCAGAGCCCACCCAAACGTGCATCCTGTATGTAGGCTATGCCCACCCAATGAAAGGTAATATCAGTGGTTTTCAACCATTGGTCTCTGGGGACCAATGGTTGAAAACCAATGGAAATTTGGTTAACCATGATGTAACTCTTTGAGAGTGTAAAAAATGAAACCAAATGGACCCTTGCGCATAGACGTGCATACATAGACGTCAAGGGGGGTTTGAGCACCCCCTAGTGGCCCTCTCTGGACCAACATGCCCTTTTTAAAAGAGCAAAAAGATGCTGAAATGCTGTTTTCTATGCGTTTTTAACCCCCCAAAACTCAATTTTCCGCCGCCCGGAGAGTGCCCTCCTGGTTACATTTGAGCACCTGCCCTTGAAACTCTCTGTGCACGCCAGTGCCCTTGCGGGTCCATTTGGTTTCATGTTTACACTCTCAAGAGTTAAAATATTCTTCTGAATTATCCCAAGTCTACACTACAGATTGGTGGTCATTTTGATCTGTATTTTTGACTGTTTTGTTACCCCCAAATCCAGTCTGGAATTGTGGACCAAAGAAAAGAAATCTTAAGTTTTGGGGGCTAAAATGTCATCAAATGGTGCATGGTCTGTGGCTCAAATGCCGAATAAATAGTGAGCCCTGGTGTCAAAAAGTTTGAAAACCACTGGTTCATATGAAAAACTTCCCACCCTGCCATTCTTCCAGCCCACCCTAACAGGGCTGGCTAAATCCGGCCCTGGGAGAGAGGAGAGGAGACCAGGGTATCAGATCACACCCGGGACCAAAAGGCAAGGCTCAGGCACACTCCTGACTGAGTGCTGCTATACCTGCGGATCAGACAACAGGTAAGATGTCAGCCCTGTGTCCGCTATCTAGGCTTTCTGGGTAACTTAACTGGTTAACTAATGTAATTTACAATTAATAGGCATTTGCATGACGCTCTTAATTCAGAGCGATTTACATCAAGTGGAGACAATGCAATGCATTATACAGATTACAGTTTACAATTTAAGCAGAATTTACACATTTAAGCAGAATTTACACAATAAACAAATCATGTGGTCACGACCAGATTACAGCTGAACATCTGCAGAATGCTGGTCACAGGCTCTCAGTGCTACTTGCACTATGCTTTACCGGATTTCTGATGCATGGCATACTGCCTGATGCCATGTTATCTGTGTTGCTAGTACCAGTAGTCAAAAACAAAACTGCAAAGTTAAATAGCATTAGCAATTACAGACCTATTGCACTTGCTAGCATTTTATCTAAAGTGCTAGAAGCCATTCTCTTGGACAGGCTCCAGGAATGCATAGCCTCTACTGACAATCAGTTCGGTTTTAAAAAGAATCATGGCACAGACTTATGTATTTATACACTAAAGGAAATTGTGAGTCAATATAAAAGACGTAACAGTACAGTATTTATGTGTTTTCTGGACGCGTCTCGGGCCTTTGACCGTATTAATCATGGCAAACTTTTATTAAAGCTACAAAAGCGAGGTGTCCCCTCATATTTGATTAGGGTTTTGCAGTACTGGTACTCTCACCAAACTATGCAGGCTAGGTGGGGAACATGCATATCTACACCCTTTTTAGTGACTAATGGTGTGCGACAGGGGGGAATCTTATCACCCATATTATTTAACCTGTATCTTGATGACTTATCTAAGCAGTTAAAAGAGTGTAAAACTGGTTGCATGGTGGGGGATCAACTTTTTAATCACATGATTTATGCTGATGATTTGGTGGTCCTTTCACCTTACAGCGCTGGTTTACAGCAGCTACTTAATGTCTGCTCAAAATATGGCTTTCTATTTGATATACAGTTCAACTCAAAAAAGAGTGTTGTTATGATCATTAGAGCAAAGGGCGATCACAAGCTCACCTTTCCTGCTTTTGTTTTGTCAGGTGAGATCTAGAGGTTGTTAAAAAGTTTAAATACCTAGGACACATAATCAGCGATGATCTCTGTGATGATGATGATGTGCAGCGTCAGTGCTGTAAGCTCTATGGCCAAGCAAACATGCTGGCACGAAAGTTTTCTATGTGTACAGATAATGTTAAAATAGCTCTGTTTAAAACTTATTGCACACCACTGTACACAGCTCACCTGTGGTGCAGTTATAGCAGTGCAAAAATGAAAAAACTTCAGGTGGCTTATAATGATGCATTTAGAATATTTCTCAAACTCCCGAGATGGACCAGTGCAAGTGAAATGTTTGTGTCAAGCAATGTACCCACCTTTCATGCTGTACTGAGGAACTTTATGTTTAAATTCATGTGTAGACTGAAGGAATCTAAGAATTCTTTAATTAGGGCCTTATCGGATCTCACACAGAGTGATACAATATTTTCCTCTTGTTTCTGGAAACACTGGAGGCAATGTTTATACGTTTATAATTGATATGGACTTTTTATATTGAAAATAGTCTGTTACTCAGGCTATTTCTGTCTTTTTACATGTTTTTATTGTAGGTCTTGTCCTCTCTTGTGTTTGTATGTACTTGTATGTCTGTATGTATATCTGTATATGGACCAGAGTGTCTGCAATAAAGTTTTCATTCATTCATTCATTACATTCATTCATTCTACAGTATGCAATGTAGGCACTAAAACATGGTAATCTATGAGATATCCTATAGTACCAAGTCGCTGCACTGCAAATAATAGCCTACTATGAAGTAGTGGTCCAGAGCTCTGGTCCAGAGCTCCACTGCTTCTGAGTCTGACTTGCAAGTCAGACTCAGAAGCAGTGGAGCTCTGGACCAGAGCTAGTATGTACAGTAGCTGCATGCAGCTTTATGCTGGGGTATGGAAATAACAGCCCAGGCTGCAGTAGGATACTAACTTACTACAGCAGGATATAGTTGCAAAAAGGAAGTGTTTGGTTGTGTCTTACTGTGTCTTGTTTTTCAGCTACAAAAGCTATTACATAGTAGGTAGTCTATAGTTTTTAGGATTTTTTGCAAAAGTGGTACAGTACAGTACAGTGTATGGTTAACCAAATGATGCCATTTGGCATTTAACAAATGGCATCATTTGTTGGAGATGTTTAAAGAGATGAGGTCTACTGCTTAGCCTTTTAAATAAGGTGACATGATCAGGTCATATCACTTTCTCTTGGTTGGAACCAGTGTTGGGACATGTGCACTACGTAACTTAATATATTACATACGTTGTAATATATTACCAAAATGCAGTAACTTGTAATATAAATATATTACTTAACAAAACAAATCTAATATATTATACTTTACTTTCTGCATTGTGTTCTCAAAGTGTTCTTGTGAAATTATCTTGACAACTGCATAAGTTAAATACAGTAATTACTTATTTTCTATAATTTGTCATCAAATTATTTACTGGCTTCCATGAATTCAAGGAATACATTTAACTCCTGTGTTAACTGTCCATAGCTGAGTAGGATGAGGTAGGTCTACATTTAACTCCTGTGTTAATTGTCCATAGCTGAGTAGGATGAGGTAGGTCTACATTTAACTCCTGTGTTAACCGTCCATAGCTGAGTAGGATGAAGTAGGTCTACACAGTGTTTTCAAGGGTGATGTTTTTTCATATGGATGATTTCATATGGATTTGGCCAGATAGCCAAGTGCGCTTGCTTTAGGTAATGCCATACTTGCTCGGACAGTAATATTGTAATATAATATATTGATTTAAAATGAAGGTAATAATGAACAAGGTAAAGTAATATTCCCAACACTGGTTGGAACGGTCCATCTATAGGCTATACATACTGTACTGTAGAATCTTGTTCAAAACACTTAAAACAACCATTTGTACTGTATGTGCATTGGTTCATTGGTTGGTAGGGTTATGACAGAAGGTTGAGCTGGTTTAAGTTTATGAAGGTCTAGCATCCTTTCAAACTGGGGAAGATCTGTTTTCAACCACTAGATGGCGTCCAACCACACTAAACTAGAGTCTAGCTCTAGTATCACCACTGCCTCCCCCACTAAACTGCACTGGTGACTGCAGCAGGGACGGATTTAGCCAGCCCTATAGGGTGGGCTGGAGGAATGGCAAGGTGGGCAACTCCAAAGTTTTTCATAGAGTGGTTCTCAATCTTTTTGGCACCAGGGCCCACTATTTATTCAGACCACCATTTGAGGATTTTATCCCCACAGACCCCAAAACTAAAGATTTCTTTTGCTTTTGTCCACAATTCCAGGCTGGATTTGGGAAACAGAAACAGACAAACATACAGACCAAAATGATCATTAATCTTCTACATTCTCTAATTGTGTAGACTTGGGCTAATTCAGATGAATATTTTAACTCTTGAGAGTGTAAAATGAAATCAAATGGACCCACAAGGGTCCATTTGGTTTCATTATTACGCTCTCAATGAGTAACCAACTTTCACACCATTTAGCTGGGGACCACCTGGACCTCTCTCAACCACTGGTGGTCCCCGGACCACTGATACCTTTCATTTGGTGGGCAGGATGCACGTTTGGGTGGGCTCTGCCCACTCCTGCCCCCCTCTAGATCCGGCCCTGGACTGCAGTGCTATATTGGAGCACATCAGATTGGAGAGAGATGCACACAATACTGGAATAGCTCCCACCACTGCCTGTTGATCAGAATTGATCAGTAGGACTATACCATCTAGCTGACCACAGAGACGGATCTAGAAATTATGGGCCCTCGGGGCCAAAACCAGCCAAAGGGCCCCCCCTACACCGGAGGAGTGGACAATCAATCTCCAATAGACCTGCGCAGTGACGTCACCGTCCCGGTTCTGGAAGTGTTTTCCTCATTCATTTTTCTCATAGACTTTTCGAAAATAATTTATATAAAGACGATTTTGCCGTGGACAAAGCCAACTCGGGTCGTGACAAATCATGATGACACACACAATATCATCATATAATGTCAAATTAGCAAGTAGTAGAAAACGGCAGGATACAACACTTTTTGTTTTGTTTTTCATCGTAGAAATTATTTTACCATTCCAAAAGATTTTGTGTGTCATCATGATTTGTCACGACCCGAGTTGGCTTTGTCCGCGGCGTAATCGTCTTTATATACTGTAAATTATTTTCGAAAAGTCTATGTGAAAAATGAATGGGGAAACAGTTCTGGAACCGGGGTGCAGGTGACGTCACTGCGCAGGTCTATAGGCCCTATTTCAAATATAGTGAAAATTGCACATCTTAGGGTTTGTGGGGCTAAAATGTCATCGAATAGTGGTCCATAGCTCAAATTCTGAATAAATACTGGGTCCTATAGTGTCAAAAAGGTTGAAAACCACTGCCATAGGCAAACAAGCCCAGAGTAGTGTCTAATAATAAGCGGACAGTGGCAGTGTGTCTGCCTGCTGCATCATAGCTGCTCCATGAAGCACACAGTCTGTGGTTAGGATACAAATATATGCCTCCTTCACTGACTGAAGCTGCACTGAACAATGGAAGCTTGTTAGAGTGTCACGCCAAAGAGCAATGCCATCTCACAGTTCAGTGCAAACTCAATCCTTTTGTTTTCAACCTATATTTTTAGCGCTTAGTTCCTCAATGTGCATTATTACATGGCTTGAATGAATCCAATCAGAAGCTCCGCTCAACAACAGACCTCCTTGTGCAGACAAACGTAGCCTACACAACTGTAGATAAATAAAGGCAGCCTTGCTGTGTACTATTTATGTTAATTATTTGTTATATATAAATGTACTGTATTAATCCATATAATAAGGGGGATAACATCCTTTGTTTGTTTCGTGTTAGTGTTATCCTTTACTTATAAGATGGCACCATTTCTGTCACCTCTACTCAGTTTGGTTTGCAGAGGAGAGCTGTGGACAGTTCAGACCAAATAAAGCACACGTCACAACAATTGACCAGAGTGATGTACAGGTTAGAAGACAAGCAAACAGAAAGGCAGATCAATAAAAAGTAAACAAGACAAAGATAAAAGTAACGCCACAGCTCAGCGAACCGGCTGGTCAAAAGAACAAAGTATGTCTGTTATTCAGTTGTTTTGTTTCATTTTTATGAATGCAATGGAAACTGCATTTATATAGGAACCAAAGTGTCTGTTTTTTTCTATTACCAGTAGTTTGCAATGTCTTTGATGTCATTTTCTTGTTCAGAGAAAATACACAAACGGGCCGATTGTGTGACTGTGTATGTTCAGTAATACACATTCTTCCACCGATCGTTTGTGGAGAGTGCACTCACTGCACTGGCATTTGTTTTGTTTCCTGGTATGGCTTGTTAATTTGTCATTGGTTAATAAGAACAATCATCAACGTGTCCAGCAAAATACCAGTAGTTACAGTAGGGTTTGTTTTGAGGTTATGACATCAATGTATGAGACCCCAGTACTCAGGAAAGGGAATGCTATTACCAGGGATAATACACATCATATAGAGCTCATGAACAAGCAGGGCTTATCTCAGTTCCACGCATAAAATGTTTGTGATGCCTCTTGGAAATATGACTGGTAGCTACTTTGTTCTGTACGTGTTCTGTATTGTCCTCAAATGGTGGTCCGTGGCTCAAATGCTGAATAAATAGAGGAACCCTGGTATCAAAAAGGTTGAAAACCACTGTAAAACCACTCTAACAATGCTATTTCCCCTGTTTATTTTATAATGTATATAGGAGACAGACAGAGAGACAGACAGACAGTGGTGAGATGGAGACGGTGAAACATGTCCGGAGGAACAGTAAGAATGTCCTGCAGGATCTGGGCTATAAGTCTGGAGACACTAGAGATACTCCAGTAAGTGTTTTACGACAACATCTTTAACCAATTAATGATTTCCTTTTGCTAAAAGTTCGCCTAATTTAGCCAAATATTCCTCTATTATGAATAACCCAGAAACAGTCACCACAATAGGGGTTTATGTGGCTAAAATTCATTGGCTGGGTCTACTTTTTCATTAGAGGACATACTGTAACTGCCTTTTTTCCAATACAGTTTTTTTATTGTCTGTTAAAGACCTCGTGATTCTGTTTTGGAAATGTGCTTGGTGTGTGAAGTTTTATGGGTTTCTGGTTACCTATAATAATCAGGGGCGGATCTAGGCATGGGCATGGGGGGGAGTGGGGGGGGCAATGCCCTAAATGCACAGACTGCCCCACCAAACATGATGGCTTGCAAAACAACCCACGATATTTCAGTGCTTATATTTAAAAGTATTTGAAACACTACTACTGCTACTAACTAACTGCGTCACCACTAAACCAACAGCATTTCATCATTGAAAACAGAAAACTCTCTGAGTCAGACCTTTAGCTTTATGCATGCAGCGTGTCTGTTGCAACTTCAACAACAACTGATGTTATTATTGATGATTTACTTACCTAATAAAAGTCCTGTAACTGAAAATGGTATGGGTGCGGCTTCATGGGCGACGCCACGGGCGATGAAGCCGTCCCCATACCATTTTTTCCTGCCCCCCCAATTGGGAAATGTTACATCCGCCCCTGATGATAATAATAATCCTGTCTGAACAGATCCCGTCTCAGTCGGGTCGCGACTCCAAGATGATCCGCTCCATCGCCAGTCTGATCAGAGGGAAGAGCAAACTGCTGCTGCTGGAGAGTCCTGATATGGTGGAGATATACAAGGTGAAGGCTAGATTATAGTTATAGTTCCCAGCACTAGATTCTAGTTCCCGGAGTTAGATTCTAGTTCCTGGCGCTAGATTCTAGTTCTCTGGAGTTAGATTCCAGTTCCCGACGCTAGATTAGTTCCCGGAGTTAGATTCTAGTTCCTGGAGTTAGATTCTAGTTCCCGGCACTAGATTCTAGTTCCCAGAGTTAGATTCTAGTTCCCGGCACTAGATTCTAGTTCCCAGAGTTAGATTCTAGTTCCCAGAGTTAGATTCTAGTTCCCGGAGCTAGATTCTAGTTCCCGGAGTTAGATTCTAGTTCTGGGCGCTAGATTCTAGTTCCCGGAGTTAGATTCTAGTTCCTGGCACTAGATTCTAGTTTTTGACACTGACACTAGATTCTAGTTTGAGACATCGATTTTCCTGTGTCAGTGATGCTCAACATATTTCAGGCCAAGGCCCACCAAAATTGTCAATATTTGGCTGCGGACCCCCATCTGAATACATTTGAGTGAACTGGTATGCGTTCACACCACAAGTGTAACTAATTTCTTACCATGGTGATGTTAGAACAGGTACTGTACTAATGGTAGAAAATAGCAGATCTTAAATTTGCGTTGTCTCGCATTCAACAAATTGTGAGCTTGTAGATCTTCTATTTTCATCTTGATGTTCATCCTTGCAATATGGAGGAAATACGCTAGGATGTGTTTTTAACCTAGACAGAAATGAAATGCAGTTTTCAACTACTAAATTTGGAAGCAGATCTATCTAACCTTTGATGTTTGCGTGGAAAAGGCACTTTGTTCTCTCTGGATTCTCTGTATGTTATTAATTTCCTTGTTTATCTGAAGTGGATGAACAGAGGTGTCTGCTAAATGCCTGAACAGTAAATTGCAAACAGTAAATTATGCTCCCTCTTTGGCAGATCTCTGCTGTTCTACCTCATGAACAGAGTTCTGCTTTCAGCTTGAAAAAGAGACGTTTTCTTTTTGCTATTAAACAAGTCTGCACTGAGCTCTACAACCCAGGAAGGGCCTAGTTGCTTAATAGTTGTGACCTGGTTGCAGCCTACCCTCTCGTTGTGACTAGTTACTAGTTGCAACCAGGTTGCAACTGTTGCAACCTGGTCTCAGCTAGTTGAAACTAGTTGCCACCTGGAGGCAACTAGTCATAACCTGGTTACTTGTGACTAGTTGCAACCTGGAGGCAACTAGTTGCAACCTGGTCACTGGTCGCTACTGAGTCTGGCTGTCTCTCGTCCAACATCAGGAACAAATCAATGGTTCTAAATGAGGACACCGGGTTCACTATTTTCCATTTAAATTAACTTTTCCAATTACCCGCAGCTGGATAAACCAGTTCCTGGTGCTGAACAACAACAGTACTTGCCGGCCCTCACACCAAAGCCCTCTAATCTCAAATCGATGCGAGGATCACTGACCCAGTCCTGTCCCTACCTCTATGACAAGCGCAGAGGCTCCTTCTCTTCTGTCGGATCCCAGAGGGTGGGACATTTCACCAAAAAACAGGTAACGCCTAACCATTTGATAACTTACTTTAATTAAAACTAAGGCTGTTGAAAATAACGACTTAATTAGTTAAATTAATTTTGTTGATTAATCCGATTAAAAATTTTAACTCAATTAACTTGTGCACACTGACTCAACCCATATTATTAATATTTAAGAAATACTTTACATATTTAATACCTCTTTTTCCCAGATTCATTTTCTTTTTTAAATGTTCAAATCCGTATAGGAAAACAGCATATTTTGGACATAGTTCAAATGGTGATTAATCATGATTAAATTAATGTTGAAGCTGTGATTAATTTGTGATTTTTTTTTAAATTATTCAACATCCCTAATTAAAAAGTATCCCAAACATATTTGGGGAAGGGGGATGATGCATGCTGTCACATACAGTAGTTGATGCTCTTATTTCGCTCCTTATTTTGTTCAACGTCAGAGTAAATTAAAGGCACAAAAGGAGGCCAAGAAGTCGAACGTGACGGTGACGATGGTGTACCTGGGACAGGGCCACAGAGACGCGGGACCGCAGGGCTCGCAGCCCAGAGACGAACTCAAGGTGCTGCAGCAGGCCAACGGGGGAGAGAACGTCTGCGTGTTCAACGGCTTTGTGGCACCGGGAGGTAAGAAATGGAGGTTCCAAACGCAGAGTTATGGTGAACCACTTAACCCATTGTGTCCTGATCAGATTCTAGTTTCTGATGCTAGATTCTAGTTCACAGCGCTAGATTCTAGTTTCTGACGCTAGATTCCAGTTCCTCATGCTAGATTCTAGTCCCCCACAGTAGACTCTAGTTCCTCTCAGTAGATTGTAGTTTCTGAAGTTAGATTCCAGTTTCTGACACTAGATTCTAATCCATGACACTAAATTCTACTTTGTGACACTAAATTCTAGTCCCTGGCTACTGTAGTTTTTCTGGAAAAATCTCAGTGTCAGTGATGCTTAACATAGGAAGGACCCCCAGAAATATCTATTATTTAGCTGCAGAACCTCATCTAAAAACATGTTGTTCTAGGGATCCCCCAGAAGCAAAGATTTGAGTCGAAAATGTATGCTTCCGAAATAATGTATTCAAAGATTCGCACCACATTTTCACAATGTTTCAAAAATAGCAGAACTACAAGCTCATATCGCGCCACTCGGTGGCGCGATATGAGCTTGTAGATCTGCTATTTTTCAACAGCTAAAACACCAAAACGCGTTCAGTACACAAAGGCCGTGATTGTAGTGCAGGGCTTAAAGGTCATTTCTGGGTTGTGGCTGCGCAGGAACCACTTGGATGCATTTTACTTCATGACAAAAACAATGCATTTTAGGGAAAAAGCTGGGGACCTGGGAGTTCCTACACCCAGCCCACCGTTTAACATGCATTTTGGATAAAAAAGGCTGAAGTGTCCCTGTCCCTGTGTCCTGGCAGAGCGTTTCCAGTTCGTGTCCCAGCGGCACCGCGGCTTCCCCTTCAGCGTCACCATGTACGTAGGAGGCATGATGGTGGCCAGGATCAGCTCCTGCTGCGAGTACCGATACTCCCCAGGGTTCACACAGGGCCGCAAGGGCTGCTTCAGGCTGGCCTGGCTGGCCGGGGGGACCCCCTGTTACAGGTTAGTAACAACAGGGCTGGGGGGTCCCCCTGTTACAGGTTAGTAACAACAGGGCTGGGGGGTCCCCCTGTTACAGGTTAGTACCAACAGGGCTGGGGGGACCCCCTGTTACAGGTTAGTAACAACAGGCCCAGGGGACCCCCTGCTACAGGTTAGTACTCCCCAGGGTTCACACAGGGCCAGAAGGGCTGCTTCAGACTGGCCAGGCTTTCCGGGGCTAGCTCTGGTCCAGAGCTCCACTGCTCCTCTGCAAGTCCACAGTCTGACTTGCATTCTCTGGTGGATATTTTACCTACTCACCAAAATAAACACGTCTTGTGTCATTAGAAAGCCTACTTACCTTAGTGGCAGCACTCTTAGCCCCCCACCACACAGATAAAATGGACTTTTTGTCCAGGACGCGATCGTTTTTCACTGAAGGAAAAATATTTCCTATGGAAGTTTTCTATTGGCAATATCGGTAGAGGGCGCAAATCCTGATTGTTGTTTTTCCGTTTTTTAGCCCCACAGACCCCAAAACTAAAGATTTTCAGAGTTAAATGGAATTTCCACCCGATTAATCACAATTGAATATTTTAATCGACTGAAAGCTCTAGAATAAGATTCAAGAACTTTATTGCCATGACAACAGGAGTTGATAGGAATTTGTCTCGGTTTATGCTCACCATATACGGACAAAGTACATACAGTACAAGAAGACAACAAGAAGACAGTACAGTGCCACGACCAGCAGCATAGAAATTACACATGTTTCTTGCTATAAAGTGCTATTATGCACTGAATGAATGTTAGTCAGAGCAGGGGCGGATTGGCCATCTGGAGTACAGGGAGTTTTCCCGGTGGCCTGCGCCACCTAGTGGCCTGGACAAGATCCAAAATGCACTAGTGGCACTTCCAAAATGCACTAGAATGCGCTAGATGCTCGCCTGGAACATACAGATCATAAATGACCATTAATCTTCTACATTCTCTAGTTGTGTAGACTAAGTTGGGCTAATTCACATGATGAATATTTTAACTCTTGAGGGTGTAAAAATGAAACCAAATGGACCCGCAAGGGTCCATTTGGTTTCATTTTTGCGCTCTCAAAGAGTTACATCTGGTTAACCAGCTGCCACCCCCAGGGTGGCCTGGCAAAGGCAAAATTGTCCCGGTGGGAAAATATGTGCCAATCCGCACGTGAGTCAGAGTGAATATGGATCCTCCGTCTCTTTCAGATGCACAGCTCTTAGGAACAAGTTCGGCTCCTGCCAGCAGCTGAACAACAACCATGGCACAAAGGAGGACTCCATTCTGCAGCTGGAGCAGACCCAGAACCCTGCTGGCAGCGGTATAAAGCCTGGAGATGAAGTGACTGTCTCCGTTTTCCATTGCATCCCCCCTTAAAAAAAAGTCATTCATCAACATTTTGTTGGCCAGACATGGAGCCCATGCAGTTCCCTGTTTTCAATGGAGTGTGTGCTTTTTTTTAAAGGCAAAACACCACGCATGCACACACGCACTCACACACAAACAAACACACATGCAGCATTTTTCTTAACCCTATCGCTTCTAATTGATTTATTGTTTCCTTGGCGAGCTTACCAGTGACGTGGCCATTGATACTTATGAGGTGTAAATTGTTTTGTCTACAATAAAACATATTTTTAGCCGATCACCATTTTTTTGAATGATCACCTAACAATCACCTAACAATTGCTATTCTGTGTGGAAATAATAAAAACGTCTCAACATTCTGTAGAAATGGAGGTATAACTAAAACATGCAGATAAAAACACCTTCAATACTTCTTTCATAAATAGAGAATATTTCACTCAATAGGAAGTGCTCCTGTCGCAGGATGATGATGTCACATGAGCATATGCATTCTGTGTGTTCCATAGACAAGGACATATGACATCACCCTGCGACAGAAGCAGTTCCTGTTGAGTGAAATATTTGCTATTTATGAAATAAATAAGATGCCAATAGTGTTTTTATTTGTTTATTTTAGTTATATAAGGCAAATATGTAAGGGATAACACCCAGCGAGCCGGTGATTTGTTGTCTAATAACTGACCGAGGAAACAAATCACCGGTTCGGAGGGTGTTATCCCGCTTATTACATGGCTTACGTCAGTGGTTTGAATTACAGAGTAATAGGCAGTGTTGGGACATATGCACTACATAACTTAATATATTACATAATATATTACCAAAATGCAGTAACTTGTAATATAAATATATTACTGAACAAAAAACATCTAATATATTATACTTTTCTTTCTGCATTACTGCATTACTTTCAATATTACTTTCTGTCAATCTGTGTTGTTGAAAGTGTTCTTGTGAAATTATCTTGACAACCGCAGAAGTTAAATAATGACTTATTTTCTATAATTTGTCATCAAATTATTTACTGGCTTCCATGAATTCAAGGAATACATTTAACTCCTGGGTTAAAGAGTGACGTTTCTTCAATAATTATATATTTTGTAAAAAGTAATATGTAATAGTAATATTAATACATTACACTTGCTCAGACAGTAATATTGTAATATAATATATTGCTTTAAAAGAATGGTAATAATTAATAAGTAATGTATTAACAAGGTAAAGTAATATTCCCAACACTGGTAATATGTCACCGCTCACCTGACCAGAACACTGGCTTCTGATTGAAGCATTCATTCAAGCCATGTAATAAAAAGTTTTAAGCAATGTTTCTCTCATTAGTCAGGGATCCTTTTTAACATCTTCTCCACGCTGCAGGAATGGTTGAGTCATGTCCGTCGTCGCCGCTGTTCATCCCGTCCAAGGCCAAGTCCTCCAGAGCCAGGAGGGAGGCCAGAGCCAACCAGGAGGGCAGCGGCCAGTCCACGGACAGTGAAGACCCGTGTCCGCCTCCCGCTGCTGTCCCCGGCACCAAAGACACCTCCAAGCCCCCCAAACGGCGCAAGAAGGGCCATTCCACTGGGAAGAAGCGCTCCGGTAAGGCCAAGACACCAGAGACTTTGGCCCATTCTCTACTGTATTTTTGGGTCTTTTAAGCGTCACGTCATACTTTAGCTGTTGAAAAATATCAGATCCACAAGCTCATAGAGCGCCACCGAGTGGCGGGCTATGAGCTTGTATGAGCTTTGAAAAATTGTGAAAAAAAATCTATGAATATATATTCTTGCTGACACTACATTCTAGTGTCTGACACTAGATTCTAGTTTCCTGAAACTAGATTCTAGTTCCTGACACTATTATAGTTTCTGACACTAGATTCTAGTTTCTGATAGTAGATTCTAGTTTCTGAAACTAGATTCTAGTCCCTGACACTAGATTATAGTTTCTGAAACTAGATTCTAGTTCCTGACATTAGATTCGAGTTTGTGACACTAGATTCTAGTTTCCAACTTTAGATTCTAGTTTCTGACACTAGATTCTAGTTTTTCTGAAAAAATCTGTGTTCCTGTGTCAGTCCTGCTCAACGTATTTCATGCCAAGGACCCCCAGAATTATTTATATTTGGCTGCGGACCCCTGTCTGAAAACATGTTCTAGGGATTCCCCCCAGAAGCAAAGATTTTGAAATAACATTCACATTTTCACGTTTTTAAAAAAAATATATCAGTCCTACAAACCACCAAGCCACCGCGTAGTGCACTATGAGCTTGTAGGTCTGATATTTTTGAAAAATTGTGAAAATGATGCGCAAATCTATTAATTATATTCTTGCTGACACCTGATTGTAGTTTCTGACGCTAGATTCTAGTTTCTGGCACTACATTCTACTGCCTGACACTAGATTCTAGTTTCCGACACTAGATTATAGTTTCTGACACTAGATTATAGTTTCTGACACTAGATTCTAATATCCGACAGTAGATTCTATTTTCTGATACAAGATTCAAGTTTCCAACAGTAGATTCTAGTTTCTGACACTAGATTCAAGTTTCTGACACTACATTCTAGTTTCCGACAGTAGATTTTATTTTCTTACACTAGATTCTATTTTTTTTTTTCTGAAAAATCTATGTTCCTGTGTCAGTCATCATGCTCAACCTACAGTATTTCATGCCAAGGCCCCCCAGAATTATCTATATTTGGCTGCGGACCCCCATCTGAAAACTCATAGCGTGCCACTCGGTGGCGCGCTATGAGCTTGTAGGTCTGATATTTTTGAAAAATTGTGAAAATTATGCGCAAATCTATTAATTATATTCTTGCTGACACCTGATTGTAGCCTACTAGTTGCTGACGCTAGATTATAGTTTCTGACACTACATTCTAGTGCCTGACACTAGATTATAGTTTCTGACACTAGATTATAGCTTCTGATACTAGATCCTAGTTTCCGACAGTAGATTCTAGTTTCTGGCACTACATTCAAAAATATCAGATCTACAAGCTTGTAGGTCTTATATTTTTTCAATTGCCGTAACATCTAAAAACGTTACTTGTCTTACAGTACAGAAAGCGGTAAACGGAGAAGGACAGGACTCCAAGAGACCCGAGGCAGAGCCGCACGATTCAGAGGTGACGGCGGGCGACAGCGACCACAAAACCAGTGTCAAACTACAGCAGCAGCAGCAGCAGCAGCCGCCAGCAGAGCAGCAGAGAAAAGCCTCCAGCAGGGTTAAGACCGCTCGGGCACAGCACCGAGGCCTCAACAAGACAGCCAGAGCCCTCCCCGGTGAGTACTGTCGACTCATGCGTGTGTGTGTGTTCTGTTTCATTCGCTCCCCGTGAACAGACAGACTTGGCAACCCATCCTTTATTTTTTTAACGTGTGGACACATCCAACACGTGTGTGAACGCGATACCTCGCTAACCGCAATCTGTAGGTTGCAATTCCATCAATTTACTTTTCTTTTTTCTTCTGTGCGCGAAAAAGAAAATGGAAAAAGCACATGTAGTCTTTTATTATTATTATTTTTTTTAACATTAGATAGTCATGCAATTCGTTTCTGATACTAAATTCCTGACAGATTCCTGACATCTGACACTAGATTCTAGCCTTCATTAGATTCTAGGAGGAGTAGATTCACGGTGAGTGAGTGAAGTTATCAAGGAGACCCGATTCCTGACACACAGACTGAGGAGGACTTTAAGGATGGGGCGTAGGGGAGGCAGGATCGCCAGGAAGGAGTCAGCAGAACGGAGGAGGAGGGACAGGCCGCCGATCACCGATCCAACGATGGACAAACCAGAGACGGGGAAGGACTGAAGGACTTCTACCAGGAATGCGTGGAAATGAGCGCGGCGCTGCTGGAGCGCGGCCCGAACAAACACAGCCGCTTCAAGGAAAACAGTGAGTAAAGAAAACCACAGAAGCACAGAAAAGAGTTGGAACGGAGCGGCGCTGGAATCCCCCCGAGTGTTGTAACTGATTTACATAATAGAACTTTTTTTTTTTTTTTTTCAAACAAAGCAGTAAAAAGTGGAGTTTTTCCTGACAGGAAGGTTGGAGGAGCGCTGGAGCCCCCGGTGGTGTGGTGGTGTGTCACTGGAGGAAAATGTAATGAGTGTGCAAGAAACGGCCATGTGAAAAAGTGTCCAAACGGCTAAACACATTTTTACTGTATTCACGATTCCTCACAAACTTGGCTTCTTCTGAGACGTATACGGGCAACTGGCGGCCTGGCGAGTTTCCACATGCCCACATCCCCACACAGTTACACACACACACACCGGCTGCCGTTTTGAATATCGCGTCAGAAACAAAAGCAACAGCCTTGTAGCCTACTTGTAATGAAGCTGTAATGTTCAATTACCACAATAATAGCCTGAACAATCTTAATGTTTATTAGCATTTAAACATTTTTAATTTTGTAGGCTACTATTTAAACACATTCTATCTCCCCTTCATAATTTTGGGTGGAAAAAAAGTATTGACCTTGTAGCTTTAACCTCCATTTATTTTTATTTCTTTCAATTTAACGTTGAGTCCATTTGGTTGCATTTTTGTCCATGAGATTATTTAGCAGGGGGCTGAATGTCCCACTTTGACAGCCACTGTTCTCTAGCATCACATATTGCTAACCAGCACTGAACAACTGATCAATATGAAGCAAAAGGTTCACAAAGGCTTTGCTTTCATAAACCCACTTTTAGTTCAATTCAAAGCGTGTCGGGGATTTTTCATCATACAAATCAAAAACACAAACAGTTGCACGGGTGAACACCATGTTTTGAGCATTTTGCAACCCGGTGAGCTTGCAGATCAACTGTTTTCGTCCCACGTCAGCCACTTGACTGTGAGTGTGAGAGAGAGAGAGAGAGAGAGAGAGCGCTGATGATGCGGAGAGGGAAAGCAGCATTACTTACATTTTAATGTTGGAAAAGACCCGCGATTATTATTATTTTTTTAACACAAGACAGCTCTGTCTGTCTGAAGCCTGGGTGGGGACTGAAGCTAGTTAATCTGTCTGTGCGCGACAGATTTCAGCTTTGCCGTGTGCGCGGCGCAGGGGAACAATGTGGGTGGGGGGGGGGTTACTGGAATTGTTCAGGGGGCCGGGTAAAATGTGGAGGCGGGCCGGGTCCGGCCGTAGTTTGGGGACCCATGGTCTAGTAACCGGTGTAACACATGACTTATTTTAACAAATTAGATTCCAGGCTCAATGCACCCTGGGCGCTCGGTGCGCTTTTAAGACTACAGTATCAACGGTAGCTGCGGAAGTTACTGTATTACAGTCCCCAGAGAAACAACCCTGTTCTGTCATCACTAGTGCCTTGTTGACTCTTATTTTCAGAAAAAAAAAATATGATTTAAACGAGTTATAGAAGTGTGCAAAGCGGGACACATTATCTCCAGGCTTTCATTTTGCAGCGCAGATGTAAGCCTGGAGATTGAGACTCGGCTCCATGTGTCTCAGATCTGATTCAGGCTGGATTTCCCTGGCAGTGTAAATCAGTCCTTAGCCACTTCTAAGATGAAGCCCGCACGTCATGTGCGCCTGAAACTCTGTCCGGATAGAAACGATCACAGGTGCACTGATTTAATGGCCGCTAATGGTTCCCGGGCGATTACTGTGTCTGTTTCCCCAGTCTTGGAGAGGTGCCGTCTCCATAAGAAGCTGTCAAAGCATCCCCACGACAACGACGACTCCGCCGGCTCTGCTGTAGAGGCCAGCGAGGAGAGCGACGAGCCTGAGCCTGAACCTGAACCTGAACCACCTGAAGAAGAGCCAGAGGAGGAGGAGGAGGAGCCTGTTGAAGAACCAGACATACAGGCACAGGTTGGTATACAGAGCACAGATTTACCATCACCCGATGCCATCGGGTCAACCAATAATATACTTTATTACATGGCTTGAATGAATGCTCCAATCAGAAGCCAGCATTCTGGTCACGTTAGTGGTAACATATTACACCACTACTCTATATCTGACCGTTGCCTACAGTAATCAAGGTCCCCAAAAGTGCAAACAGCTGTGCTAATTATCAATCCGCGGTGCGCTTCTGCATTTAATTCCAGCACGCCGTTAGCGGGTCCATTTGGTTAGCTATGTATTTGTTTATGAAACACGGGTCCATTTGGTTTCATGTTTATGCTCTCAAGGACCACTGGTGGTCCTCGGACCACTGGTTGAAAACCACTGACGTAAGTCATGTAATAAGCAGGATGACACCCGACGACCCAATGGGTCGCCCATGTTGAGCATGTGTGTTCACAGATAAGTAAGGCCTGTTCATACTCTCTCCAACTTCCGAACATTTCGGAAAGTTGCTCGGGAAAGTTGAAAAGTGACGTCATCCGAAATGTCTGAAACTCATCTTTCCGAAATTTTGCTGCTGCTGTAACTGCTACTACTACAGTATGCATATTGTATTGTTTCGTTTGTTTTGGATCCGCGAAACGGCGCAACAATCAGCATGGGCATGAACCATATTCTATCTATGGCATGAACATTAGCCAGAAGGGGGTCAGTGGAGCCGTTTGAAGAGAGATTAGCAGAGCACACTCACGGGATATGTGAGGCTGCAGCTTGGTTCTATTGGACTCGGCAGGCGAGCCGCCAGATTGCTGTTTTTCTTCTACTTGTAATGTGTTTAATGCCAATTTCTCCTGGGTGACCAGAACCAATTTGTCCCTTGGGAGACGAAATAAAAATCTATTTTATTCTACATTCCTGCATCTACTCTGCAGCTGGACGCCATGATGACTGTGCTGAATATGTCAGACGAGGTGGGAGAGCTGGTGCTGAGGAACACGGACCTGACCGATGACCTGCTGCTGAACCTGGCAACCGCACTGAAGAGCAGCATGTCCCAGGTCACTATCACACTCACTGCTGCTGAACCTGGCAACCGCTCTGAAGAGCAGCATGTCCCAGGTCACTATCACACTCACTGCTGCTGAACCTGGCAACCGCTCTGAAGAGCACACTCACTCCAGAGGACCGCTATAGTTCCACACTCACTCCAGAGGACCACTATAGTTCCACACTCACTCCAGAGGACCACTATAGTTCCACACTCACTCCAGAGGACCGCTATAGTTCCACACTCACTCCAGAGGACCGCTATAGTTCCACACTCACTCCAGAGGACCACTATAGTTCCACACTCACTCCAGAGGACCGCTATAGTTCCACACTCACTCCAGAGGACTGCTATATAGTTCCACACTCACTCCAGAGGACCGCTATAGTTCCACACTCACTCCAGAGGACTGCTGTAGTTCCACACTCACTCCAGAGGACCGCTATAGTTCCACACTCACTCCAGAGGACCACTATAGTTCCACACTCACTCCAAAGGACTGCTATATAGTTCCACACTCACTCCAGAGGACCGCTATAGTTCAACACTATGACCAGTATAAAAATAAATCTTCTCTGTCCAAATCACACTCCAGGTGACTCTCCTGAACCTCAACCTGAACCAGGTCGGTCCATACGGTGCCATCATCCTCCTGGACCTGCTACGGGTCAAGCCCAGCATCAGCGGCCTGCTGTGAGTTCTAGAGACGCTACAGCTCTAATAAACCCCAGGAAATTATAACCGTCCACGGAAAATGACAGGATCTACTGAATGTGAAGGAGGCAGCACACCACACTGCACTTTACACACTCTATATCTGGACATGCCTGACCCAGAGGCTCCATATGGCAGCTTGTCACATTCAGTAGATCATTTGTGGCCAGATGTAATTTCTTGGAGTTTATTAGGACTGTAGTAGATGATAAAATAAATAAAATAAAGCGACACCAGGGGTATATAGGCTTTATTATATGATATCAAACGGCATCTATTCACAAATGATGTGGTGTGCTGACTCCTTCACATTCAGTAGATCCAGTGAACTTCCGTGGCCAGCTATAATTTCCTGGGGTTTATCAGGACTGTATAATCGCTTTCAAATTCTGTAAACAAATATGCATTTAGGACCACGTTCGAATGCCCCCTCCCATAGCTAAAATCCCTAAAACTAAAGAAAGCAAGGAAGGAATGTAAAACAATTAACACCCATCTTTTACTTTCTCTAATAACAGCCTAAAACATGAACGTTAGTTGAAAATAAAGTACAGTAGTTTACACACAGCGTATACATAGGAGGCAAGAGAGCAGGGGCGGATGTAACATGTCCCATTTGGGGGGGCAAGAGAACATGTTGGAGGGGCAAGAGAAAATGGTATGGGGGCGGCCTCATACCATTTTCGGTTACAGGACTTTTATTAGTCAAGTAAAGCATCAATAATAACATCAGTTGTTGTTGAAGTTGCAACAGACACGCAGCATGCATAAAGCTAAAGGTCTGACTCAGAGAGTTTTCTGTGTTAAATGATGAAATGCTGTTGGTTTAGTGGTGACACAGCTGTAGTTAGTTAGTAGCAGTAGTAGTGTTTCAAATCATTTTAAATATAAGCACTTTAATTTGAAATATCTTGGGTTGTTTTGCATGGCATCGTGTTTGGGGGGGCAGACTGGGTATTTAGGGGGGCATTGCCCCCCCCCCATGCCCATGCCTAGATCCGCCCCTGCAAGAGAGAGCTGAGGGAAAGTAGGCCTATGGCAGCGACATGCAGCAAATGGTCCATCTGGCTGGGACTCAAACCCGCGGTTTGTTGTGGAGCATTAGATTTAGATCCTGTGGTAAAAACCTGTTTGTTCAGTAAGAAGATGAGAAAGTTCTCAGCACAGAGTGTGGACTGTCAACAGCATAGGCTACAGTGTTAAAGGGGAATTCCACCCATTTTCAACGTTTTACCATGTCAATAATACACCTTAGAGATGTTGTGTGGACATGATAAAAAGGTTCCACCCATTTCCACCCATTCTGTGTTTCCTAGAAATGGAGGTCTGAAAAAAAATCGTTAACATGGTGAAACATCATCAAGCAGCGTTTCACCATTTCACAACCATTATTTTTATTTTAGGACCTTTTTTTCTGAGAGGATTTTTTTTTTTTTTGAGAGGATAACCAAATGGACGCTAGCGGGTCTATTTGATTCACATTTGTATCCTCTCTGGAAAATTTTAAAAATGGTTGGAATTCCCCTTTAAAGGACAATTTTAGTTTTTTCCAACCAAGGTTTGTGTTTCAGGTTGTTATTAGAGAAAGTAAAAGATGACCTGTAAAAGATTCAATGAGGCCGGCGTTTTTTGAGCAAAAAAGCTCAAAAAACGACCGGCGTTCTAGAGAGCGTTTAACGCCGGGCGATAAATGCCCGGTGTCACTGATTTTTTTGTCGCGCAGCGCGCACAGGCGAGAGTTTTAAAAAGCTCAATCCAAGTGAGCTTTTTGTAAAACGCTGGGCGATGGGCAAGGAAATTATAACTGGCCACAGAGGTTGACAGGATCTACTGAATGTGAAGGAGGCAGCACACCACACTGCACTTTACACACTAGGCATGGCTGACCCAGAGGCTCAATATGGCAGTTTGTCACATTCAGTACAGTAGGTCATTTGTGAATAGATGTCGTTTGATATCAATAATAATAAAGCTTATACACCAGTTGTCGCTTTTGTGGGACGCTTGTGTCCAACACAAACCACACTTCTGTCCATCAAGCGAACAGCATGGCTCCGCTCACCTTAAACCCTGCCTCTCCTCTCCCACTCCAGCTTGTTTGGCAACCGGCTGCGTGACCACGGGATCCAGTCCCTGATCAACGGAGTGGCGGAGCTGCAGGAGCAGACCAGGACCGCTGCACTGGAGCAGCAACAGGCCAGGATGATGGAGGAGTACTACTACCAGCAGCAGCAGCTGCTGCAGCAGCAGCAGGAACAGCAGCAGCAGCAACAACAGCAGCAGCAACAACAGCAGCAACAACAGAAGCAACAGAAGAAGCAACAGCAGAAGCAGCAACAGCAGCAGCAGCAGCAGCAACAGCAGCAACAGCAGCAGCAGCAGCAACAACAGCAGCAGCAGCAGCAACAGCAGCAACAGCAGCAGCAACAGCCCCCTGAGCTGATGATGGCTGAGCCCCCCACCCCCGCCCCATGGGGGGCGCCAGCGGAGGTCACGGTGTTCGCCCTGGTGGAGCTGGACATCGGGGGCAACGGTCTGGGCAGCGAGGGGCTGAAGGTGCTGGCCTCCTTCATGAGGGAGCACTCCTACCTGCAGTACTTAGGTACGAGTACAGGGGGGTAATGATACTAGCCTAGGATTTAGAGTTCTTTAGAGTTAAAGGACATGGTGGAGCAGTGGTTAGTGCTGTGGCCTCACAACTACAGCATAAGGTCCTGGGTTTGATTCCCACTAGGGACGCCGCTGTGGGTGCTGGCGGCGTGTCTGCTCCTCCGCGTCATCAGTGCCTTTCTGTGTGGAGTTTGCATGGAGTTTGCATTTACCCTAAAAAATAACCGCAACCACAGAGCAGTACATGTTCGCTAACCTGGTCGCGATTAGACTAAAACTGGTCTGTCCTGTCTTCAGGTTTAGCCCAGACCAGTAGAGCTGACCTGGTCTGACTCAGGGGTGGACGTACCATTTCCCAATTGGGAACAATAAAGTAGCAGTAGTAGCAGTGGCGTGCACAGAGAGTTTCAAGGGCAGGTGCTCAAATGTAACCAGGAGGGCGGAAAATTGAGTTTTGGGGGGTTAAAAACGCATAGCCTGGTCTAGCCCTCAATGATTTTGGCCTTGGGGGGCGGGGTGTCGTGGGATCCACACGGCGGAAGTGCTGCGCTCTGATTTGATCTCACTAACGTGTCGTCATCTCCGGCCCCTCCCACGCCCGTCCACTGCTGTTCTACGTCACATCATTTAGAGCCACGCCCACCCCGGAAGGTTGACACGCCCCTCAAGGCCACTTTCCAACGCGCGTTAGTCCAGGCTTTCCGTTTTCGCGCAAGGCGGACGAAAATGAAAGCCTGGGTGTCGAGGCTAAAAAACGCATAGAAAACAGCATTTCAGCATCTTTTTGCTCTTTTAAAAAGGGCATGTTGGTCCAGAGAGGGTCACTAGGGGGTGCTCAAACCCCCCTTAACGTCTATGTATGCACGCCTATGAGTAGTAGTGTTTCAAATCATTTCAAATATAGGCACTCTTAAGTTCAAATATCTTGGGTTTGTTTTGCTGCCGTCGTGTTTGGTGGCCCCCCAAAGCCCAGACCAGTAGAACTGACCTGGTCTGTCCTGTAGGTTTAGCCCAGACCAGTAGAACTGTCCTGGTCTGTCCTGTATGTCTGTAGGTTTAGTCCAGACCAGTAAAGCTGACCTGGTCTGTCCTGTCTACAGGTTTAGCCCAGACCAGTAAAGCTGACCTGGTCTGTCCTGTCTGTCTCCAGGTTTAGTCCAGACCAGTAGAGCTGACCTGGTCTGTCCTGTCTGTCTCCAGGTTTAGCCCAGACCAGTAGAGCTGACCTGGTCTGTCCTGTCTGTCTCCAGGTTTAGCCCAGACCAATAGAACTGACCTGGTCTGTCCTGTATGTCTGTAGGTTTAGTCCAGACCAGTAGAACTGACCTGGTCTGTCCTGTCTGTCTCCAGGTTTAGCCCAGACCAGTAGAGCTGACCTGGTCTGTCCTGTCTGTCTCCAGGTTTAGCCCAGACCAGTAGAGCTGACCTGGCAGCCTGGAAGGATCTGTTTGACAGCCTGAAGGAGAACTGCTCTCTGACCCACATCATCCTGGACCAGAGCAACCTGGGAGACCCTGGGGTCCGGCTGCTGGCCGACACACTGCAGGTACACACACACACACACACACACACACACACACACACACACACACACACACACACACACACACACACACACACACACACACACACACACACACACACAGGCGGATTGGCCACCTGGAGTACAGGGAGTTTTCCCAGTGGCCTGCGCCACCTAACAGGCCCAGGCCTGGCAAACCAGAGCCTTCAAGTAGGAGAGTTGCCATATTGTTGCCAACTGCCAAGATCCAAAATGCACTAGTGGCACTTCCAAAATGCACTAGAATGTGCTAGAAGCTTACCTGGAACATACAGATCAAAATGACTATTAATCTTCTACATTCTCTAGTTGTGTGGACTAAGTTGGGCTAATTCACATGATGAATATTTTAACTCTTGAGGGTGTAAAAAATGAAACCAAATGGACCCGCAAGGGTCCATTTGGTTTCATTTTTACGCTCTCAAAGAGTTACATCTAGTTAACCAGCTGCCCCCCCCCCCCCCCCCCCCCCCCCCCCCCCCCCCGGGTGGCCTGGCAAAGGCAAAATTGTCCCGGTGGGGAAATATGTGTCAATCCGCCCCTGCACACACACACACACACACACACACACACACACACACACACACACACACACACACACACACACACACACACACACACAAGGCTTGGGCAATATTACCGTTTATATGTGGAGGAAATGCTTCTAGATCTTCTATCCACTACTGAGTTCCATAACACTGGAGGTAAAAATTGAGTTCTTGTGGGAGTGCAACCATCCAATCTACTAAGAAACTCAAAGCAAGGGTTGATTACCAACTGTTTCCTACTTGGTACATTTTTGAAGTGCTGCCAAGCACTTCCCTTAGACGATGTACAAGATGTGTGTGTGTGTGTGTGTGTGTCTGTGTGTGTGTGTGTGTGTGTGTGTGTGTGTGTGTGTGTGTGTGTCTGTGTGTCTGTCTGTCCCTGCCTGCATGCGTGGAGTCATGTTGATGTTGCCATGTTCAGAGAAACAAGCACAATGGGACGAAGTGTGTATTGTTGATGTTGCCATGTTCAGAGAAACAAGCACAATGGGACGAAGTGTGTTTTAGTATACTGTAGCCACACACGCAGAACTTCATTTCACACGGGTGTGATTTTTAATTCTATGCCTGAAAATAAATAAATAAATAAATAAAACTAAAACTATAACTAAACTAAAACTAACTAAAACTAAATATTTTCACCAAAATAAAAAACAAATAAAAACTAGCAAACCCGCTCTAAAAACTAACTAAAACTAACCGAATTAGAAAATAAAATGTCAAAACTAACTAAAACTAAACTAAAATGAAAAATCCATGACTATAACAACCTTGCTGACACAGAATGATATTAAGCGTTTGATAGAACATGGGGATATTTCCAAAATTGTTATCGATGCTCAGTCGGCTCCTTGAGGTGTGGTGGCACAGAATGAGACTGTCGAAACAAGGCAGCGTTTATTTTGAAGTGAATCGATGCCACTAAGTACCGCAATGTCCCTCATCGATACCAGTATCGGTATTGCTCACGGTACCCAAGCCTAGTTAGACCTCGTACTTACGTCACTATTACTTCGTCTCCCGAATCCGCCGAACGGATGACCCTCTACAGCAAAGTCTCCATCCGAGGTCCCAATTACATCACACCCCCCCGCCCCCCAACTGGCTAATCGGGATGCCCCGAGGGACGGCGACCACGAATGGTGCACGGGTGCACACTGATCGCTTGACTTGCGCCCGGTCCGCTTACGCAAGTAATGACATTTGTGACAATGTCATTGGCTGATTCACGGAACGTGAACACATGAAGTATGACGACAAGAGTGCTCCTCACTTCACTTCAAGTGTGACTTCTATTCTGTCAGTCGCTGTCGGCTGCCAGTTCCCAGCTGAGGTTGTGCGGTAGTTCTGACTGTTCCACACCGTACTGAACGACTGATAACTTACATAGTGTCTTGAGGCTCGGACTGCAGTCTAAGACATACAGGTGATCAGGGGATGAGAGTCGACATGTTCCATCCCTTCCAGTCCATTCTGGATTCCTCTTTGATACTTTGATTCTTCCAAAGAGGAAGATGCGATCTCCAACCTTGCAGCAGCACATCCCAGAGGTCGGAGGCGGGCCTTCCCCCTTGGGCTCAACCTTCGTCCAGGAGAATGTCTCTGGAGTGAATCTCCACACATCATTGAGGTATCCACTGCCATAACCACCGAATATGTACAGGTCTCCATTGTAGGTAAAAGCTGAATGACGGCAACGTTGATCAGGAAGATGTATTGTATGATGTGTGTCCAGCCAGTGGTTGTTCTCTGTGTCAAACACTCTAGTGGTGTTGTAGTGTTGACCCCAGCGTTGTAGTATGCTGTAGTGTTGACCCCAGCCTCCAAATACAAACATTTTTGTCCCGATGATGGTGGCAGAGTGATCCTCTGAAAAAGGAGGTTCAGGTCCTCTGGTGTTAACTAAAGACCAGACCATAGTGCTGGTGTCCAACTTGTACGTGTCATTACTAGTGTATTTGGCTTCTCTGGTGTGTCCTCCATGGACATACATGACCTTCCCCAAGACACAGGCTGAATGGCCCGTCCTCACTTCGGGGACGGTGCCAGAAACCTGTGGTTGGGACCATGTGTGGGTGTCGACAACAAACGCATAAATAGAGTATTTGTGTGTGTCATATTCATACCCTCCCCATATGTAAACAACATTCCCAATCAGCACAGCTGTGTGGCCGTAGCGCCTGCAGAGAAGCTCTATTCCTGGTGTTGTCACTGTAGTCAACTTCTTCCAGTGCAAAGACACCGTGTTGAAGATCTGCACAATCTCGTCATTGCTCTCCTTGGCATACCAAATTCCAAAGTGGTACAGCTCGAGTCCCACCGCTACAGCAACGCCACAACATGGTGGTGCTTTCTGATGTAACGTCCAGGAAAACATCTTTAGCACAACATTTAACAGTGGACTGAATAAGCCTCTTGGCTTCCTGCTCTGGCGGTGAATGAAGAGCAGGAAGGAGAAGAGGCAAAAAAACGTCTCTCTCTTCTAAAGTCCTTAGACTCTGGACTCTGTCTTGAATAGATCCGTGTTGAAGAACTGAAGAAGTTGGTTCAAACTGCGCTCTCATGTTAATGTGGGGCGTCCTCATGATAGTTGTCTGTGTGTTGGTTCCCATAGCAGCAGTTTACTGGCAGGCAGCTGTTGGTGTCTTGATGTCCATATATGGGCATAAAAGGGACTCAGACAGATGAGTACAATGGATATTGGATAGCCGGGCCATGGATCTCCAACTCCACAATCGTTATCGACTCTACTGCTGGGCACCGGTCTAGCAAATCACTTCTGGGCGACCGCATCATCTTACAACATTAATTACAGCATAATGTCACATGTTTACTCGACAGGTGACAATGTTTGTTTAGGATACCAAACAAACAATGCATCTTCATTGGCAATGTTGTTTTTTAAAAAACAATCATGGTTGTTAAAACAAACGCTAAAGCTAGCAATCCTCACAAATGTGGAGGTCTCTGGGACAACAGTGGTTAGTGAGGCTGTTCATGCTTGGCTAACAAATAGTCCCACGGCTATCATTTGTCTCATGTCCCGTAATGTCGTCACCCATTCAAAACTAGAGATGGGTACCTTTTACCTTTGAATCGATATGATACTCGATACCTGGGAATCGATATGATACCATAAACCAGAAACGTACAGATTTCGATACTTTTTTAAACAATATATATATATATATATATATATATATATATATATATATATATATATATATATATATATATATATATATATATATATATATATATATATATATATATATATATATATATTAAGGCTGTTGAAAATAGTTAATTAATGGGATTAAATTAATTTTGTTGATTAATCTGATTAAAAATTTTAACGCAATTAACTCATGTGCACACTGACTCAACTCACTGAGCATTTTCTCATTGAAAGAAATGGGTAGAGCAGGGTTTTACGGAGACATATAGCTGTGTGTCTCCCTGTAACCAGAGCCATAGAGTATAGCTGGAGGATCTACAAGCATTGAGGGCTTGTAGATCAACTATTTTGATAAATATTTTAAAGATAAATGGTTATTTTTCCCACAGATTCTTTCTTTTCTTTTTTAAATGTTGGAATCCTGTACAGGAAAACATGCATATTTTGGACATAGTTCGAATGGTGATTAAGCATGATTAAATTAATTTTGAAGCTGTGATTAATTTGATTAAAATTTTTAATCATTCAACATCCCTAATATATATATATTTGTATTTTTTTTTTTTACGCATCATAGCAATGGTTCTGGTTGAATAATAAATGAACATAAGTGAAAACTTCATTACAACAATGTTCTTTTTTATTTAGAACATTTTAGAACATGTTTGGGAGCTCCTAATGGAGAGAACAAAGGTAGAGCATTCCTACCTTCAGGGCGGTTATAGGGCCATTATTTTATTATAGTTTCTGTTCAACATGTTTCTAGTGCAAATTTAAAAGATATGATAAACATATCGGCCTACCTAGCAGCCATTTTTTTTTATTATTTTTATTTTTATTTAAAATTTCGAATGGGAGGCACCTCCTTTTAATTGGTAGCACAGCTGGGGGGGGGGCTCCAGGGAAAATCTCAGATTATAGAACATATTATTATGGAACATATGTGTTTTAAATGTTCAATTCTAGTTATAGAGGACAAGTATAATGTATTTATCCACATTAGTCCTACTAGCCTGGAAACCTTTTAAAGCCCCCCCCCCCACCCCCCCGCCCCCTCCCCTCATGGCACTCTAGGCAACTGCCTAGTCTGCCTAATGGCAAAAATGCCCCTGGGGTGTCGCTCACAGTACCCAAGCCTAGTTATTTACACTTTAAATGTACCCTCCCCCTCCCTGCTGCAGGTGAACAGCAGCCTGACCCACGTGGATCTGGACGGTAACGGGGTCAGCGACGTGGGCGGCAACGACCTGATGGGGGCGCTGCTGTACCGCGGGGCGGCATACCTGCTGCCACTGCAACACCTCAGCCTGCAGGACAACCCTATCAGCACCGGGCTGATGGACAGGATACAGGAGGAACTGAGGAGAACCTGACCATCAGCACCCTGGGGCTGATGGACAGGATACAGGAGGAGCTGAGGAGAACCTGACCATCAGCACCCTGGGGCTGATGGACAGGATACAGGAGGAACTGAGGAGAACCTGACCATCAGCACCCTGGGGCTGATGGTCAGGATACAGGAGGAACTGAGGAGAACCTGACCATCAGCCTGGGGCTGATGGAGAGGATACAGGAGGAGCTGATGGAGAGGATACAGGAGAACCTGACCATCAGCACCCTGGGGCTGATGGAGAGGATACAGGAGAACCTGACCATCAGCACCCTGGGGCTGATGGAGAGGATACAGGAGAACCTGACCATCAGCACCCTGGGGCTGATGGAGAGGATACAGGAGAACCTGACCATCAGCACCCTGAGGCTGATGGAGAGGATACAGGAGGAACTGAGGAGAACCTGACCATCAGCACCCTGGGGCTGATGGAGAGGATACAGGAGGAACTGAGGAGAACCTGACCATCAGCACCCTGAGGCTGATGGACAGGATACAGGAGGAACTGAGGAGAACCTGACCATCAGCACCCTGAGGCTGATGGAGAGGATACAGGAGGAACTGAGGAGAACCTGACCATCAGCACCCTGAGGCTGATGGACAGGATACAGGAGAACCTGACCATCAGCACCCTGGGGCTGATGGAGAGGATACAGGAGAACCTGACCATCAGCACCCTGGGGCTGATGGAGAGGATACAGGAGAACCTGACCATCAGCACCCTGCATGGGGCTGATGGAGAGGATACAGGAGAACCTGACCATCACCACCCTGAGGCTGATGGAGAGGATACAGGAGGAACTGAGGAGAACCTGACCATCAGCACCCTGAGGCTGATGGAGAGGATACAGGAGGACCTGACCATCACCACCCTGCATGGGGCTGATGGAGAGGATACAGGAGAACCTGACCATCAGCACCCTGAGGCTGATGGAGAGGATACAGGAGAAACTGACCATCAGCACCCTGGGGCTGATGGAGAGGATACAGGAGAACCTGACCATCAGCACCCTGGGGCTGATGGAGAGGATACAGGAGAACCTGACCATCAGCACCCTGGGGCTGATGGACAGGATACAGGAGGAACTGAGGAGAACCTGACCATCAGCACCCTGGGGCTGATGGAGAGGATACAGGAGAACCTGACCATCAGCACCCTGGGGCTGATGGACAGGATACAGGAGGAACTGAGGAGAACCTGACCATCAGCACCCTGGGGCTGATGGAGAGGATACAGGAGAACCTGACCATCAGCACCCTGGGGCTGATGGAGAGGATACAGGAGAACCTGACCACCAGCACCCTGAGGCTGATGGAGAGGATACAGGAGGAACTGAGGAGGAGCTGATGGAGAGGATACAGGAGAACCTGACCATCAGCACCCTGGGGCTGATGGACAGGATACAGGAGAACCTGACCATCAGCACCCTGGGGCTGATGGAGAGGATACAGGAGAACCTGACCATCAGCACCCTGAGGCTGATGGAGAGGATACAGGAGGAACTGAGGAGGAGCTGATGGAGAGGATACAGGAGAACCTGACCATCAGCACCCTGGGGCTGATGGACAGGATACAGGATACCTGGCAGCCTGGAAGGATCTGTTTGACAGCCTGAAGGAGAACTGCTCTCTGACCCACATCATCCTGGACCAGAGCAACCTGGGAGACCCTGGGGTCCGGCTGCTGGCCGACACACTGCAGGTACACACACACACACACACACACACACACACACACACACACACACACACACACACACACACACACACACACACACACACACACACACACACACACACACACACACAGGCGGATTGGCCACCTGGAGTACAGGGAGTTTTCCCAGTGGCCTGCGCCACCTAACAGGCCCAGGCCTGGCAAACCAGAGCCTTCAAGTAGGAGAGTTGCCATATTGTTGCCAACTGCCAAGATCCAAAATGCACTAGTGGCACTTCCAAAATGCACTAGAATGTGCTAGAAGCTTACCTGGAACATACAGATCAAAATGACTATTAATCTTCTACATTCTCTAGTTGTGTGGACTAAGTTGGGCTAATTCACATGATGAATATTTTAACTCTTGAGGGTGTAAAAAATGAAACCAAATGGACCCGCAAGGGTCCATTTGGTTTCATTTTTACGCTCTCAAAGAGTTACATCTGGTTAACCAGCTGCCCCCCCCCCCCCCCCCCCCCCCCGGGTGGCCTGGCAAAGGCAAAATTGTCCCGGTGGGGAAATATGTGTCAATCCGCCCCTGCACACACACACACACACACACACACACACACACACACACACACACACACACACACACACACACACACACACACACACACACACACACACACACACACACACACACACACACACACACAAGGCTTGGGCAATATTACCGTTTATATGTGAAGGAAATGCTTCTAGATCTTCTATCCACTACTGAGTTCCATAACACTAGAGGTAAAAATTGAGTTCTTGTAGGAGTGCAATCATCCAATCTACTAAGAAACTCAAAGCAAGGGTTGATTACCAACTGTTTCCTACTTGGTACATTTTTGAAGTGCTGCCAAGCACTTCCCTTAGACGATGTACAAGATGTGTGTGTGTGTGTGTGTGTGTGTGTGTGTGTGTGTGTGTGTGTGTGTGTGTGTGTGTGTGTGTGTGTGTGTGTCTGTGTGTCTGTCTGTCCCTGCCTGCATGCGTGGAGTCATGTTGATGTTGCCATGTTCAGAGAAACAAGCACAATGGGACGAAGTGTGTATTGTTGATGTTGCCATGTTCAGAGAAACAAGCACAATGGGACGAAGTGTGTTTTAGTATACTGTAGCCACACACGCAGAACTTCATTTCACACGGGTGTGATTTTTAATTCTATGCCTGAAAATAAATAAATAAATAAATAAAACTAAAACTATAACTAAACTAAAACTAACTAAAACTAAATATTTTCACCAAAATAAAAAACAAATAAAAACTAGCAAACCCGCTCTAAAAACTAACTAAAACTAACCGAATTAGAAAATAAAATGTCAAAACTAACTAAAACTAAACTAAAATGAAAAATCCATGACTATAACAACCTTGCTGACACAGAATGATATTAAGCGTTTGATAGAACATGGGGATATTTCCAAAATTGTTATCGATGCTCAGTCGGCTCCTTGAGGTGTGGTGGCACAGAATGAGACTGTCGAAACAAGGCAGCGTTTATTTTGAAGTGAATCGATGCCACTAAGTACCGCAATGTCCCTCATCGATACCAGTATCGGTATTGCTCACGGTACCCAAGCCTAGTTAGACCTCGTACTTACGTCACTATTACTTCGTCTCCCGAATCCGCCGAACGGATGACCCTCTACAGCAAAGTCTCCATCCGAGGTCCCAATTACATCACACCCCCCCGCCCCCCAACTGGCTAATCGGGATGCCCCGAGGGACGGCGACCACGAATGGTGCACGGGTGCACACTGATCGCTTGACTTGCGCCCGGTCCGCTTACGCAAGTAATGACATTTGTGACAATGTCATTGGCTGATTCACGGAACGTGAACACATGAAGTATGACGACAAGAGTGCTCCTCACTTCACTTCAAGTGTGACTTCTATTCTGTCAGTCGCTGTCGGCTGCCAGTTCCCAGCTGAGGTTGTGCGGTAGTTCTGACTGTTCCACACCGTACTGAACGACTGATAACTTACATAGTGTCTTGAGGCTCGGACTGCAGTCTAAGACATACAGGTGATCAGGGGATGAGAGTCGACATGTTCCATCCCTTCCAGTCCATTCTGGATTCCTCTTTGATACTTTGATTCTTCCAAAGAGGAAGATGCGATCTCCAACCTTGCAGCAGCACATCCCAGAGGTCGGAGGCGGGCCTTCCCCCTTGGGCTCAACCTTCGTCCAGGAGAATGTCTCTGGAGTGAATCTCCACACATCATTGAGGTATCCACTGCCATAACCACCGAATATGTACAGGTCTCCATTGTAGGTAAAAGCTGAATGACGGCAACGTTGATCAGGAAGATGTATTGTATGATGTGTGTCCAGCCAGTGGTTGTTCTCTGTGTCAAACACTCTAGTGGTGTTGTAGTGTTGACCCCAGCGTTGTAGTATGCTGTAGTGTTGACCCCAGCCTCCAAATACAAACATTTTTGTCCCGATGATGGTGGCAGAGTGATCCTCTGAAAAAGGAGGTTCAGGTCCTCTGGTGTTAACTAAAGACCAGACCATAGTGCTGGTGTCCAACTTGTACGTGTCATTACTAGTGTATTTGGCTTCTCTGGTGTGTCCTCCATGGACATACATGACCTTCCCCAAGACACAGGCTGAATGGCCCGTCCTCACTTCGGGGACGGTGCCAGAAACCTGTGGTTGGGACCATGTGTGGGTGTCGACAACAAACGCATAAATAGAGTATTTGTGTGTGTCATATTCATACCCTCCCCATATGTAAACAACATTCCCAATCAGCACAGCTGTGTGGCCGTAGCGCCTGCAGAGAAGCTCTATTCCTGGTGTTGTCACTGTAGTCAACTTCTTCCAGTGCAAAGACACCGTGTTGAAGATCTGCACAATCTCGTCATTGCTCTCCTTGGCATACCAAATTCCAAAGTGGTACAGCTCGAGTCCCACCGCTACAGCAACGCCACAACATGGTGGTGCTTTCTGATGTAACGTCCAGGAAAACATCTTTAGCACAACATTTAACAGTGGACTGAATAAGCCTCTTGGCTTCCTGCTCTGGCGGTGAATGAAGAGCAGGAAGGAGAAGAGGCAAAAAAACGTCTCTCTCTTCTAAAGTCCTTAGACTCTGGACTCTGTCTTGAATAGATCCGTGTTGAAGAACTGAAGAAGTTGGTTCAAACTGCGCTCTCATGTTAATGTGGGGCGTCCTCATGATAGTTGTCTGTGTGTTGGTTCCCATAGCAGCAGTTTACTGGCAGGCAGCTGTTGGTGTCTTGATGTCCATATATGGGCATAAAAGGGACTCAGACAGATGAGTACAATGGATATTGGATAGCCGGGCCATGGATCTCCAACTCCACAATCGTTATCGACTCTACTGCTGGGCACCGGTCTAGCAAATCACTTCTGGGCGACCGCATCATCTTACAACATTAATTACAGCATAATGTCACATGTTTACTCGACAGGTGACAATGTTTGTTTAGGATACCAAACAAACAATGCATCTTCATTGGCAATGTTGTTTTTTAAAAAACAATCATGGTTGTTAAAACAAACGCTAAAGCTAGCAATCCTCACAAATGTGGAGGTCTCTGGGACAACAGTGGTTAGTGAGGCTGTTCATGCTTGGCTAACAAATAGTCCCACGGCTATCATTTGTCTCATGTCCCGTAATGTCGTCACCCATTCAAAACTAGAGATGGGTACCTTTTACCTTTGAATCGATATGATACTCGATACCTGGGAATCGATATGATACCATAAACCAGAAACGTACAGATTTCGATACTTTTTTAAACAATATATATATATATATATATATATATATATATATATATATATATATATATATATATATATATATATATATATATATATATTAAGGCTGTTGAAAATAGTTAATTAATGGGATTAAATTAATTTTGTTGATTAATCTGATTAAAAATTTTAACGCAATTAACTCATGTGCACACTTACTCAACTCACTGAGCATTTTCTCATTGAAAGAAATGGGTAGAGCAGGGTTTTACGGAGACATATAGCTGTGTGTCTCCCTGTAACCAGAGCCATAGAGTATAGCTGGAGGATCTACAAGCATTGAGGGCTTGTAGATCACCTATTTTGATAAATATTTTAAAGATAAATGGTTATTTTTCCCACAGATTCTTTCTTTTCTTTTTTAAATGTTGGAATCCTGTACAGGAAAACATGCATATTTTGGACATAGTTCGAATAGTGATTAATCATGATTAAATTAATTTTGAAGTTGTGATTAATTTGATTAAAATTTTTAATCATTCAACAACCCTAATATATATATATATGTATTTTTTTTTTTTACGCATCATAGCAATGGTTCTGGTTGAATAATAAATGAACATAAGTGAAAACTTCATTACAACAATGTTCTTTTTTATTTAGAACATTTTAGAACATGTTTGGGAGCTCCTAATGGAGAGAACAAAGGTAGAGCATTCCTACCTTCAGGGCGGTTATAGGGCCATTATTTTATTATAGTTTCTGTTCAACATGTTTCTAGTGCAAATTTAAAAGATATGATAAACGTATCGGCCTACCTAGCAGCCATTTTTTTTTATTATTTTTATTTTTATTTAAAATTTCGAATGGGAGGCACCTCCTTTTAATTGGTAGCACAGCTGGGGGGGGGGCTCCAGGGAAAATCTCAGATTATAGAACATATTATTATGGAACATATGTGTTTTAAATGTTCAATTCTAGTTATAGAGGACAAGTATAATGTATTTATCCACATTAGTCCTACTAGCCTGGAAACCTTTTAAAGCCCCCCCCCAACCCCCCGCCCCCTCCCCTCATGGCACTCTAGGCAACTGCCTAGTCTGCCTAATGGCAAAGACGCCCCTGGGTGTCGCTCACAGTACCCAAGCCTAGTTATTTACACTTTAAATGTACCCTCCCCCTCCCCCTCCCTGCTGCAGGTGAACAGCAGCCTGACCCACGTGGATCTGGACGGTAACGGGGTCAGCGACGTGGGCGGCAACGACCTGATGGGGGCGCTGCTGTACCGCGGGGCGGCATACCTGCTGCCACTGCAACACCTCAGCCTGCAGGACAACCCTATCAGCACCGGGCTGATGGACAGGATACAGGAGGAACTGAGGAGAACCTGACCATCAGCACCCTGGGGCTGATGGACAGGATACAGGAGGAGCTGAGGAGAACCTGACCATCAGCACCCTGGGGCTGATGGACAGGATACAGGAGGAACTGAGGAGAACCTGACCATCAGCACCCTGGGGCTGATGGTCAGGATACAGGAGGAACTGAGGAGAACCTGACCATCAGCCTGGGGCTGATGGAGAGGATACAGGAGGAACTGATGGAGAGGATACAGGAGAACCTGACCATCAGCACCCTGGGGCTGATGGAGAGGATACAGGAGAACCTGACCATCAGCACCCTGGGGCTGATGGACAGGATACAGGAGAACCTGACCATCAGCACCCTGGGGCTGATGGAGAGGATACAGGAGAACCTGACCATCAGCACCCTGAGGCTGATGGACAGGATACAGGAGGAACTGAGGAGAACCTGACCATCAGCACCCTGGGGCTGATGGAGAGGATACAGGAGGAGCTGAGGAGAACCTGACCATCAGCACCCTGAGGCTGATGGACAGGATACAGGAGGAACTGAGGAGAACCTGACCATCAGCACCCTGAGGCTGATGGAGAGGATACAGGAGGAACTGAGGAGAACCTGACCATCAGCACCCTGAGGCTGATGGAGAGGATACAGGAGAACCTGACCATCAGCACCCTGGGGCTGATGGAGAGGATACAGGAGAACCTGACCATCAGCACCCTGGGGCTGATGGAGAGGATACAGGAGAACCTGACCATCAGCACCCTGGGGCTGATGGAGAGGATACAGGAGAACCTGACCATCAGCACCCTGAGGCTGATGGAGAGGATACAGGAGGAACTGAGGAGAACCTGACCATCAGCACCCTGAGGCTGATGGAGAGGATACAGGAGAACCTGACCATCACCACCCTGAGGCTGATGGAGAGGATACAGGAGAACCTGACCATCAGCACCCTGAGGCTGATGGAGAGGATACAGGAGAAACTGACCATCAGCACCCTGGGGCTGATGGAGAGGATACAGGAGAACCTGACCATCAGCACCCTGGGGCTGATGGAGAGGATACAGGAGAACCTGACCATCAGCACCCTGGGGCTGATGGACAGGATACAGGAGGAACTGAGGAGAACCTGACCATCAGCACCCTGAGGCTGATGGAGAGGATACAGGAGAACCTGACCATCAGCACCCTGGGGCTGATGGACAGGATACAGGAGGAACTGAGGAGAACCTGACCATCAGCACCCTGGGGCTGATGGAGAGGATACAGGAGAACCTGACCATCAGCACCCTGGGGCTGATGGAGAGGATACAGGAGAACCTGACCATCAGCACCCTGAGGCTGATGGAGAGGATACAGGAGGAACTGAGGAGGAGCTGATGGAGAGGATACAGGAGAACCTGACCATCAGCACCCTGGGGCTGATGGACAGGATACAGGAGAACCTGACCATCAGCACCCTGGGGCTGATGGAGAGGATACAGGAGAACCTGACCATCAGCACCCTGGGGCTGATGGAGAGGATACAGGAGGAGCTGATGGAGAGGATACAGGAGAACCTGACCATCAGCACCCTGGGGCTGATGGACAGGATACAGGAGAACCTGACCATCAGCACCCTGGGGCTGATGGACAGGATACAGGAGAACCTGACCATCAGCACCCTGGGGCTGATGGAGAGGATACAGGAGAACCTGACCATCAGCACCCTGGGGCTGATGGACAGGATACAGGAGAACCTGACCATCAGCACCCTGGGGCTGATGGACAGGATACAGGAGAACCTGACCATCACCACCCTGAGGCTGATGGACAGGATACAGGAGAACCTGACCATCAGCACCCTGAGGCTGATGGAGAGGATACAGGAGAACCTGACCATCAGCACCCTGGGGCTGATGGACAGGATACAGGAGGAACTGAGGAGAACCTGACCATCAGCACCCTGGGGCTGATGGAGAGGATACAGGAGGAGCTGATGGAGAGGATGCAGGAGGAACTGAGGAGGAGCTGATGGAGAGGATACAGGAGGAACAGATGGAGAGGATACAGGAGGAACTGATGGAGAGGATACATGAGGAGCTGGTGGAGAGGATACATGAGGAACTGAGAAGAACCTGACCATCACCACCCTGAGGCTGATGGACAGGATACAGGAGGAACTGAGGAGAACCTGACCATCAGCACCCTGGGGCTGATGGTCAGGATACAGGAGGAACTGAGGAGAACCTGACCATCAGCACCCTGAGGCTGATGGAGAGGATACAGGAGAACCTGACCATCAGCACCCTGAGGCTGATGGGGAGGATACAGGAGGAGCTGACCATCAGCACCCTGGGGCTGATGGAGAGGATACAGGAGAACCTGACCATCAGCACCCTGGGGCTGATGGAGAGGATACAGGAGAACCTGACCATCAGCACCCTGGGGCTGATGGAGAGGATACAGGAGGAGCTGAGGAGAACCTGACCATCAGCACCCTGGGGCTGATGGAGAGGATACAGGAGAACCTGACCATCAGCACCCTGGGGCTGATGGAGAGGATACAGGAGAACCTGACCATCACCACCCTGAGGCTGATGGAGAGGATACAGGAGAACCTGACCATCAGCACCCTGGGGCTGATGGAGAGGATACAGGAGGAACCAAGCCCTGTGCCCCTTTTCGGGGCACAGGTCTCCACCGTCCGTGCTCAGTCCTGATTCCTGAACTGTGCAAACCTGAGCCAAAGACTTGCAGACTTGCTTTCCTGGATTTAGATAAAAAAATGACCATTAATCTTCTACATTCTCTAGTTGTGTAGAGAATAAAGTGTATTGAAGTAATGGACCCACAAGGGTCCATTTGGTTTCATTTTTACGCTCTCAAAGAGTTACATCTGGCTAACCAACTTTCCATCGTTTAGCTGGGGACCACCTGGAACCCTCTCAAGGTCCACTGGTGGTCTCCAGACCACTGGTTGAAAACCACTGATATTACGTTTCATTGGGTGGGCAGCGATACATTTAACCGCGATTCGATATGTATTGTGATACATGGTGGATGATACAATATAAGGACCATATTGGATCATTCTGGCGATACGATTATTCCATTGTGTAGCCGTGTGTGCGCGTGTGTGTGTGTGTGTGTGTGTGTGAGCATCTTATTTATTGCTCAACTGGTTCACGGATGGTTGTATCTTGTTCCATCTTGTGTACAGGTACATAAGAGTAAAACTTATTTTTGTTTAGCTTCCTTCAGACAATGCAGCAGCCGTACCCATTGCTGTTTATTTATTGTTATATTTATTTGTTTTATACTTTTACTGTTTGCTGCTGCTGCCTGAATGAATCCTCTCCCTGGTGGAATCATAAAGTGTATTAAAGTAATAATGATAATAATAACACATATAGTTTTGTTCCTTTCCTATGACTGCAGTAATGTCAGAGCACAAACAAACCAGTTAGTTGGACAATAAATATCTGCTTACTAGAACAAACACTGAGAGCAAACAGCAGGCTTGTTGCACTTTGTGTCACCAGATTCCAGGAAGGACCAGATCCAGGAGCGACCACGACCACCGACCAGGTTGCTTACAAGCTGCTAGCTAGCTAGTTACTAGTTGCATCCTGGCCGCGGCTGGTTGCGACCTCCGTGGCTAGTTGCAACCTGGCCGCGGATAGTTGCGACCTGGCAGCGGCTAGTTGCAACCTGGCCGCGGCTAGTTGCAACGTGGCCGCGGCTAGTTGCAACGTGGCCGTGGCTAGTTGCAACATGGCTGCAGCTACTTGGAACTATAAGGTTGTTAGTTACAAACACATTGCAACTCGCTTACCTAATCACGAATCACGACTAGTAAGAATCCTGGTTGCAACTAGTCATGGCCTGGTTGCAACTTTGGTCACTACTGGATCTCACTGCCTCTCCCAGATTGTCTACTTATAGGTCACACACAGCAAAACGAAAACGGACTGTTTGACCTTTGAACACACACACACACACACACACACACACACACACACACACACACACACACACACACACACACACACACACACACACACACACACACACACACACACACGCACACACACAGGTTCCTTCCTTCCTGTGGCTGTGTGGTTGATGGTAAATATACAGTAGTATTCCTACAGTTCAGACGTTTGGTTTTAGCCTCTGCTGCTGCATGTGGTCTGGATGGACTTTCAGACGACGCTACCATGAACGAAGCCTTTCTTTCTTTCTCTCTCCCCTGTGGTGGAGAGGTGAGGTTACAACTTTACCTTTGCCTTTTTTAGCTTCTTCTTGGCCAGAAACTGCAGCTCCTTCCTTTAAACTGCCAACTCTGATTCAAACTGAAGATCCATAAACGATATCCCCGGGTTTATTTTCTCTGACACATCGCCACCTTCACATTTTCACACATCCACACCACATCCATGATCACGTCATGGACTGTCTATACTCTATACCAGGGGTTTTCAACCTTTTTGATGCCACGGACCACCACTTGAGGACATTTTGGCCCCACAGACCCCAAAACTAAAGATTTCTTTTGCTTTTGTCCATCTTCTGATTGTGTAGACTTGGGCTAATTCAGATGATGAATATTTTAACTCTTGCGAGTGTAAAAATGAAACCAAATGGTCCATTTGGTATCATTTTTACACTCTCAAGAGTTACATCTGGTTAACCAACCTGTTGAAAACCCCTGGTCTATACCCAACAATACACGCCAAAAGATCCAGCCATACCCAACCACACATGCCAGCGGTGCCTACAGGATCTCACCTGTAGGGTGGGGGGGGGGGGGGGGGGGGCGACGGCGACCTTTTTCCCCTAAGTAAAAGTCACACACAAAAATAACTTCAATTACGAATTATTTCTAATATATCTAATTCACTGCATCATCTTTCCCTGGTTTCACGAAATATTCAGATATCGAACAGGCGCTACTATCGCCTCGAACAGCTTTTTTGTGTTTTTCTGTGTCAATGTGGGATTTTAGGTCCCTTGCACCACCATTGCAGAGCGAGACATACGTGCCTGCTTTGCAAACAGTGCACAGTGCTTCACCTTTGTCTCGCCCCGGTCTGAATACAGGGAATTTTTTCTGTAAACATGCACTTGCGCTTGGGCATGGTGGTGGAGACTGACAACCACGCTGTCTCGTGTCTACTAACTGATTGACGAAGGCTGCCTGCACTGACTCTGCTCAGGGCTGACGTCATCGTGCGCAGTGTCCTAGTGCCTGTCGATTTACTGGTCCGATGTAAGCAAAGACGTGTCGGAAAGGAACTGAATGAAAGTAATTTTACAAAAACCAGGACATTTCCTCATTTTCTAAAAAAAACAGGACACCCAGGACAGGACGTGAAATACGGACATGTCCTGGGAAATACGGACGTATGGTCAGCGGTCCCTACAGGATCTCACCTGCAGGGTGAGTGCAGGTGAGTTCCTAAGGTATCACAGTGTCACAGAAGTGGATGAAATGACCTGGTTAGGGCCGTTTTTTCCATTAGGCAGACTAGGCAGCTGCCTAGGGCGCCATGAGGGGAAGGGGGCGACCACCAGACATGCTTTAAAAGGATACCAGGCTAATAAGCCTGATATGGATAATACATTGTACTTATCCTCTATAACTATAGAATTGAATATTTAAAAACACATTTGATTTGGTTTAAAAATAGTTCATGATTTCATCCCTTTGGGGGGTGCCAGTTTACAGGAGATTTTCCCTGTAAATATAGGGCAAATATGGAAAATGAAAAATTTGGGCATACCTACCCAAATGAATAAAACAATATTTTAAAAATAAACAAAAACTGTAAATGAAATTCCACAACCCTCTCACGTATTAGGAGGAGAATATCAGTTACCAGAAAAAAGATGGGTTGTTTTTGAATTATCTGTCATGATTAAAATGGAGTTTTAAGTTAATTAAACAAGTAAACAAATGTGAACTATCCCTTTAACCAACAGTTGCATGCCTGAGAGATCATTTAAACCTTTTTTATACATATTTTAAAGTGGATTATCTTTGCCCAGGAAGCTTTCAGAAGGTTCTCCTTCCATGAAACATATAAATATGAATGCTAATTTTGTCCCTTTTTCTTCAGGCATGTTAGTGTTATGACCAAAGTTAGGTGCAGTTCCCACGGTCATCATGTTTATCTGTTTTGTTTTTCCTTTGTGTGTGTGTGTGTGTGTGTGTGTGTGTGTGTGTGTGTGTGCGTGCGCGCGCATTACGGTACATCCTCATGCCTTGCACTTTCCCATTAACAGAGAATATTTAATCATCAGCTTGAAGGTGAACCACAACTATTCTGTCTTGGCAAACGTAAAAAGTTGTTAGCAGGTAGGACTTGTTCTGATGAAACTGTTCAAGGTTTTTCATTTGTCCTATGCATGCATGCATGTAATGGAATGCAACACATCTTTATGACTGCAACAGAAAGGTCATCAACATGGAGCTTCCTACTGTAACATTTCTACATGCATGTACTGTACCTGACTGTGCATCTAAGTGACAAATAAAGTGAATCTACCATCTACTGATTTTCACCTTGACAATGATATTAATAACTAATACTACACTGTTGAGCTGCCAACTTCGCACACAAGAAGGCCATGCTCTGTATGGCCTAGTTATCAATAGCCTCGACACCCAGGCTTTCATTTTCGTTCGCGTTGCGCGAAAACGGAAAGCCTGGACTAACTTACACACAGTGGCCTTGAGGGGGGAGTCAACCTTCCGGGGTGGGCGTCGCTCTAAATGATGTGGACGGGCGTGGGAGGGGCCGGGGATGACGACACATTCGTGAGAAATCAGATCTGCCGTGTGGATCCCACGGCACCCCGCCCCCCCAAGGCCAAAATTATTGCGGGTTAGGCCAGGGTTAAGTTATCAACAACAGTCACTCCTCCCATTCACTCCCAGTCATGATGCTTTCTGTCCACACAGGTATAACTTCATCTTAATGTTCCCTGTTTGTCTCGGATGTAGTTAAAACTAAGACATTATCACTGTGTAAGAACTTTCTGGAGGACAAATAATGCAAATGTGTACACTATTATTGCTGAGTTTGTTTTTAAATTTTCTTTTCTAATGGATGAGTTCTAATGACCCTCCTTTTTAAAATCCTCTACCTGACAAATAAATCAAAGTATGGAAAAGCAAAATAATTGAAACTAAAACTAAACATGTTCACCTAAATAAAAAATAGCAAACCCAGTGTAAAATTAATTAAACTATCTAAAACTATAAAGAAATTAAATATACAAAACTATCTCAACACTGGTGTCACCCTTATGTTTAGAGCAAACCCCTATAAACATTTAGAATATCTTACCATCTCTGTTAAACTCACTCTTGGCATTTCCTCTAGCTTTGCAGCTCTGATTTTCCCAAAGATAAATACTCAGGTAAATCTAAGTATTTCCTTATAGTAGTTACCACCACTAAGCATTTCCTTATAAAAGGGCATTCCTCTTCAGGTATCTGTCAGGTGACAGCGGGCTCTGCTTCCAGAGAGAACACAGTGCTACACATATAGAGAACACAGACGTCCTCATGATGGCAAAGACTCATGTCCTGGCTCTCTTGGCCTGGACAATTCTGCAGTCTGCTGCTGCGTGTTACACTGGAGACGTGTGCATCGCAGTCAGGCCGTGTGACAACGCCCAGAACATCGGAACTCTGGACAAGAAGTTGGAGGATGCTCTGAAGTCACTGACGGAGCAGAATGCAGGTAAGAATGCAATGATCTGGGGCTACGCACACTGTAGCTGTAGTGAACAACAGGCTCTATGCACACTGACAGAGGGCTGTAGTGAACAGGCTCTATGCACACTGAACCCACGACCACTGCATCTAGTAATTCACACAAAAGTAGCTGATCTACAAGCAAAAATTGCTTCACTGCAGGCAGCACAATTTGAGCTTGTACCGTAGAACTGCTATTATATTTATTTATTTATTTACAGTATTTTTTACTATTTTAGTAGCCTATTGGAATCCGAAATTATGTTTTGATATTTTGAGTATCTCAAAATACTATTTATTTGGGAGGAATCACATAGAAAGAATAATCATTGTGAATTCAATGGGGCTTTGCACTTGCAGAAATGAATAAAATACTAGAATACTGCAGGTGCATTACTAAAAAAGGTGGATTGAAACAGTCAAGATAAATAACATTAAGTGTTCTTGACTAAATACTTTCGTGAGCGGAGCGGGTGCAGTTTAGTTTAGCGATTGTTTCCCGTATGGAAAAAAACTCTTGAAAGAGGCACCTTTCTTACAAGCCAATTTACAAGAGAAATACTATGGATCTTACTGTATATCTGTTTTGCTTGTCTTATATTATTCTTATAAATTACAAAATTATGTTTCACTTTATATGAAGGGTGCCATTTTCAAGAGTCCTCTATAGCTAATGTCATGAGTATTAGCCTGCTCCGCTCATGCACAAGTATGCCATGGCCTACTTGTGTGCAACACGCAAGTCTGTACTCTACCAACTCTACCAACTGGCTGGGACCAGCGGGTCCCAACAGGACCCGCTGGTCTCTAATGCGATGCTGGTCTCTAATGCTGATGCTGGTCTCTAATGCTGATGCTCTGTTTTCAGCCCTCCTTGCCAAACTGACAGCCATGGAAACCAAACAGACAGCGATGGAAACGCGGCTGAGTGCAAGTGAGGAAGTGAAGAGACACAATGCAGGTATTAAGGGATTTTATATTGATAATTAGATCAAAAACTGTTAAAATGCATCTCCTCCAATCTTTGATCAAAATGCATGGACATGACCTACACATGAACTTTGGGGTCATAACAGGTTTTTACGAGCCAATGAAAATTGCTGGTTTGTGAAAATTCTTCCATTATACCTAATCCACACATGCAGTGTAATTTGCTTGTGAGATTTAACAGTTAGGTAGAGGGGGATGCCAAATAGCACTACAACCAATCTTACTGCAATTGGTCAAATGGGGGCACTACACCATTTCTCTGAAACTGAAACATTTGAGCAGGCATAACTCAGGCCTCGTTTGGTCAATAGTCAATTAAATTGACTATTGACCAAACGAGGCATGAGTCATGGGACTTGTTTCTGCATGTTCCTTGCCTTGTGCAGAACACATGTGTCACTTTGACCGGTAAACTCCCCCCCTCAGAGTTTCCACCATTTTAAGCAGTTTGAAAAATGCCTATACCTGATTTTCTGCCTGGATTTTAGATCAATTTGCATGAAACCTTCTACATGTGAACTTCTACATGTGAACTTAGGCCCCATACGGACAAAAGTTCAGAAGCAAATTCGTTTAACAAAAAATTACATTTTTTTATGAGCCAATGAAAATTGCTGCTTTGAGAAAATTCTTCTTTTGCTCCTAATACACACATATGCAGTGTAATATCCTGAAGAGATTTTATGGTTTGGTAGAGGGATGCCTGTTATGTGCTTGCAGTAAAGTCATATGTAACTATTTATCAATGTTGACTTTTCACCTTTCTATAGAAAATGATCAACTACCTGGTTGTTCAGAAAGGTCATATCATTAGCGCCTTCTACTGGTCAACATTTCGGAATCTTCCAATCACAGCCCTCCTTGGCGTCACCTGATCCTTTCTCCTAGATTCCCACAGATGACAAAAACAAGGATATTGTAACTTTTATTCCGCTAAATGAACATTTTGAGTTGAGTGAAAATGATTCAATGCAAACTAAGGCTTCTTTTTTCTAAGAGTGTACAAATGGAACCAAGTGGATCCGCTAGGGTCCATTTGGTTCACATTTGTACACTCTCAGGGAAAAAAAAGAAAATGGGTGGAATTCCCGTTTTAATGTAACAGGCAACAGGCGTTGCCTGTTGCCATATCTCATCATGTTGCCCGTTGATGTTGACATTGCTAATTGGTATTGATCAAAATATTGCAAGTATCAGGGGCCTTACTCTAATTAATCTAGAGTTGTATTGTGGCTATAAGTGAGTCATTTATGTTTGATGACTTGTTGATCTTTTCTAGCCTACATGGTTTTCTATGCCGTCTTGTGATTTTTAAATAAATGTGTAAATATTTTGTATACCTTTGATCTGACTATAGATCCTGTGTTATAGGTCCTTGGTTGAGCCTAGTTTAAACGGCTGTAACAATGCCAGCTGGCACTAAAACCAGTCTTACTGCAACAGACCAGATGCAACCAACACTTCCTTGTTCAGATCTATGATAAAGAAAGAGGATAAATCACAGGGGCGTGGCACAGGCTGGTGGGGGAGGTTTGCACATGCTCAGTGTAAACAGGAACGGCAATGATGGAATGTTCCAGCCGATTGGTTAACAGTAGGTGGTGACAGGGAGCCTGGGACAGCCGATTGGTTAACAGTAGGTGGTGACAGGGAGCCTGGGACAGCCAGGTGGAGGAGGATAAAAGGCCACCTCTGACCAGCCCCAGGTGTTTTCTCTTCACTCCCCTGTGGACTGCCAGCAAACAAACTGTTGAGATAATGTTTCTCCCTTGTATCACAGACTGTTATTCTACATCACTATGAACATTACTCCATAAGAGAAAGTCTAACCAGCCAGCGTTGGTAGGGGTGTTTTTGTATTCTTTGGGGCCCAAGTTTTGTTAAACCGGAGGTAGGGTTGCAATGCATTGTTACTTTGATTTACTGGGTAGTTTAGTTAGGGGTAGGTGAATTAGCTCTTTTTTGTACTTTATTTTCCTCCCCACCCTGAAGAACAAAAATAGACCCTCTGAAAGGCTGCAATTCTGTTTGCTGGTGGTTCATCTGGGAGGTTGCTGCACCCGCTTCGACCTCTATCCATCGATTGCATAGACACTTATCAACAGAAATGTTACGATCCAATCGTGCCGGTATAGCAGATATTCAGATACCCGCCGGGCAAGTAGATATTTTGTATTCATTGCATCGGTGGATCACGGATACTACTAGTAGGGCGGGGCGAAGGAAGTTTTACTGAAGTTATGGTTAGGGTTAGGTTAGGTTTAGGCATAAATTTACTGAGGTTAAGTTTAGGTTTGTGGTAAAAGACTTCAATGTTTTGTATCTTACAACATTATGTATGAGTACAATACAGAGAATGTTTGCATCCGCCATCTTTGTTGAAGGAGTCTGTAGGTCTGTCCCACTGAGCAATGAGACGTCCCAATGACGTCATTTATGGGTCATTTTTCGACGTCCAATTTTGGTCGGTGGGGGGTCCAGAGTGAAAGTTTTTATGACGTCTTTTTAGGACGTCTTCTGAACGTCAGTTTTGAACGTCGACTGGACCGCTAAATGAGGACCAATTGTATCCAAATGTGGTCAATTGTGGACGTCTTTTCAACGTCTTTTTCTGACGTTCCCTGGAAGTCCAGTTTTGAACGTCCAATTTTGGTCAGTGGGGGGTCCAGAGTGAAAGTTTTTATGACGTCTTTTTATGACGTCTCCTGAACGTCAGTTTTGAACGTCGACAGGACGGCTAAATGAGGCCCAAATCTAATCCAAATGTGGTCATTTGTTGACGTCTTTTCAACGTCTTTTTCTGACGTTCCCTGGAAGTCCAGTTTTGAACGTCCAATTTTGGTCAGTGGGGGGTCCAGAGTGAAAGTTTTTATGACGTCTTTTTATGACGTCTTCTGAACGTCAGTTTTGAACGTCGACTGGACCGCTAAATGAGGACCGATTGTATCCAAATGTGGTCAATTGTGGGCGTCTTTTCAACGTCTTTTTCTGACGTCTTCTGAACATCCAATTTTGAACGTCAACTGGACTGCCGATTCTGGTCCAAATGTGGTCGTTGTGGTCTTTTCAGCGTCCAATTCTAATCCATTTCCCCCTCTTCTATACAGCCGGCTGTGCGCATAATTGTAGTCCCATCTTCAGATGACCATAGCTATCCTGATCATTTCCCCCCTTACTTTGGCTAAACAGCAAAGTTAATACTGGTATGCTGTTCCAAAAGAAACTAAGGGAAAATGAACAGGATAAAAATGGTGCCACCTTTTGAAAACGAGGATTAGTTATGCACAGAGCCGGCTGCAGAGGAGAAGGGGGAATAGACTAGAATTGAACGTTAAAAATGTCCACAATGACCACATTTGGACCAGAATCGTCTCTAGCGGTCCAGTCCATGCTCCCTTAAAATAGACATACATATAAAACACATACATTTCACTATTTATTAACAAGCACTTTTAGTGATGCACATAAAACTTTGCATAATAACTTTGCAACAATAACTTATATTGCAACAATATAAACTTTGCATGTAGAGTATGCTCGGTGGGCTGTATACTGGGTTGTTTCGGGCCTAAAATGCCCTTTGGGGCCCCTATAATGTGCCAAAATACTTTTGGGGGCCATCCTTTTCTTTTTGTTATCCCATTGATGACCGAGACTTAGGCATCAATGGGATAACAAAAAGAATAGGATGAATGTTGTTGGGTCAAATACATAGTTAAAATAAACACAATAAATAAACAAATATAATTTAAAAACTCAAAATGAAACCGTGAGATTGGGTAGAACAGAAAATATAAATAATTTCAAAAGGAGGTCAAAAAAGATTGTCAATTACAAATGTTTACAGACAAGTCTCCCAACGGTACCTCATTTCAAAGACCATTTATCAACATGTGGAAGTTCCTTTCTGCAAACATGAGATGAAAATTATTCATAGAACTTTCCAAACCGCTAAAGATGTTGTGGTGAAACTTGACATGATTACAACCATCAGTAACATTATCTTCTGCATGACTCTTCTGAAACAAACACTGAACTGTGGTCCCAGAAGGGAACCTCAGGTGCAAAATAAAACATTAACTTCGGTAACTCGTATGATGTGAAAGATTTGAGAACCAATGTTACGAAAGATGTTTTTTTTTTTTTTCTTTTTTTTACATCAGAACACAGGGATGAAACGGGAACAAACTTGACATCACAGGCAGGGGGAGAAGAGGTTAAAAGAGAGAAAGTCGCTTGATTGAGTCCAACTGATGATGCACTCCAGAATGTGTTTCCCACTCAGGTCTCTGAACTTTCCAGACCCTTGCAGTTCTAGGTGCACAAAATCTTAGAAGTTTCAAAGTTTGTGACTTGGCCCAAAAGTCCAGGCAGGCACCCAAAGACAGGCCAAATGTAAAACAAGTGTAAGAGCCACTTCAGCCAATACACCTAACCACCATCAATTTAAACAATTACCCCTCCTGTGCCAGAAAACAACACGAACGTATAAAAATAAAATAAATCATGCATGCCCCTGGCAGTGGCATGCGGTGTTCCGCTGCATGTTGTTTGATGACTTCCTCTGTGGCGTCCGGGTGTATCTTCAAAACGGCATCTGCAGAGTAGAATAGCAAAAATTACATTTATGCAAAGGCAACATGGTGTCAAAGTCTCTATACTTGTGGTGAAACGCATCTTGGTAATTCATTTCCAATAAGAGGCATGTGTTTATTTTGGACATGCAAAGGAGAACAAAGCAGGGGGAGAGCTGAAGAATGTTGATTTTTTTTTTTTTTTTACGCTAGGCAGAAAAGCCCTGACGCACGGTTTGTCAACTGGATCCGTGATGACTTTAAAACATCACCACAGGTCCATGGCGACAATGCCAGTTTCACACAGTCCGTGTGAAAAGCCCATTATGCAAAGACATGTTGCCTGAACATCCACTACTACAGCATAATACAAAGCGGGCTCCTTTCCTTCCCTCTGGAATGGTTTCTACCAGAAACAGTTTGCTGGTGAGCTGTAGAAATGTTTTGCCAAAATATAGGGTGCATATTTTCTTTCCTTGGTTACAGGGCTGGAAATTAACTTTTGACCTACTTGCCAAGTGGCAAGTAGATGAAAAAAGTTACTTGCCAGCCAGATTTGTTTTACTCACCAAATGCCAAAATTAACACTTTACTGACATCACTATAATGACATAGTAGGCATCATAGTGTCATCCTGTCACAGTTTTTATGCTGCAGATTAAAGACAAATCGTTATCCGACTGTGTATGATACAGTTACAGAACTATGACATAGAACGTGCACTCGCTGTATTCAGACAGCCGTGTTGTATACACTAGTCGCTAAAAATCCTTCTCGACAAACAGGAAAACTGCTCACTAGTGGCGAGTGCTAATTTCCAACTCTGCTTGGTTAACATGAATTATGGGCTTACCTTTAACTACTTTGTACAGGGTGGTTGTCCCAAAGGCCGTTTTCTCCTTCGTTTTCTTCTTCTTCTTTTGCCTGGACTGCATTACTGAAGAGTCTGGGAAAAAATAACAATGACATTTAAATGAAAAGTTTTATATCATGTTCCCAAATACTCCTAACCCTTAACATCCCCCTTAGTCCATTTGCGACGGCGGCGGCAGTCGCAAGGCCCATTGCAACGGGAGGCTTCCCGCCGTGACGGGAGAGGGCCTGTGGTGACGGATGTGCCCTTCGCGGCGGGAGGGCTCCCGTTGCAACGGGTGTTGCGACTGCCGTTGCAGTCGCAATTGGATCTCGCTGGCTATCTCCCGATTAGTCGTCCCCCATTATCACCTGTCACTCAACACCAAACAAAGTTCGTAAAGAACAGCAGGTACACAACCACACACCAAATAACTGATCAGATATAGAAAAAAAAAATCACAGCTTACACAAACACCACACAAGGGTTCAAGTATGTCTCATGTTGAACACACCTGTCAATGACCTTATGTACAGTCCCTCAGGCTTCTTCCACGAATGCGGGACAGCTGGAGCACCTGTTGGAATAAGTACATGACAACTGTAACATACACAATTGTCAAATCTGATCTGGCTGGGGAGGGCCACAAACACACAGACACACATATGGCCGGATTTACACTGGCAGCCAAATATAGCCCGAGTCAGATCTCTCACTTCAAGATTGGAATCTGATTCGTGAAAAGAAGTCTGAACACAGACAGGTCACATGGAATCTGATTTTCAAACATCTGACCTGAGCCACTTCAATATGTGGTTTCAAATCTGATTTCTAACGATGTGACTCAGTCTGGATTCAGTATCCTGATCTAACTACACATTACATTTCAAACTAGCAAAAACATCACTTGCAGTCTGTCTACAGACTACAGAGTGCAATAATTGCATTTTGATTAATAAGTGGCAAGCGTTGAAATTGAAATAAAACAATTTTATACTGGATGTCTGTCCAATTTGTTTGACTCCATTGTCCATTCCACAGAAATATATTGGGAAAATAGGAGATCTGCAAGTAAACAATGCCTACAATACATTGTAATGCATGCCTTTTAAACACAGCAACCAAAGCAGCCGATGCAGGGCGCACAGTTCTTTGACAGATCCGATCTGATCACTTACAAATGCTGTATGAACGGTTGGGCTAAATGATCGGGAAATCTGATTTAAATCTGATTTGGCTGTATGTGACTGCAGTCTAAACCCGGCCTAACATACGTCATCCTAATTGTCAAATCCAATTGGCTGGGGGCCACAAACACACAGACATACTAACATACGCACAAAGTCAAATGTAGAAGCAGCTGGCGCTGCTTAAAAATAAGTATACACATTTCATTTTCTTTTTCTAATGTTTGTTAGTTCTGGGCTTTTAAAGCCTACCAGTGTGTTGAAGGTTTCAGGATCTCCCAGCCGGTTCTCCTCTCACTGGAGCTGTTCTAGTGACTCGATCGTCTCAATACGATCGGCTGATGTCGGCTCATGGCTCTTAATTCTGCGCATCTCGTTGCGGACCTTGAGCATGAGGTTTAGAAACTTCTTCTGGTATACTGGAAAAAAGAGAAAAAAAAAATCTATTAACAAATGTTAAGTCTGAGATTATAGATAGAAACAACGAATGTTGAAAAATACTAATTCAATAGCAGTTTGTGAGTCCTGGTAGAACGGTCAAGGAGAGGGCATATTATTAGGATAGAAAATTTAAAAGAAAATAAAAAGTTCTCTTGGCCGAGTCCTGTCTTCATTGAAAGACAGTGGCTCAGAACTTACAGTACCTTCCCATGGTAACGGGAACAACCCATCCCTCAAAGTAGGATCTGGACCTGTTCAAGAGGGATACAATTAAAAAGGATGTTTTAGAAAATAACTAAGCAGATTTTATCAATATCAGAAGGCCCGCATTAAAACATGCCAAAAGAAGGTTCTTAAGTTTTCAAATGGTATTTGTATTTTTCTTAACAAGGTCACTATTAACATAAGAAATAATTACATGGTGATGAGGTCCAACCTACGACGACTAGATCCATGTGAGGCTGCAAAAGACAGAAGTAGGTTCTTTAGATTCCAAACACTGATTTTCAAGCAGGTCAACACCATTAACCACTTAAACTCCAGCATCGGATTTGTGGGGAAAGCTTCCACTGAAAACAGCCAACCGCCAAGTTCACAATGCGACGCACCACGTCGCATCGTGAACTTTAATTTCTAGGCCCAGGGCTTGGCACTAAGACTTGCCTGCTTGCCCGGGGCAAGTAAAAAAAAATGGTGGGGCAAGTGAAGGCTGCTACCTGGTTGCCCGATCGGGCAAGTGTGTGACTTAGTGCGCAATAACACAACACAAGATAAATTTGTCTTGAAGGTGGTCATTGCGACCTGGGCTAATTAAGATGATGAATTTTAACTCTTGTAAAATGAAACCAAATGGACCCGCAAGGGTCCATTTGGTTTCATTTTTACACTCTCAAGAGTTACATCTGGTTAACCAACTTAGCTGGGGACCACCTGGAACCCTCTCAGGGACCACGTGTTGAAAACCCCTGGTTTAAAGCACCCACTTAAGTGCAAAATTTACAATATATTTTTGGGGGGCAAGTGACCATGACCTGAGGGCAAGTAGAACCTGACTTGCCCGATGGGCAAGTTCTTCGGAGACCTTAGTGTCAACCCCTGTAGGCCCCAAGTTTGACATGCATTAATGGACATCCATTTAATGGCATTTGCATCTATAAAAACTCCAGCTTATATAGTAAAATCAATGCTAACTTTAAGCTTTTCCCCATTTGTACACTATCAGAGTTACAGACCAATAATTTAGATCCTAACATCCATCCTTTAGCTGGGTACCCACTGGGGCTCCCTCAAGGACCCCTGGGTGCCCGGACCTTACATAAGAGAACCGTGGGCATAGACCATTTTGCTAAATCCGACTTTAGTACTATGGCAATAACACTGAAAAAGAACATAACGATGAGCAGATAAATAAATGGATCACAGTCTACAATACATCCAGCTATAATTAACAGTGAAGCAGTGAATAAACAGTTAAAAAAAGGTCAACCAAAGAACTAGATTCCTATACAGGATCTCCCCACTGGTCAACAAAGACACTTTGAAGACTATAACGGGAGCCCTAGTACAAGGTTTCTTTGACCACGCCTGCACCTCTTGGTACCACAGCACCACAAAAGGCACTGAAAACTAAGGACCTCCCAAAACAAACTGGTCAGGCTGCTAGGTGGCCTCACACCACGAACACACCTCACCCCTGCCCACTTTGACAGTCTGGGTTGGCTTAGGGTTGACGAGAGAGTACAACATCTCGCAATGGGTCTGGTAGACAAGATTCAATACTCTACTACCGATGTACCTGTCCAAATACTTCCTTAATGTCAATGTGGTCCACTCACACAACACCAAAGGGAGTGCTACTAACCATGTCCAACCCAGATTTTTCACAAACAAGGGACTCAATTCTTCTCGCTCATATGCCACCAAAATGTGGAACGCCCTACCAACAGTCATTAAGACTTGCGAATCCCTAGCCGCATTGCAACTCTAGATTCTTTTATAATTGGAATGTATTGCATCTAGAGCCATAGCCGAAATGTCATCAGTGATGACCTGTATTAAACGACGTCAAACTCACAACTTTGCAGCTGTAGAGAAAGTTTGATACATCCTCTGTCGATCTACAAGGGTTTTGTGCCATAATAATCCACCGTAGACACATTATGAGCTACTTTCTGTCCTAGGTAGTCCTCAACATACATCACGAGCTGCCATCTTGAAAATAAGAGCCAAGGGGGAGTGCTTGTTTTATACACTAACATACACAAACAGCAGGTAGCGATTTGGGTTGGCTTAGGGTTGACGACAGAGTACAACATCTCGCAATGGCTTTGGTCCACAAGATACGATACTCTACCAAAATACCCTTGTACCTATCCAAATACTTCCTAAATGTCAATGAGGTCCACTCCCACAACACCAGAGGGAGTGCTACTAACCATGTCCGTCCGACCCAGATTTGGCACAAACAAGGGTCTTAATTCCTTCCACTCATATGCCACCAAAATGTGGAATGCCCTACCAACAGTCAAAGGCATGTGAATCCCTTGACTCCTTCAAAACCGCTCTCAAAGGGCACCTACAGATGGCTGCAATTCGAAACTGGCCTTTGTAAAAACAAAAATGTATATAAAATCCCCCACCCACCCCGCCTCTCCTCATTGTACATTTCTCTTTTCCCTTTTTACCTCCACTATGATTTTACCTCAATGATTTGCTGCTTCTGATTTTACTGAAGTAGTTGTTTTATATGTACGGTATTTGAATGCCTTAATGAAATGAACAAGTTGGCCACTATTGTAAACAAGTGTATGCTTAACTAGTGTGTCCAATCAGCTTTTTCAGATTTGATGCAGTTGTACTTGAATTGTACTGCAATTCTCCAAGCTGTTATCAGTTTTGTTGCAGTGTGTACTTGACTTGTACTGTAACTCTCATCTCTGTCAATAAAGATTTCATTCATTCATTCTTATTTTCAAGATGGCAGCTCATGTTGTTTGTTGAGGACTACCCAGGACAGAAAGTAGCTCATAATATGTCTAGCAGTGGATTTTTATGAGACAAAACCCTTGCAGATCAACAGAGGATATATCAAGCTTTCTCTACAGTTGCGAAGTTTGTGAGTTTGACGTTGTTTAATACAGGCAGGCAATGGCTGCAATACGAAACTGGTCTCTGTAAAAATTAATTTGTAAATACAATTCCCCCTACCTACCCCTTCTCCCTTTTGTACATTTCTCTTTTCCCTTTTTTACCACAACTATGATTTTACCTCCTCTATGATTTGCTACTTCTGGCTTTACAGAAGTAATTATACTGCATGTCTCTGAATGTCTTAATGAAATGAACAAGTTGGCCACTATTGTAAACAAGTGTATGCTTAACTAGTGTCCAAGAATTTTTTCAGATTTGATGCAGTTGTACTTGAATTGTACTGTAATTCTCCAAGCTGTTATAAGTTTTGTTGCTGTGTGTACATGACCTGATACTCTCAATTTCTGTCAATACAAATTTCATTCATTCATTCATTCATTCATTCATTCATTCAACCAACCACTTAAACCCTAGCATTGGTCTTGTGGATAAAGCTGCCACTGAAAACAGCCGAGCAACAAGCCCATACATCGCTAGTACAGGCCTCATAACCAAACATGTTAAAAATAATAAAGTATAATAGATAATATAATATTCAACGTTCTGCTTTGTTTCTGCTAACAACGGTGTGGCGGCCAGGCTGACTCGCTAGTACAGGCCTCAACCAACCAAACATGTTAAAAAATAACGTACCGGTAGTATAATGTATAACAGGGGTGCCCAACCTTTTTTGACCCAAGATCTACTTTTCAGCAGCCAACTCCTCCGGGATCTACCAGTTCAATATCAACATTTCAAACCACATGCATCGTTGCCAGCCTGCAACTTCACAACAACACAACACTACTTTGTTTTACCACTTTACTTTATGTCCATATAAGCATAAAGTACAACAGACTTGTCATAAATAGGCCTACAACAGTAGGCTACAGTACAACAGACTTGGTCAAACACTGCCATTACAAATGCAATCATAATAAGAACAGTCCAGAATATTCCATTATAAGTTGCAGAACAGTCCATTACACGTTGCAGAACAATACTGTTGGCAAATTCACAGATAGCAGACAACAATCCTCCAAATGAGCCGCTTTGTAGACAGACTGACGCGCGCGCGCGCGCACACACACACACACACACACACACACACACACACACACACACACACACACACACACACACACACACACACACACACACACACACACACACACACACACACACACACGCTCGCTCTTTTTTCTTCTCCACCCCATTTTTTTTCTTTCCCCCCACATCTCCAGAGATCTACTTGTGATCAGGCCGAGATCTACCAATAGATCCCGATCTACTGGTTGGGCTCCCCTGATGTAACTTAGGCTACTCAGCGACGTTCTGCTAACAACAGCGTGCTTCGCCTGCGCTAATACCGGTGGCTGCACTAGCTTTGTTAGCACAAGTTAGCATTCACACTAGCTATAGAATAACCTTTGCAACATCTCCAAACATACATTCTTAGCGACTGGACATGTGCTTGTTCATGTGCGGTTGGGTTACAGTTGCATTCTTCCATATCATTTCACTTATAATTAAAATAATATTATAATACTGCTTACCTTCGATTTGTTTTGAAGAAGTGACTTGTCTGAAGAACCGAACTGGAGTCGCGTCGGTTGGCACGGCTGTATAGTGCTGAATGGTAGCTGCAGGATGGCCCCGCCCACCAGGTCGTGGCAGCCAATCACAGGGGTGTTCAGTATTAGGTCATTTTGCCTCGGCCAATCACAATAGTTCTTACCTATTCAAACTGTATTATTTAATTTAATGTTTTTTCCCCCAATATTGTTTGATAAAATCTAATGTAATTATGACTTATGGGATCACACTCTCTTGCACATATATCTTCATTATAAATTAAATAAATATAAAATTAAGTTTTAAAATGTTGATGCATGTTTTTCACAATTGTTTTATATGACAAAATATAGAATCCTAATCTAATTATGGTTGTGATGACTAGCACATATATCATCATAATAAATTAAATAAATCTAAATTTTAAGTTTGATTCAGATCCATCCATGTCAAAATACTGCCTGCATAGATCAACAATTAGACTAGCCTGTTTATTCAGAAATATGATGTCCAAGTCTATTTAGTGTCACAATGTTAAACGTATTAGACCCAATTGTTTACAAGAAAATGAGATAGTATACTTTGTAGGCCTACTGTTGGTGTCCAGTTATGTGACCAGATCCAAAATGTTCATTTGAGGGACAGTGCAGCTGTCTGTGTGGGACAATGTGGGACAGGGACAGGGGCAGATTGGCCATCTGGCATACAGGGGTGGACCATCCAGTATTGGGGCCTTTGGGGCCCTCAAAATGCCCTAAAATATTTTTGGGACGCTTGAAAAGTCTGTGGGACTGTCTTGCGCAAAGAGGGGCGTCTGGTCACCCTGTGTCCAGTCCTTATCACCATACAACAATGTCAAGGTTCAAGGTTACTTAATTTCATCTCTAAGGAGAAATTTGTCTTGGACATACAGACTTAAACATGCAATACATTACAAGACATTACAGTACAATACATTAAGGCACCCATGTGAATCGTACACCCCCACAGCAGGTACACATCCCTGATATAATAATAATTAAGAGAGAAGACAAGACAACATGTTTTCAGTGTAATGGAGAGACCTTTACACCTTGTCTTAGCGTCTTCTCCTCCCCCCTCTGTAAGGGAAACATCAGTGTTGGGAAAGTTCTCTTTTTTTCTGAAATAGTTCAGTTCATAGTTCCTACATTTAAAAACGAATTAGTTCCGTTCATAGTTCATTGTTGAATTTTTAGAACTAAAGTTCATGGTTCCAAAAAAAGAACTATTATAGTTCTTTTTCGTTCTTTTTTTCCCCTCCCTCTTTTTTTTTTTTTTTTTTTTTTGTTCAAAATGATTGCAGCCCTGCAACTGAAGATGTCCTTAGTTCAGGGGTTTTCAACAGGTGGTCCGGGGACCACCAGTGGTCCCTGAGAAGGTTCCAGGTGGTCCCCAGTTAAGTTGGTTAACCAGATGTAACTCTTGAGAACGTAAAAATGAAACCAAATGGACCCTTGCGGGTCCATTTGGTTTCATTTTTACGCTCTCAAGAGTTAAAATATTCATCATCTGAATTAGCCCAAGTCTACACAACTAGAAGATGGACAGCAGCAAAAGAAATCTTTAGTTTTGGGGTCTGTGGGGCTAAAATGTCCTCAAGTGGTGGTCCGTGGCTCAAATTCTGAAAAAATGGTGGTCCCTGGCATCAAAAAGGTTGAAAACCCCTTCCTTAGTTGATAGAGTAGAGCAGATAGAGCAGAAAATATCAGCAGAAATAGAGATCAACAAGCTCAAAGTGCGTCACTGAGTTTGTAGATCTGCTCTATTTTCAGCTCATTCTAGTCTCACTCTTGAACAGGGCTCAATGCTTAGCATTTTTCCAAGTGGGCTACTATTTTTACAATATCAATTTATTAACATAGCCAGGTCGACTGAAAGCCCGACCACCAATTATGCAAATGAGACCGGGCCGTCGCGGGTATTGTTTCGGTCGGGTATCCCAACTCTATACAATAGCGCATATTGTTATATTAATAACAATGTGAAAGGGTCCCCCAAACCTTAAGGCTGCTGTAGTAGCCTAATTGTAGCCTACCGGTAAATAAAAATGAAAACGATCCGACGGCAAATCAGTCAATGATGGTAAGAATACACAAGTGTTTGTGCGTCCGAGCGCGCACGTGCATGGTGCGTTATTTATGATTAATCACGGGATAGCGACACACGTGCGTGAGGCAAAAGGTTGCTGCGCAGACAGTATATGATCTTAATACACGCATAGCGCAGGGAGATTATACATTTTACCAACATGAACAGCTTTAGTAGCTCATTCAACGTGTTGGAGAGAAGCGTCCTTCCTTGGTGCTGTGTTGGCTGTCTGCTCTGATTCTGTGCGCTACTGACAGAGCAGAGGGAGGGGCGGGGCGGTGGGCAAGGAGAACAGATCTCCAAGCTAAGGATGCCTCGAGCCTCAACACGTTGATAGCTTGTATATCTGCTCTATTTTAGCGAACAACACCGCCGTACTACAGTAATATAAATGTAGGTATAACTCAGAATGTGCACTTTTCATGTCTCTATCACAGCTGAATGGCCAAATGCTCTACTCGCACCGGCGCTATGAACTTTTTAGTCACAAATGCGAGCCTGTCGAGCCCTGCTCTTGAGCGAAATCGAACGCAAGAAAAGTGGCGTTCACTCACGCCAGAAATGAACGAGTTCACACCGCCGTTCTTCAAGCAGATAAAGGGTCCGTTCCGTTCAAGTTCCTTAAAAATATGAACGGTTCAAAGAACTTTCGTTCTTTGAACGCGTTCGGGTACAACTCTGGGAATCATAGGAGTGTGGTTATAGGTACAAAGGAGAACCTAAACCTGTTAGATACCTCCTGTTATAAAGGCCTGTCCTGTGTGTGTGCAGTACATCTGGATGAGGACCTCTTTTCACATGTTGTATAGCGCAGCAGCGTAGTTTATTGAAAGTTGTCTTTAGTTTGTCAAAAGGTAGGGAGTGCAAATACCGCATCATTGTTGTCTTAGGTGTACTAGCCTGTGCTGGACTAGGCTCCTGTCCGCTCTGTAACTTCTTGCATGTGGGCGTAATCACTGTGTACATGGCAATGACCTTTACATGAGATTGTACATGGCCCATGCATAGTTTAATATTTCCAAGCAACAGTATACAGTTTCAAGCAGCCTAATAGACTTCAATACAGCCTTACTAGAGCTGAAAACAGACTAAAGTCCAGTAGATTTTAGTACAGCTGTTCTATTCTTGTACAAAAGCTTCTATGACTCAATTGAACGCTGATGTGATGATGATGTGTGTGTGTGTGTGTGTGTGTGTGTGTGTGTGTGTGTGTGTGTGTGTGTGTGTGTGTGTGTGTGTGTGTGTGTGTGTGTGTGTGTGTGTGTGTGTGTGTGTGTGTGTGCTGTCCTTACACTAATAATAATAGACCAGTCCAGTACTTCTCCCTGAAGGAAAGAGCTGGTAGAGATGATGTGCTGGCTGTAGCAGGAGGTCATCTCAGAGACCACAAAGCGTCAGGTTCAATGATGTGTTCTCTGAGGAAGCACTTAGTAGCCCAGGGGTCCCACAGGGGACTGTCAGTTCCACTTTTTTGTTTACGTTGTATACTAATGACTATGTAAGCTAGATCATATCCAAATCAGTATGTGATTACATTTTCTGATGACACCATTATACTCAGCCTGCTCACAAGCCAATCTGCCCCCCACAGCCACACAGCTGGAGTGGAAAGGTATGCTGAATGGTGCGATCAGAATTACCTGATGATAAACACAAAGAAAATGGAAGAGGTCATTATTGACCTTGACCATGATCAGTATTCATAACAACACCATGTGTCAGGGCTCCTCATATAAGTACCTAGGAGTACATATTGATGAGCTGGAACATGCATATTACATCCTGTTGTGCTAAGATACATCATCGGCATCGCTTACACTTCCTCTGTAGATTGAGGTTGTTTGGAGTTAGGGTTTGTTGCTTTTTCACAGAGCAAGCATTGAGTCAATTCTGGTATCACCAGCTGGTTTGGTAACTTGAATCTTAAATTTAAATCGCAGATTGCTTGCAAAGATGGCCGGGAAGATCATGGGCATGTCCAGCCCCCCAATCAGCCCCCCCTCCCCCCGAGCCATCTTTATACAAGCAGTCATTAGACGGGCTCAGAACATTGTCTCTGATCCCACATCCTCTCAACCAAGAGTATGTGTGCGGGATGGGAGAAGACAGAATTCCACCATGTAAATACAATAGATATAAGCACTCATTTGTTTCTCTCTCGATTAAGTTAGCATTGCTGCATATCCCTATTATGTCTACGAAGCTTTATGTCTACAAAGCACTACGTCACATGTATCCCCATATATAGGTATGATGTGGTCGCCCAGTCGATGCGTTAATTAGAAAAAAATATTTGAAAAAAGGGCTTCGTTAGTCTCTTCCAGAGTATCCCCATATAGGTATGACGTGGTCGTCCAGTCGAGGTCCACAAAAATCCAATGGACATCCAAAAAATGTCCTGGCCAGATGACTTTCTAGGACCTGATTCTGACGTCCAATGGACATAAAAAATGGACCTAGCCAGACGTCTTTGCAGGAACTGATTCAAACGTCCAATGGATGTCCAAAAAATGGACCTATAGCCGGATGTCTTTGTAGAACCTGATTCTGACGTTCAATGGACGTCCAAAAAATGGACCTAGCCGGACGTCTTTGTAGGACCTGATTCTGACGTCCAATGGACGTCCAAAAAATGGACCTAGCCGGACGTCTTTGTAGGACCTGATTCTGACGTCCAATGGACGACCAAAAAATTGACCTAGCCGGACGTCTTTGGAGGACCTGATTCTGACGTCCAATGGACGTCCAAAAAATGGACCTAGCCGGACGTCTTTGGAGGACCTGATTCTGACGTCCAATGGACGACCTAAAAATGGACCTCGACGGACGACTTTGTAGGACCTGATTCTGACGTCCAATGGACGTCCAAAAAATGGACCTAGCCGGACGTCTTTGTAGGACCTGATTCTGACGTCCAATGGACGTCCAGAAAATGGACCTAGCCGGACGTCTTTGGAGGACCTGATTCTGACGTCCAATGGACGTCCAAAAAATGGACCTAGCCGGACGTCTTTGGAGGACCTGATTCTGACGTCCAATGGACGTCCAAAAAATGGACCTAGCCGGACGTCTTTGGAGGACCTGATTCTGACGTCCAATGGACGTCCAAAAAACGGACCTAGCCGGACGTCTTTGGAGGACCTGATTCTGACGTCCAATGGACGTCCAAAAAACGGACCTAGCCGGACGTCTTTGGAGGACCTGATTCTGACGTCCAATGGACGTCCAAAAAACGGACCTAGCCGGACGTCTTTGTAGGACCTGATTCTGACGTCCAATGGACGTCCAAAAAACGGACCTAGCCGGACGTCTTTGTAGGACCTGATTCTGACGTCCAATGGACGTCCAAAAAACGGACCTAGCCGGACGTCTTTGTAGGACCTGATTCTGACGTCCAATGGACGTCCCAAAAAAGTACGCAGGAGGACGTCTTTTCCAGGACGTGTGTCAAACGTCCGATGGACATCCAAAGATGACGTGCAAAAATTGAACGTCTTATTGACGTTCAAATTGGGTCTAAGTTAGACGTCAAAATATTGGACCTTGTTTGGACGTCACATGGACGTCCAAAATTGGTCTTGGACGGACCGACCTAATCTGCACGTCATTTGGACGTCCGCTGGACGTCCAATGTTTGCTGGGGTAGGTGTAGGCATAGCCTAGTTTTACTGGGGTTATGTTTAGGGTTTAGGATTAGGCTAGGGTTACGGTTAGACGGCGCTTTATGCGGTTACTAACCCTAAACAAAACTTCAGTAAAACTATGCTTCGCCCCGCCCGACTAGTAGTATCCGTGATCCACCGATGCAATGAATACAAAATATCTACTTGCCCGGCGGGTATCTGAATATCTGCTATACCGGCACGATTGGATCGTAACATTTCTGTTGATAAGTGTCTATTCAATCGATGGATAGAGGTCGAAGCGGCTGGGTTACTAGAGGGGTCCATCGTTGTCATGGTGTGGTCTCGTAACAGTCGGCCAGTTATTATTATTATTATTTTTTTATCTGTATGGAAGTATAAATACGTATATATAGCTCATTTGGGGTGGTTACTTTTCATAGACTTAATTGCTTGTTTCTCTCTGGCAACACTGGATCAAGTACATTGTGCCATTTTTCTATTGCTCATTGGATATTGTGCTATTTGCTTATTGTAAGACTGCTTGGTGCCGTCTTATTAGTTGATTCATTATTAACAGGAAACAGCATGCAACATGGTGGTCTATATGGGTCATTCTCGGACGCGGGTTCGAATCCAAGCACTGACACCTCAGAATTATTGTTGCTAGAATATTAGGACCTCTTGGTTCATTTTTACCCCTCTATCACATAGAACTACTTTTTGGCATAGTGATATGGACAGAAAAAATGTAGTTCCCTGTGAGTTGAACAAAGAATGTGCTAATATTTTAGAAATACGTTGTAGGACACGATACATATGACATTATTATTATTATTATTATTATTATTATTTTAATTCATTTACTTTTCCTGTGTGACCCCTGTGACCCCCACAAGATGACTGGAACTACTTCATATTTCCCCAAAACCAGAGCATGTTTCCACCACGCGACGCTGGACATCAATTAATACAGTAGCAACCATTATTTTAAAGCCAAGAAATTCATACAAATTAACTTAAAATAATAACTATCCCTTTAACATTGTTATGATTTCAGCTCAACTGTCCAGCATTGAAAAGAGGATGAATCTAAGTGAAAGTCGAGTGGAGGAACTGACCAGAAACAATACAGGTATTATAACTTCATATTTAGTAGACATTATTAGTCCCCAGAAGCAGATCTGTGTTTTCAGTCTGAAATCCATTAGGACATTGACATTATCAACCACGAGAAGCGCACACACACACACACACACACACACACACACACACACACACACACACACACACACACACACACACACACACACACACACATCAGACTAGTGAAATTTAACGTTTTAAATCAAACAATAGAGTGTAATGTTAACATTATTATGATTTCAGCTCAGCTGTCCAGCGTAGAAATGAGGATGAATCTAAGTGAGAGTCGAGTGGAGGAACTGACTAGAAACAATGCAGGTATTATAATTTCACATTTACCAAACATTTTAAAATTTGTTATTAAAAGTATCATTTTATTTCCACTCTAAACATTAACAGGTTGAAATTTGTTTAAAATGTTTCATAGTAAAATATAATGTTGGTCTGATATTTTTCAGTAATGGCTGTCAAACTGAATGCTAGTGAGGTCCATGTTTCAGACCTTCAAACCAGACTCAGCACCAGTGAGGTCCAGGTTGCAGACCTTCAGACCAGACTCAACACCAGTGAGGTCCAGTTTGCAGACCTTCAAACCAGACTCAACACCAGTGAGGTCCAGTTTGCAGACCTTCAGACCAGAGTCAGCACCAGTGAGGTCCAGTTTGCAGACCTTCAAACCAGATTCAACACCAGTGAGGTCCATGTTGCAGACCTTCAAACCAGACTCAGCACCAGTGAGGTCCATGTTGCAGACATTCAGACCAGACTCAACACCAGTGACGTACAGGTTGAAGACTTGAAGGAGAAAATTGAAGGTAATTTGATTGGTGATTAGTGGATGCAAGTATACCTGTGTGTTGTTAAAAAGGGTGTTCATTTGGGTTGGATACTAGTTCACACTTATCAGTTGAGAAATAATTCAACAATATTATGTTATTTACTTTTACTGCATGGCCCCAGTGACCCCCACAAAATGACCAGAACTATAATGTTCTCCAAAACCAGAGCATAATTCCCGCCATGGGACTCTATCAATCAATTAATACAGTGTGTGCAGTTGATCTACGTCAATCTTACAATTATCAAATAATGGTTACGACCGCTGCCATTGCAGTTGATCTGTGTCAATCTTTGATTAGTATTGCTATTGTTTGATGCGATCCCGATGCTAGCGGCCGCGAGCATCGCTAGCCTCCTCTTGCGAGCTGAGGGAAACAAATAAGAGACGGACCGGAAGTAACATCCTGTGTGCTGATCTAACCAGTGTTGTAGTGGTACTTTTAGAAGTGGGGGGACGCCTCTGAAAGGGGAATTCCACCCATTTGATTATTTTTTTCTGAGAGTGTACAATTTGTACACTCTCAGAAAAAAAAGAAACTCAATAACATGGTGAAACACATCTTGATGATGTCATCAAGATGTATTTCACCATGCTAATGATTTTTTTCAGACCCAAAAATATTTTAGATGTGAGAAGTGGGGGGACGCCGCCCCCCTGCGTCCCCCCTCCACTACACCCCTGGATCTAACATGTCTGATTGGAAACATGGACCGAAATATGAAATATGGCTTTTACATGAAAATTGCTGGCACTAGCTACCTAAAAAAATAAGAAATGCTGGCGGAATAACTTTTAAAATCTGATACCAAAGCTATCCCGCACCACAAACATCTGATGGCCTCCCTGGACAGGACTAGTATAGGCTGATGGACGCAACATACAGAACCTTTGCTTGCTGACAACGTGTTGCAGTTGATGCAACAACTAAGTTGTTAACACAGCGTTTTTATCTTTGGTGCCTGTCAACCAATTTTACCCCAACTCACTAGCAAAAAAAAAAAACACTAGATTTTCCACCAGGGGGTTTTCACTAATTTTGGCGTTAGGCGGATCTGAAAAAAAAAAAAAAAAAAAAAAAAAAGCTAAATATAGCGACAAATGCACCAAGTTGGTAACACTGGTCCCCAGAGGCAGATTTGTGTGTTTTACATGACTCTAAAATTCATTAGAAGGACATTGACATTGAACACCAACTCTATAATGGAATTCAATGGACCCAACTGATGCACATGACGTCATCGTGGACCTCAAAATTGAGGTAACAAAATGAATAGTGAGGGGGTGGGGCTATCGCTCTAGTCCTCTTTATCCTTTTATTATTCTATGGTCTGTACAGCTAATATGCAGTTAAAACTGTAGAGGACATGCCCCCACCTCCTCGCAAAAGTGGAGGTGATATCATGAAATGTTTCACCCCCCCCACCCCCCCCCCACCCCACACACACACACACACACACACACACACACACACACACACACACACACACACACACACACACACACACACACACACACACACACACACACACACACACACACACGTCAAATCAGTTTAACTACTGAAATTGATGACATCTTAAATAAACAAAAGATGTAAAGTTAACATTGTAATGATTTCAGCTCAACTGTCCAGCGTTGAAATAAGGATGAATCTAAGTGAGAGTCGAGTGGAGGAACTGACCAGAAACAATGCAGGTATTATAACTTCACATTAATAAATGTTATTAAAATTATCATTTTATTTCAACACTAAACATTAGCAGGTTGAAATCTGTTTAAAATGTTTCATAGTAAAATATAATGTTGGTCTGATATTTTTCAGTAATGGCTGTCAAACTGAATGCTAGTGAGGTCCATGTTGCAGACCTTCAGACCAGAGTCAACACCAGTGAGGTCCATGTTGCAGACCTTCAAACCAGACTCAACACCAGTGAGGTCCATGTTGCAGACCTTCAAACTAGACTCAGCACCAGTGAGGTCCATGTTGCAGACCTTCAAACCAGACTCAACACCAGTGAGGTCCATGTTGCAGACCTTCAAACCAGATTCAACACCAGTGAGGTCCACATTGCAGACCTTCAAACCAGATTCAACACCAGTGAAGTCCAGTTTGCAGACCTTCAGACCAGATTCAACACCAGTGAGGTCCATGTTGCAGACCTTCAAACCAGATTCAGCACCAATGAAGTCCAGTTTGCCCACTTTCAAACCAGACTTAGCACCAATGAAGTCCATGTTGCAGACCTTCAAACAAGATTCAACACCAGTGAAGTCCAGTTTGCAGACCTTGAAACCAGATTCAACACCAGTGAGGTCCACATTGCAGACCTTCAAACCAGACTCAACACCAGTGAGGTCCACGTTGCAGACCTTCAAACAAGATTCAACACCAGTGAGGTCCATGTTGCAGACCTTCAAACCAGATTCAACACCAGTGAAGTCCAGTTTGCAGACCTTCAAACCAGATTCAACACCAGTGAGGTCCATGTTGCAGACCTTCAAACCAGACTCAGCACCAGTGAGGTCCATGTTGCAGACCTTCAAACCAGACTAGGCACCAGTGAGGTCCATGTTGCAGACCTTCAAACCAGACTAGGCACCAGTGAGGTCCATGTTTCAGACCTTCAAACCAGACTCAGCACCAGTGAGGTCCATGTTGCAGACCTTCAAACCAGACTAGGCACCAGTGAGGTCCATGTTGCAGACCTTCAGACCAGAGTCAACACCAGTGAGGTCCATGTTGCAGACCTTCAAACCAGATTCAACACCAGTGAGGTCCATGTTGCAGACCTTCAAACCAGATTCAACACCAGTGAAGTCCAGTTTGCAGACCTTCAAACCAGATTCAGCACCAGTGAGATCCATGTTGTAGACCTTCAAACCAGACTCAACACCAGTGAAGTCCATGTTGCAGACCTTCAAACCAGACTCAGCACCAGTGAGATCCATGTTGCAGACCTTCAAACCAGACTCAACACCAGTGAGGTCCATGTTGCAGACCTCCAAACAAGATTCAACACCAGTGAGGTCCATGTTGCAGACCTTCAAACCAGATTCAACACCAGTGAAGTCCAGTTTGCAGACCTTCAAACCAGATTCAACACCAGTGTGTTGATTTCAGATTATGCTGCTCAGCTACTAGTCGTAGAAACACGCCTGAATTCTACTGATGACCAAGTACATGATCTGAAGAGTGAGTACATTTATTATATTGTATGTACAGATTGGTGCCTAGCATGGTTTCCTCCTCTATAGATGTACAGGTTGGTTCCTTGCATGGTTTCCTTCCCCATAGATGTCCAGGATGGTGTCTTGCATGGTTTCCTAGTATGGAAACCAGCCCAAACTGCCACAGGAAAAACAAAACTCCCTGGTCACTTTAAATGATATTTTACTCACCCCAAAATCATGTATCAGAGTCCATAATCAGAGTCCATAATCAAAGTGTTTTTTTTTTTTTTTTTTTTTTTTTTTTTTGCTATTTGCAACTGCCCCTCAACCAGAACCTAAAACCTCAACCAGACTAATGCAGTGATATTAGTCTGGCTAAGGACTACAGCTTTCCAGCTGAGCAGTTACTGCTCTTGTCTCCATCTGTTCTCTCTCAAGCACAAACGAAGCAGGACAAATATATGATATCTTTTCAGACTACAGCAGAGGGTATCACCAAATGTTGGTTAATGCCAGCCTTATTGAAAATTCTGCCCCAGGCAGGATTTTTCCTGGATGGAAAAAATAAAATAGGGGTGTAACGACTCCCACCTGAGTCATGTTAAAACTGCTGCACTACAAGACATTTTAGCATGTTCGATTGGTCAATGACAATAGAAAACCTATAAAACCTATAAAATATATAAAATATATATATAAAAACCTATAAAATATTAATATTAATGTTATAAACATGATAATGTGATAATGTTTCTGTGTCAACAGACCCACCGAAGGTAGCGTTCTCTGCTGGGTTGGGTGGAGATGTTGGACCAGTTAGTTCTATCACCACTCTGGTCTACAGTAATGTCATCACCAACGTTGGCAACGCCTACAATTCATCTACAGGTTTGTTATGATTCATTCATGTTTATTTACTTCATGGAATACCAATAGTTCACTATTTAAACTTTATTTACACATTTTGGAAACGCACCTCCCAAAAGGTTTTGAAATGCTCTGCACTTGGCAAGTGTTTCCTCTACGCTACCAGGTCAGACAAGTACTTTTTAGTGCATATATTTAATAATAATAATGGATTGCATTTTATAGCGCTTTTCCAAGTGCTCAATGCGCTTTACAATGGTCCATTCATTCATATATTGGGAAGTAGAGCGGCGAACAGTCGACGCTCAGCGTCCATAACTTCCCACCTTCACACACCGATGGTGGCAACAAGCTCACACCGACCAACTCATTTTTGAGGCAATTTGGGGTTCAGTGTCTTGCCCAAGGCAAGACACTTTGGCTATGCATGTATTAGCTTTATAGTGCCTCAAGCATACACACAAAAATATTTTGGTCAAAAATCGTTCATGTCCAAATGGCTGATATACAGGTATTTGCATCCTTGCACGCTCTAGAGCGCATGTCCAGCACTTGTCACAGATGGCTGTCCCCATAGAAATCTATGTAGAGCAGCCACCATTGGACCTTTCCATGGAAGTAAATGGAGATGTCGTAACTCTGTCTATATTCTGAGGCTCTGGAATGTGCCACCAAAGTGATTGCTACTGCTTACTACTGGTTTTTAATTAGTTAGATTTAATCTATTTATTTATTTTAAATAGCAGATTTAAAAGCTCATGGTGTGACATTACTCTTAGGTTGTATGTTCTATTTCTAACATTGCGCTCTCTCTCTCTCCCTCTCTCTGTCTCTCTCTCTGTCTCTCTCTCTCTCTCTCTCTCTCTCTCTACCCCCTCCAGGTATCTTCACATCAAATGTGAAAGGTCTTTATCAGTTCACATTCACTGCAGCTCACCGCAGGTCATCATCATATGCAGCGGTCTTCATGTTTAAAAATGGCCAGCAGCTCATATATAACTTTGTATATAGTGATTCTAATGGTGGTTGGGTATCTATGACTAATGGACTGACCCTACAGCTGGAACAGGGAGACATAGTTTACATGCGTTTAAATGGTGGGGATGAGCTCAATAACGGTGGCACTAACAACAACAACAACATGTTCAGTGGTTTTCTGCTCTATGCTATGTAACTGTTACTATCATTACATTAACACTGTTACTACTGGTACATTAACACTGTTACTACTGGTACATTAACACTGTTACTACTGGTACATTAACACTGTTACTACTGGTACATTATAACACTGTTACTACTGGTACATTATAACACTGTTACTACTGGTACATTAACACTGTTACTACTGGTACATTATAACACTGTTACTACTGGTACATTATAACACTGTTACTACTGGTACATTAACACTGTTACTACTGGTACATTAACACTGTTACTACTGGTACATTATAACACTGTTACTACTGGTACATTATAACACTGTTACTACTGGTACATTATAACACTGTTACTACTGGTACATTAACACTGTTACTACTAGTACATTAACACTGTCACTACTGTTACTACTGGTACATTAACACTGTTACTACTGGTACATTAACACTGTTACTACTGGTACATTAACACTGTTACTACTGGTACATTAACACTGTTACTACTAGTACATTAACACTGTCACTACTGTTACTACTGGTACATTAACACTGTTACTACCATTACATTAACACTATTACTACCATTACATTAACACTGTTACTACTGGTACATTAACACTGTTACTACTGGTACATTAACACTGTTACTACTGGTACATTAACACTGTCACTACTGGTACATTAACACTGTTACTACCATTACATTAACACTGTTACTACTGGTACATTAACACTGTTACTACCGGTACATTAACACTGTTACTACCGGTACATTAACACTGTTACTACCGGTACATTAACACTGTTACTACTGGTACATTAACACTGTTACTACTGGTACATTAACACTGTTACTACTGGTACATTAACACTGTTACTACTGGTACATTAACACTGTTACTACCATTACATTAACACTGTTACTACTGGTACATTAACACTGTTACTACTGGTACATTAACACTGTTACTACCGGTACATTAACACTGTTACTACTGGTACATTAACACCGTTACTACCGGTACATCAACACCGTTACTATTGTTACTACTGGTACATTAACACTGTTACTACTGGTACATCAACACCGTTACTATTGTTACTACTGGTACATTAACACTGTTACTACTGGTACATTCTATCTAACAGTGTTTGCAGTAATGTTACATGAACGAGACAAGTGTTGTTGTTGTTGTTTTTTAAACATAGGTCTAATATAATTATACATTTTGTCAATAACAAACACGTCTCAAAAAGGTACTATTTACAGTGTGTTTTGCTGATTGTTTTAACACTATAATACATCTATAATACAAGTGTTGAGCGGTGAAGTGTTTTTGTTCATATTTACTATTAATTACTATTGCTATCAAAGCACCTAACTCCATTTGAGGTTTTTAATTGTTTATTTTCGTTATTTTGGCATAAATCGGTGCTATTGAACACCCTTTACTTCCGAGTGTTGGTTAAAACAACACCAATGACAGTTATTATGAAGCTTTTAGACAAAACCTTTAAATTGATCATTTTGGAGTTAGAAGGTTTCTTCATTTCTGATAAGGGACCTATTGTAATTTATGGAGGGGGGTCACTGGAGGAAAATAGGGGAGGGTCATGTCTTTTTAGTTTTAGTTTGAGGGGGGGTCATCAAATTTTACTTTGAGTCCAAGGGAGGGTCATCCATTTTTTTTTTTAAATGAGCCCGGATTTTATGTGCATGTTTTCTTCACACCTTTCCTAAATAACAGTACAACAATAGTCATTGACACCCCTCCGTTGCTTATCTTGGTTTTTCCCTACAGCTGGGCTATTTTGCTTCGAGAGTAAACCTAGCGCAGCCAGGCTTTCAGCCAGAGTCGCCCAACAGATGCTGCTCTCTCTGTATGAACGAGGTACCTCTGACGAGAGTACTGCGAGTAGCGCTAGTAAAACACATTTGCGTAAGTCTCCCAGGCAGATAGATGAAGTGGTGAGTTAACAGATTAAACATCCATAGCCTTCTCCTAAATCCTGTAACATATTACAACCCCAAATCCGTTGAAATTGGGACGTTGTGAAAAATGTCAATAAAAACAGAATGCATTGATTTGCAAATCGTTTTCAACCTATATTGAGTTTAATACACTACAAAGACAGTATATTTAATGTTCAAACTGATAAACTTTATTGTTTTTTGAAATTATACAATCTTTTGTAAATTGATCCCTGCAACACGTACCAAAAAAGTTGGGACGGAGGCAACAAAAGACTGGGAAAGGTCATGAATGCACAAATAACGCCTGTTTGGAACATTCCACAGGTAAACAGGTTAATTTTAAACAGTTTAATATTGTTATTGAGTATAACGGGACCATCCCAGTCGCTCACAATCAAAGATGGGGCGAGGTTCACCACTTTGTGAACAATTCTGTGAGAAAATCATCTAACGATTTAAAAACAATGTTTCTCAACATTCAATTGCAAGGAATTTGGTGATTTCATCATCTACAGTCCATAATATAATCAAAACATTCAAATAATCTGAAGAACTTGCTATACTAAAGCATCAAGGCCGAAAACCAACATCTAGCACTTGTGACCTTTGATCCCTCAGGTGGCTCTGCATTAAAAACTGACATCATTGTGTAAAGGATATTACTGTGTGGACTCAGGAACACTCAGAAAACCATTGTCAGTTTACAGAATTTGACGCTACACCTGCGATTGCAAGTTAAAACTCTACCATGCAAAGCAAAGCCATACATCAGAAAGGTTGGTTTGAAAAAACAACTAGAAAAACAACCAGAAATGCCTTCTCTGGGTACAATATCATTTAAAATGGTTATACACAAAGTGGAAAAGTGGGCTGTGGTCTGATGAGTCCACATTTCTAATGATAGTGGACCCAGAGAAGGCATTTCTGTTTTTTTTTTTCAAACCAACCTTTCTGATGTATGGCTTTGCTTTTCGATGGTAGATTTTTAACTTGCAATTGCAGGTGTAGCGACAAATTATGTAAACTGACAATGGTTTTCTGAGTGTTCCTGAGTCCACACAATAATATCCCTTACACAATGATGTCAGTTTTTAATGCAGAGCCACCTGAGGGATCAAAGGTCACAAGTGTTTGGTGTTGGTTTTCGGCCTTGACGCTTTAGTATAGCAAGTTCTTCAGATTCTTTGAATGTTTTGATTATATTATGGACTGTAGATGATGAAATCACCAAATTCCTTGCAATTGAATGTTGAGAAACATTGTTTTTAAACCGTTGGATGATTTTCTCACAGAATTGTTCACAAAGTGGTGAACCTCGCCCCATCTTTGATTGTGAGCGACTGGGATGGTCTTGTTATACTCAATAACGATATTAAACTGTTTAAAATTAACCTGTTTACCTGTGGAATGTTCCAAACAGGCGTTATTTGTGCATTCATGACCTTTCCCAATCTTTTGTTGCCCCCGTCCCAACTTTTTTGGTACGTGTTGCAGGGATCAATTTACAAAAGATTGTATAATTTCAAAAAACAATAAAGTTTATCAGTTTGAACATTAATTATATTGTCTTTGTGTTGTATTCAACTGAATAGAGGTTGAAAACGATTTGCAAATCAATGCATTCTGTTTTTATTGACATTTTTCACAACGTCCCAATTTCAACGGATTTGGGGTTGTATATAGAAGTGGTAGCTTAACTTCTGGAGTTCACTTTTATTCATTGTGAAGTCGTCAGTGAAGATAGCTCAGTGCATTAGTTACTGTGCTATCGATTCATTCGTCCCGGGAGGCCGCTGGTTTGAGGCTCATAGGGAGGGGTGAATTTACTTTATTCATGTTCTTGTATATAATGCTATTATTACTGCAGTTACGTTTATGTTTTTAGGGATAATTTTACTCGTGTATAAAATGTGTTTTAGGGGAGGGCCATCTTCTTTTATTTTTTTTGGTTGGGGAGGGCCACTGATTTTTTTTCCCCACATACAGAGGGAAGGTCATAGCATTTTATATCAGGGCATATACATTTCCTCCAGTGACCCCCCTCCATGAATTTCGTTCTGTCCCTTAGGCCTAAACCATTTTGTGCAAGGAAGGCCTGTCCAGGGGTGTAGTGGAGGGGGGACGCGGGGGGGCGGCATCCCCCCACTTCTCACATCTAAGAGATTTTTGGGGCAAAAGTAGGCCTACCGTATGTTTTCTGTCTTGTCATTTACTTGTATGGATACAATTAGGCACTGTAAACAATCTTTCTCAATATGCTATACTTGTTTTAATAGCGTACGTATGTGTGTGTTGCGCAAGGTGCACGCAAATGCGCATGCAAATGCAAAGTGTGCATGCACGTGTCTTAAAGGGGAATTCCACTCATTTTCAATATTTTACCATGTCATTAATACACCTTAGAGATGTTGTGTGGACATGATAAAGTCCCCCCCCCCCATTCTGTGTTTCTTAGAAATGGAGGTCTGAAAAAAATCATTAGCATGGTGAAATACATCTTGATGACATCATCAAGATGTGTTTCACCATGTTAATGAGTTTCCTTTTTTCTGAGCGTACAAATTTGTACACTCAGGAAAAAAAAAGAAAATGGATGGAATTCCCCTTTAAGAGGCATCCCCCCACTTCTAAAACTCCCAGTACAACACTGGGCCTGTCCCACAGTCTTTGAAAGCTAATCCAACAGAATCACTGTGACATTATAGGCCTACCAGGCTGATTGGTCTGATACTGGCGTAGCTTCTCTGCACATGAACAGACAAACGGTCAGACAGAAAAAAAAACATACACTCTGTCCCCCTGCCCTCTGACCTGGTGGAGACACTACTATGTCCAGTCCTTAGTTCTCATCATGTCCTACACTGGCGATATTAGGTGGGTGCCATGCAGGGCCAAAAAAAGAAAAAAAAAAAAAAACAGATTGACATTGACATGAAACACACAGTCCTACTGATTGGCTCTCAGGGGCGGATGTAACATTTCCCAATTGGGGGGCAGGAGAAAATGGTATGGGGTGGCTTCATCGCCCCGTGGCACAAATACCATTTTCAGTTACAGGACTTTTATTAGGCAAGTAAAGCATCAATAATAATATCAGTTGTTGTTGAAGTTGCAACAGACACGCAGCATGCATAAAGCTAAAGGTCTGACTCAGAGAGTTTTCTGTTTTCAATGATGAAATGCTGTTGGTTTAGTGGTGACACAGCTGTAGTTAGTTAGTAACAGTAGTAGTGCTTCAAATCATTTTAAATAGAGGCACTTTAATTTGACATATCTTGGGTTGTTTTGCATGGCATCATGTTTGGTGGGGCAGTCTGGGCATTTAGGGGGGCATTGCCCCCCCATGCCCAAAATAACAATTATTCTACATGTTCTAATCATGGAGGCACTTGAAAATGATGCAATTCAGATGTTTAAATATAATGTAACTCTTGAGAGTGTGAAATGAAACCAAATGGACCCTCACAGGTATTTGGTTTCATTTCACAGTATCAAGACTTACAGATCTCTCCCCGCTGGGAGAGCCGAAAATGGCCAATGATGTTGAACATTCAACAGGTTCAAGGTTCAAGGTTCTTTATTTGTCACTCCAGTGTATGTCAGGACATATACAGGGATGAAATAAGACAATAGACAGTGCAATAAAAGAAACACAAGAACAACAAGTGACGTAGTGCAACAGACTAAAGATCTCAACGGGCCTGAAAATTAAGGCCCGGCCCTACCCGGCCCTAACAGTTCAGGCCCTAGGCCCTACCCGGCCCTACTAAATGGAATAGATTTTAGGCCCTACCCGGCCCTAAACTGTCGGGTTTGGGCAGAGTTTGAGAACCCTACAACAGACTAGAGCAGGCGTTTTCAACAGGTGGTCCGGGGACCACCAGTGGTCCTTGAGAGGGTTCCAGGTGGTCCCCAGGCTAAATGATGGAAAGCTTATGTACCAGATGTAGCTCTTGAGAGTGTAAAAATGAAACCAAATGGACCCGCAAGGGTCCACTCTCAAGAGTTAAAATATTCATATATATTCATAGAGATTCATCTGAATCAGCACCACTTAATTAAGAAGTCCACATTGTTTTGTTTGCAAAATCAAGCCAGGAATTGTGGAGAAAATCAAACTAATTCTTTAGTTTTAGGTCTTTGGGGTGAAAATGTAATCAAATGATGGTCCGTGGCTCAAATGCTGAATAAACGTTGGTCCCTGGTGTCAAAAAGGATGAAAACCCCTGGACTAGAGCAATAAAGTGCAACTGTAACAGCATAAAGTGGGGTGAAGGTGCTAAGCTATAACCAGATATAATAAAGTGGCAAGTAGTGAAAGATAAGGTAAACATACAGCTAGACAGGAACTAGACAGGACAAATATATGTACTACAACTAAACTATATGGCTAAAACTACAACAAACTACAACTAAGCAGCTAAAACAGACATGTATACGGCAACTATAGAATACTACAACTAAACTATACAGTTAAAACAGACAGGCTTCTTTCACAACCTGAGCATAAGGGGTGAAGGAAAGGGGGAAACTCTGCCATCTCGTTGTCACCACAACACCCACCCCCACATTCTGAGAATAACTGTACCATGTGATCAAAGGTTGTCAGGGTGGTCATTTTCCTCTGGGCTCTGGGGGGGTGAGGGGGCGGGGGGAGTGACAAGTGAGGGGGAGATTTTTGCTGGCTGCCAATAGCGATTGTGCTGCTGAGACCAATCCAATCCTTCCATTATTTCATCTGCGGATTCCTCTCAGGGCCGGATCTAGAGGGGGGGGAGGGGTGGGCAGAGCCCATCCAAACGTGCATCCTGTATGCCCACCCAGTGAAAGGTAATATCAGTGGTTTTCAACCAGTGGTCCGGGGACCACCAGTGGTCCTTGAGAGAGTTCCAGGTGGTCCCCACTAGCTAAATGGTGGAAAGTTGGTTAACCAGATGTAACTCTTTGAGAGCGTAAAAATGAAACCCAAATGGACCCTTGCGGTTTCATTTTACACTCTCAAGAGTTAATATTCATCATGTGAATTAGCCCAAGTTTACACAACTAGAGGATGTAGAAGATGAATGGTCATTTTGATCTGTGTGTTGAGCTGTTTTGTTCCCTAAATAGGCCTACAGGCTGGTATTGTGGATGAAAGCAAAATAAACCCAAAACTAGTTTTGGGGTCTGTGGGGCTAAAATGTCATCAAATGGTGGTCCGTGGCTCAAATGCAGAATAAATAGTGGGCCCTGATGTCAAAAAGGTTGAAAAAACTTGAAAACATGCAACAACTTTGGAGTTGCCCACCCTGCCATTCTTCCAGCCCACCCTAGTAGGGCTGGCTAAGTCCGGCCCTGATTCCTCTTCAAATCCCTGATAAGAGAGACTCTCCCTCTGTGAGCTCCGAGACGATGACAGACACAACATGAAGATTACACTGTAGTAGTAGGCCTAGTAGTAGTACTACTACTAGACTTGTCATACTTGTCAACACTTTTTTCATTTCCGATCCGATCCCAATACCATAATTTCCGTGTTCAGCTGTGTTTTATAGCGCCACCGTGAGGCCGATCTTTGTAAAACACATTATTTCATATTATTCCTCCAGATTTTGCCCCAAAAAACCCGCAAATCGTTACACAGCATCTCTACAATCATGTGCTCAAGACGGACTTGATATTCCATCCTACTCGTCTAGAATTGCATGCCAAAGCCAGTTTTTTAAATGTTCAGTTCCTGTAGGCTACACGGCTCCGGGAAAAATCTTGCCTGGGGCACCAAATTGCTTAGAAACGCCACTGCCTGTTTGAAATGAAATACCACTTATTAGAGACAGACAGACAGACAGACAGACAGACAGACAGACAGACAGACAGACAGACAGACAGACAGACAGACAGACAGGCCTCCATGTATCTCTGTTACAGATGAAGTCAGGTGATCACTGAGTCCATTGTCTGTACTCCATAATGTTATCTTAAATCAGGGCAGGTGGAACAAACGCTGCACTGTGTCTGTGTGTCTGTGTGTAGCAACGGGTTCCTTTCAAGTGCTCTCCTCCTGAAGACCTCAATAATGGCATCTCAATAAAGAATTTACAGGTACACCATGGTCAAAAATCTCTCACTGTTGGGACAGTTTAAAGATGAGTGATTTTCTTTCATTAAAATAGCCTATTGTCTATGACTATATTCATAGCTCTCTGAGTCTATTTAGGGAGTAGAGGTGGAGACACAATTAACAATTTTATTCTCGCACGCACGCACACACACACACACACACACACGCACACACGCACACACGCACACACACACGCACGCACGCACGCACGCACGCACGCACGCACGCACGCACGCACGCACGCTCGCACGCACACACGCACACACACACACGCAACCCTATTTCAGTGGGTTTCAACCATTTTCACACCAGGGCCCACTATTTATTCAGCATTTGAGCCATGGACCACGATTTGAGGACATTTTAGCCCCACAGACCCTAGCTAAAATTTCTTGAGATCAAAATGACAGTTCTTCTCCACTTGTGTAGATTTGGGCTAATTCAGATGATGAAATCCTGTAAAATGAAACCAAATGGACCCGCACGGGTTCATTAGGTGGGGATCACTTGGAACCCTCTCAAGGACCACTGGTGGTCCCCGAACTGCTGGTTGAAAACCACTGCCCTATTGGCCTGAATAAGACAGCGTTGTTGCTTTTTTTCCCCAAACTCCATTTTTTAGGAAATAGTTGTCTTATATTTGGGGACTATATTATTTGACATTCAATGTTTTCACACAAATGACCCCACAAATGGGGTCGTCTTATATTCGGAACAATACTGTACTTTTTGTTATTCTGCTACTTGGTGCCTTGATGCAACGGCGAGAGTCTGATCGAGTACTGTAGTAGGGCATTTATTAATGTAGAAGAATAAAATAAAAGTTGTGGAGATTATTATGGAGATTTGTGCCCAACAGCAATTATATATCTTCCTCCCAGTGTGAAAGTGCTGCTAGTGGGAGTGTATTATTGCAAAGAGCCTGACAAATGAACCGTTTTTGAGAACTTTTGATTCAGAAGCACTGGAGTGAGAAATGGTTTGTTTCCAAGTAGAGCAGATGATTCACACTTCCTTTGAATTTCTCTGGAAGAGTGTCGGAGACAGTCACAGATCATTTGGCATTTAATGTACTGTTTCCCAATCTTTTTCCCCTTCCTCTGTGTCCCGCACGCACGCACGTACACGCGCACGCACACACACACACACACACACACAACCATGGAATCTTCTTTTTTTGCACATGATTATTAAAGGTAATAGAGGCCAAAAAAATCAATTAAAGATTCACTTTGATGCTGCAGCTGTTTCCCTGCAGACAGACACTTGCTTCGTCCTGCAGACGGTCCAGAACTTGAACTTGATGTTGTTGTCAACAAATCATGAAAACAAAACATTCTTCGGGCTCAGGACAAGGAGGTGTGGGGGGGGGGGGGGGGGTGAGGCAGCGTTTTAGCCAATCACAGGACAGCAGTCTCCAGCAAATTCATGAGCCAATGGTGGAGGTGAGGTGGATTTAGATTCTGTTTTTAAACAGATCTGTTTAAAAAACAGAGCCAGCGGCAGTGGCTCAGGGGTAGAGTCACCGGATGGAGGGGAGCGATGAAGTCGCACCCATACCATTTTCTCCTGCCCCACCAATTGGGAAATGTTACATCCGCCCCTGGGAGTGTGCATGCAGAGTTTGACAGCCGATCGCTCTGTGTGGTTTGGTAGATTAGATCAGACAGTGTTGCCTGCAGACACACGTGGACAGCTAGGAGCCTAAACATAGTGTTTAGCTCCGTCCCAGCCAGTCAGTCCGTCTGCCAAAGACAACCAGAAGACAACAACAGTACTATAGTATACTGTGTACATGCATTTTGGAAAGGATTCTCATGTAGCCCTAAATTATGTCAAATATCCTGTGAATCACCAGTGCTGAACAAACAGCAGACACAGTATTATTATATCCATGGATTGAATAGAGCATAATCACGAGTAATCACACGATCGAATACAACGAGTAGACGCAGATAACAGATACCCGCCGGGCAAGTAGATATTCTGTATTCATTGCATCGGTGGATCACGGCTACTACTAGTAGGGCGGGGCGAAGCATAGTTTTACTGAAGTTATGTTTAGGGTTAGTAACCGCATAAAGCACCGTCTAACCCTAACCCTAGCCTAATCCTAAACCCTAAACATAACCTCAGTAAAACTAGGCTATGCCTACACCTAACCCCAACCCTAAACTTAACCTCAGTAAACTTATGCCTAAACCTAACCTAACCCTAACCATAACCTCAGTAAAACTTCCTTCGCTACTACTAGTAGTAGCCGTGATCCACCGATGCAATGAATACAAAATATCTACTTGCCCGGCGGGTATCTGTTATCTGCGTCTACTCGTTGTATTCGATCGTGTGATTACTCGTGATTATGCTCTATTCAATCCATGGATAGAGGTCGAAGCGGGTGAAGGAACACATTATTCCAACCAGTTCCTGTCCCCTCCATCAGGCGCTGCAGCTGTCCAGGGGGAGGCAGTTTAGAGCCCAGGATTACTGCATGTCTTTGCGAGAGTATCTACCCTAGGAGACACTCCCCACAGAAAGGCCCTTTCACCAACCCCGCCTCAGGTATTGGCACTGATGACGCGGAGGAGCAGACACGCCGCCAGCACCCACTGCAGCGTCCCTAGTGGGAATCGAACCCAGGACCTTCTAGCTGTGAGGCCACAGCACTAACCACTGTGCCACCGTTCCCCCCCATTTGTGGTTTCCCTCCTTGACATGAACATGTCTGAGAACCATGACTAAGCTAATTTATACACGTACAGCAGAGGTTTTCAACAGGTGGTCCGGGGACCACCAGTGGTCCCACAGAGGGTTCCAGGTGGTCCCCAGCTAAGTTGGTTAACCAGATGTAACTCTTGAGAGCGTAAAAATGAAACCAAATGGACAATTGCGGGTCCATTTGGTTTCATTTTTACACTCTCAAGAGTTAAAATATTCATCATCTGAATTAGCCCAAGTCTACACAACTAGAAGATGGACAAAAGCAAAAATAAATCTTTGGTTTTGGGGTCTGTGGGGCTAAAATGTGCTCAAATAGTGGTCCGTGGCTCAACAAGCTGAATAAATGGTGGGCCCTGGTATCAAAAAGGTTGAAAACCCACTGACGTACAGTATGAACCTGCTTGTTACGGATGCCATGCAGGGGAAAACACAAGCAGTCTTTATTGGTCCTGTCAGAGACATGGTCAGCGTTTCAATGTGGTTCCAAACAGAGCAGGGCAGTTCACCCAGGTGCTCCCATGCTGGCTCATTTCCCCCAACGCCCAAATTAACACCAAAGTGCGCCTGGGACAGACTGTGCCGTTTCTGCAAGGGTCCGTACGTCACAAACAATCTGTGTCTCTGTACGACATGTCGGTATGTGTGTGTGTGTGTGCAGTTGGCCTGTTTTTACCACTACATTTAGAAACCAACATGGGGTGTTTGTGTTTACATGGAGAGGGGTTTTGGGGGGGTTTGGGACGGGACTGGGCCTTGGTACAGCGGCCCCTCTGTTTGGGCCTGGTACACCGACAGGTACTGTACACGCTAATTTGTTTTGTCTAGTCGGCCCAAATCACATGTTGGGTTTGGGACAGGTACAGTAGTTTGTTTTGTATAATAGGAGACAAAATCATGAGACATTTTGTGCACGCTAGCTGGATACAGGGGTGTTTTTGCCATTAGGCAGACTAGGCAGTTGCCTCGGGTGCCATGAGGGGAAGGGGGCGACCATGAGGAGAGGGGCAAGCCTAAAATGGATAAATACATTATACTTATCCTTTATAACTAGAATTGAACATTTGGAACATCTTGCCTAGGGCCCCAAATTGCTTAGAAACGCCACTGGCTGGATAGTCTATTCATACTTCCAGAAATGGTCGAAAGAAAACTCGATATTTGCAGCTTCTTTGTGTGTTGGATCATAAATAAAGAGTCCTGGAGACAACAGATGGAGGAATAATACTCAAATAAAATTGATAATCCACCGGAAGGCTCTGTGTTTTCTGTTTCTGGAACTCAGTCAACAAACTGTCAGGCATAATGAGTTGACAAGCACTTCCTGTCTAGGTTTTGTTACTTCACAATAAGACCACATAAAATATATACATTTCAGATCACACTCCAAAAATATCAATACACAATGTGCAGTGTTGTGTTGTATACAGTGTTGCCGGAAAAGTAATAATACTACAGCAATACGTAAATGGTAAATGGTGCATTTATATAGTGCCTTTTATCCAAGGAGCTTTACATCCATTGTAGATCCCATGATTCACCCATTCACACACCAATGACGGACGAAACCATGCAAGGTGTAGTTAAGGGCCCTGTATTTTGATTGTCAGCTCTGATAAGTCAAAACTTGGGAGGTGTGGCAAAGCTGTTTGGCTCCATTTTCGTTACCGCTAAACCCCTTATCTCTTAAATTCTTTGCCTATTTAAACTATTTAGAAAAAAAAAATCAATAGTTCAAATGGCCAGTCTACATGCTCACAACATGTCAATACATGTTGAAATATTCCAAAAAGTGTTTCAAAATGGTAAAAATGAAATAAGGGATTTGGGATAAGGGGTTTCGCATGTACGGAAAATGCAGCCCTAAGTGTCTTACTCAGAGACACACACTGACACCAACTTTGGGGTAGAGCGGGTTCGAACCGGATAATGGTTGTAGATGTGTGTGTTTTTTATCATTACGGCCAAAATCGCAACACCAGGATGAACGTGGAAGTGAATCTTGGTAGCTCCACTCCATTTCACCAGTTTTTGGCAGTAATAAACGGATCAACTACTTATTTTCTTTTTCTCCTTATACAGTACATGCCAAAGAAAATGTCAGCCTGCATAATCCTCAGCTTTATCACCAATGAGGAGATCCAGCGTTGCCAACTTGGTGGATTTGTCACAATATTTTGCTTTTTTTTCAGACCCCCCTAGCGCCAAAATTAGTGAAAAACTCTAGTCTAGTGCTTTTTTGCTGGCGAGTTGGGGTGAGAGATAGAACCCTTGTTTTTCACCATTTTTCCTCCTATGATAGAGTCCTCCTTCCTTCCTAGAAAGGACCAAATGGACCCTGATCTGTAACTCTTGAGATTGTAAAATGAAACCAAATGGACCCGTAAATTATAAACACCTAATTATATTCAAATACCTAATTTACAAGAATCTACACATTTTCAAAATATAGAAGAATTGCCATTTTGACCATCATTTTGCCAGTTATTTCTCCTAAATTAGTCAGAGAGACTAATCTCAACACCAAACAGTGGTCCTATGTAGCTAAAATGCAGAATAAGCAGTGGGCCCTGGTATGAAAATGGTTGACAACCCACTGACTGCTCCAGCGCATTCTAGTGCATTTTGGAAGTGCCTCTAGTGCATTTTGGATTTTGGCAGTTGGCAACACTGGGGAGATCATCTCACAGTTTTTACACCACTCAGAGTTGACAGGGAAGGAGGAAGTTGATCTTGGATGGCCGTTGGCACCCTGGACAGGGGGGGGGTGGGGGTGGGGGTGGGCACGGACAGGCTTGGCTGAGGATGAGGAGCGGTTTTGCCAACTTGGAGCATTTGTCTCTATATTTAGCTTTTTTTTTTTGGGGGGGGGGGGGGGGGGCAGTGGTAACCAAATGGACCCTTAAAGATCTGAATATTTAAACATCTCAATTACCACATTTTCAAGAATCTACACATTTAGAAAATGTAGAAGAATTGCCATTTTGACCTAGCCTGACCTCAGTCTGAATTGTCATTTCGTTTCACTTCATTACTCAGACTGAAATCCCTCTCTACCACAGCAGTTTCTAGGATGGGCGTTACCAAAGCAGCAGTCTTGGGATTGGATTTCCAACCGGCACAAATGGCCCCAAAGGCAGGGACGCCAGTCCTTGAATCACAGGGGGGGAAAAAAGCTATTATTTTTAAAGGTGCTGATTCAGGGCTGAGCCTTTTGACCAAATATTTTGCCAGTTATTTCTCCTAAATTAGTCCAAGAGACTAACCTCAACATCAAACGGTGGTCCTCCGTGGCTAAAATGCAGAATAAATAATGTGAAAATGGTTGAAAACCCACTGCTCTAGTGCATTTTGGAAGTGCCACTAGTGCATTTCAGATTTTGCCTGTTGGCAACACTGGGGGTGATTTTTAGATCTGTGAGATGTAGAGCCCCAGTGAGAGGTCCTGACAGCAGGCCTGGGTCTGGATGAAGGGGCGATTTATAGGTGGGATACGGCTCTGATGATGACGCATGGAGAGTTAGAAGACTACTGTATGCTGTAAAACACACAGAAACAGCTGCCATTCCACATCAACTTCAACTTCACACGTGTTAAAGAGTGGGTGATTATTATTATTATTATTTGTTTTTCCCCCTTTTAGATCTGAGGACAATTCGACTAATGCCTTTGACAGTTATGTGGAAAAAAAGGTTACAATGCCAATGGTGTGTGTTTTTTTTCCCATCCACCAATATATGAAATTTGAGACCAGTGTTGGGCAGTAACAAACTACATATTACATTATTACTGTAATATTATTGCCCTTTCCAGCAAAATGGGTGATTTGTAACTCTGCCAAAACACACCGCATTACTTATTGCAAATCCAATCCATTTTATTTATAAAACACACAGCAGAGTTGCAATAAAGTGTTGTACAAAAAAAAAAAAATAAAATAAAATACTAAAAAGACATCTGCAGCACAACAAAAACATGCAAACAAAATGAGCTTCTTGTTGCATGATGTGAAAATAGAACAGATCTACGAGATAACAGATAACAGAGATGTGCAGTAGTTTTTAGATCCTAATCCACCACAGCATTCTGCACACCTACACTAGTTGTCTCTAAACACATTGTGTTGTACATCTCTATTCTTTAACACATGACCTACACTACAAGTTGTCTCTAAACACATTGTGTTGTACATCTCTATTCTTTAACACATGACCTACACTACAAGTTGTCTCTAAACACATTGTGTTGTACATCTCTATTCTTTAACACATGACCTACACTACAAGTTGTCTCTAAACACATTGTGTTGTACATCTCTATTCTTTAACACATGACCTACACTACAAGTTGTCTCTAAACACATTGTGATGTCCATCTCTATTCTTTAGCAGAATACATGCTCTAATTGGTTCACAAAACCCTCTGTGCCAGATAATCGGCTGGGATACATAATAAACCCCCCACCGTTTCCAGTTCACCGCACCTTTAAATGTAATGGAGGCAACATTCTTTTTGCCAAAATATATTTTTTTGCATTTTCCCCTCTTCATTGCTGCAGCTGTTTCCCTGCAGACAGACACTTGCTTTGTCTTGCAGAACTTTGTTTTTGTTGTCGTTTTTTTTATTAAACAACTCTGTTTACAAACAGTGTTTTTACAATTCAATTCAATTCAATCTTCATTTCAGACTCAGGGGAATCCATATCACATACATCAAGCAGTACAACAATAAATAAGTAAAAAGAGAGAGGGAAAAATAAATGTACAATAAAAAGTGTTCCACTATGTTCAGGTTTGCACATACAAACACGTTCTCCAGTGGTTCCACCATCTAGAGTGGAACCTAACAGAGCTACGCATCGGGTTAGTTAGGACATTAATGATGTCATTTACAGACTCTGAACACCTGCACATAATAAACCTATACATGAGATTGCGTAGAACAGCAGAGCAGGTAGGAACCCCAGCACTAGCAAACATCTGGCTGGCACTGGAGCTTCTTGGAGCTCTCAGTAACAGTCTCATACAGTCATGGTAGGCCACAGTCAAACGCCTGATACTGGCTTGTGTGTAGCGACACCACAGGTGAGCAGTATACAGTATACAGTACAGACCAAAGTTACCTTTAATAATAGAAGTTTGCAGTCAAGTAGGCCTTTCCTTTAGAAGTTAGGGACCTGTACTTGCCTTTCGAATGATTACTTTCCAAACGAATCCAGATATATTCCTCTGTGACTAGTGGTCCACCTCTCCCATTCTCCCTGCTCTCTGGCATCCAGTAGATTGGCAGGCTAGCCGTAGTTTCTTTTATTTCAACTTGCTCCAACTTGAGCCACATTTTACTTTTAAATAACAAAAAGAAAAACAGGTAGAGAATGTTCTACACAGAGCTGGACACATTGTCTTGCTGAGCTGCTGCTGCTGCTGCTGCCAGACACAAACTGATTCTCACCCTCTGTCACACACCTGTGGCAATTACAATCTGAGCAGAGCCATATAGAGACAGAGTTGCACCAATGTCTGGGATACACCAGGGACCGATGTAACATTTCCCAGTGGGGGGGGGGGGGGGGGGGGGGGGGGCTTCGCGCCACGGGCGATGGAGTCACAGGACTTATAGGTTATAGGTATAAGCATCAATAATAACATCAGTTGCTGTTCAGTTGTTGTTGAAGTTGGAACAGACACGCATGCATAAAGCATGCAGAGTTTTCTGTTTTCAATGATAAAATGCTGTTAGTTAAGTGGTGACACAACTGTAGTTAGTTGCAGTAGTAGCGTTTCAAATCATGTAATCGCTTTAATTTGAAATATATTTGAAATTTGGGTTGTTTGCATGCCATCATGTTTGGTGGGGCAGTCAGGGCATTTATAGGGGGGCATTCCCCCCATGCCCATGCCTATAGATCCGCCCCTGGGATACACAGTCAGACTGACTGTCCTCTATTCCAGTTAATATATCGTCTCATAAACATACAGTAGGCTATGTTCTTTTATTGTTTTTGAGATAAATTCTAAATACCTCCATATAACCAAACAGTTGTTGAATTTAAACTGGAGGGCAATCAAACAGTAATTTAATGTCAGTTATGTCAGAATGATGACAGCATCCGCTCCCATTCTCCTTCAGTAGCTGGACGTGTAAAGTATAAATAAACATATCTGACAGATTAGCAAATAGGAACAGATCACTGAAGTGAATTTCCAAATCGGGGATGCACATGCATCCACCTTAAATAAATAGATATTTCCTGTTTTAACGTATGGACTGGGTAAACACAGGCCTCATGGTCTCTCATATTGGATCCAGCTGTGGCTGGCCAAAGGTCTCTGCATTCAGCTGGACCCAATTCCCCCAGCATGGACCAGGCCCGGATCTAGAGTGGGGGGCAGGGGTGGGCAGAGCCCACGTGCCCAAGTGTGCATCCTGTATGCCTACCCAATGAAAGGTAATATCAGTGGTTTGGTTTTCATCAGTGCAGGTCTGGGGACCACCAGTGGTCGAGAGGTCCAAGTGGTCCCCAGCTAAATGGTGGAAATTTGGTTAACCAGATGTAACTCATTGAGAGCGTAAAAATGAAAGCAAATGGACCCTTGCGGGTCCATTTGGTTTCCTTTTTACGCTCTCAAGAGTTAAAATATTCATCATGTGAATAAGACTGAGTCTACACAACTAGAGAATGTAGAAGATTAATAGTCATTTTGATATGTTTTGTTTCCAAATCCAGGCTGGAATTGTGGACAAAAGCAAAAGAAATCTTTAGTTTTGTGGTCTGTGGGGCTAAAATGTCCTCAAATGGTAGTCCGCCGTGGCTCAAATGCTGAATAAATAGTGCGCTCTGGTATCAAGAAGATTGAAAACCACTGCTTCATATGAAAAAAACTTTATAGTTGCCCATACACCCTGCCATTCATCCAGCCCAGCCTAGTAGGGCTGGCTATATCCGACCCTGACATGGCTGCTGAAACAAAAGCCCCAGTGTTTATCATAGTAGATTTTCCATCGCCGGAGCGTGACATGAAAGGATCTGTTACTGTGTCTTATCTCAGGGGAAACAGAGAGAGAAAGAAAGAGTAACACAAGTTTAATATAGTTCCCCTAATCTCAGAAATTACTGTTGAGTGTTGAAGAAAGTCTCCTTTCGCTGATGGAAAAAAATGCTCAGATTCTGGACTTAAAGGCAATAGAGGCAACTTTTTTAGCCAAATATCAAAATACAGCATAGCTATATATATTTTTGCCTTTTCCCTCTATATGTTGCTTCTACTTCGATAATGCAGCTGTTTCCCTGCAGACAGACACTTGCTTAGTCCTGCAGACAGTCCAGAACGGTGGCCACGCTCTATTAAGCGACAGTGATTCATATGGAAGCATTATTGTGTTCCTGAAGGACCAGTGTCACCATGTGTCTACAGCGAAACTCTCCAATTTCCTGCCGACACAGAACTCCTAATATCCATTGTAATATCAGGGTCTATGAGTCCAGCTGACTTCTATTACCGGCAACCAGTCTGGAATAAATACGGCACCACACCTGTCAATGGTTAATATAGACAGGAGCCAGGATGGCAGACAGTCATATGGGATGAGTGGAACAAAAAAATCAACCCATAAAATACAAATAGAAATTTGCCTCTAAAAGAAATTCTCTGGAGGCAAAAAAGAAAAAAAATCTGGTTTCACACTGTACTGTATGGTTTGTTTGAGCTGCGATATTTCTGTTCTTTCTCCCTTTCTGGTTAAAGTGAACTGAAACAGGCATTTTGGCAAACAACGGATCCGAGAGAGAGAGAGAGAGAGAGAGAGAGAGAGAGAGAGAGAGAGAGAGAGAGAGAGAGAGAGAGAGAGAGAGAGAGAGAGAGAGAGAGAGAGAGAGAGAGAGAGAAAGATCTTTTTGCATGGCTTGGATAGAGACCCAGGCTTGAACTGTAATCAGGTAGAGAATTAAGGGCCTCAATGCATGCGCCCGCACACCAGGGGCGGATCTAGGCAAGGGTATGGGGGGGCAATGACCTCCTAAATGCCTAGTCTGCCCCACGGCCGATGGCATGCAAAACAACCCAAGATATTTCAAATTAAAGTGCTTAGAATTAAAATGATTTGAAACACTACTACTGCTACTATACAGCTGTGTCACCACTAAACCAACAGTATTTCATCATTGAAAACAGAAAACTCTCTGAGTCAGACCTTTAGCTTTATGCATACTGCGTGTCTGTAACTTCAACAACAACTGATGTTATTATTGATGCTTTACTTGACTAATAAAAGTCATGTAACTGAAAATGGTATGGGTGCGACTTCATCACCTATTCTACCTATGGTATGGGTGTGACTTCATCGCCCCATCAACGATGAAGCCCCACCCATTTTCCCTGCCCTCCCAATTGGTAAATGTTACATCCGCCCCTGCCGCACACACACATGTGCACGCAGGCGCACACACACATGCGCACACAGTGCACGCAGACGCATGCACACACGCACACACAGTTCCTGCAGAGCTCCTAGCTGCTGCAATAACCATTATACAAACTCATGTTGCATACCCTGTTGAAACCGTATACCCCCTTCGGCACTCCAGAGAGAGAGAGAGGGGGAAAAAGAGCCCTTCCGGGGCTCTTCCAGGCCGCTTGTGAACACATTGCCTCTCTTGTCTGTTGGGAATTGAATCCGACGAGGTAACAGAAGCTATAACATCCGACATGCACTCCTGTAGGCCCAGGAGTTGGACAGGTACGCATGGGAAGAGCTGTCAAGGTGGAATGCACATGTACAGTCAGTGCTCCACCAGGGGCGGATCTAGGCATGGGCATGGGGGGGGCAATGCCCCGCCTAAATACCCAGTCTGCCCCCCCAAACATGATGCCATGCAAAACAACCCAAGATATTTCAAATTAAAGTGCTTACATTTAAAACACTACTACTGCTACTAACTAACTACAGCTGTGTCACCACTAAACCAACAGCATTTCAGAAATGCTGTTGGTTTAGAAAACTCTCTGGGTCACACCTTTAGCTTTATGCATGCTGCATGTCTGTTGCAACTTCAACAACAACTGATGTTATTATTGATGCTTTACTTGACTAATAAAAGTTCTGTAACCAAAAATGCTATGGGGGCGACTTCATCGCCCCCATAGCATTTTCTCATGCCGAATTGGGAAATAGAGCCGCCCCTGTGCTCCACTCCACTGGCCCTGCAGCCAGTATACTAGGAACTGTATGAGGCAGTGCGGTTACCGTAGCCTCAAGCCAAACAGTGTAATGTCAAGGACTTGGATAACAACTCTTGTGCTAGAGCAGGGGTGCCCAGCCTTTTTTGACTTGAGAGCTACTTTCAAAATGACCAGCTCAACAAGATCTACACATCAGAAATGTGATTATTCCATTGCTGAAATTCCATTTCAAGGCCCCATAGAACCCCGCGACCCGACCTCGGATAAGCGGAAGAAGATGGATGGATGGATGAAGGCCCCATAGAAAGCTTTGAAATAGTAGTGATGGTGTTACTTACTGTAAGAGTGTTTAAGAATAATGCACTTATAATGAAAACTAGAGGGAGAGAACTGGAAGGTTTTCTTGTTTATGCCATCACTGACATTTGAAAACAGTATTTGAGGTTTGAGTTGACAGTTTGTGATGTTGAGTTTAGTCTATTGCACCCAAAACTAAGAACTTTCATGCTTGGCAAAACATTGGTCAAAATAACAAATTAATTGCATGGAGAGTGTAAGTCTTGAGAGTGTAAAATGCTCCCAAGTTTTAATGCTCTCAAAAGTTACAGATCTATGGGGGCTGTCGTACAGACCATGCAGGTAGATCCTGCATGGTCTGTGTGATCTACTGGTAGATCACAATCTACCTTTTGGGCAGGCCTGTGCTATAGTATGCCTATACCTTGAAATGAAGAGTATTTGGAGACAGCTTTGACAGTCAACAGCAAGGCTGTATCACAATGCTGCATCACTGGCCTTTAGTGTATGACCTGTGTGCAGAATGCTGCGGTGGATTAGGTGCATCTCTGTCTATCTGTTGATAGCTTGTAAATCTGTTCTATTTACATCATGCAACAACAAGCTCATTTGTAATAAGTAATAATGAGTGTTTTGGCATAGTATATTACTTATTACACATTTTGGCATAGTAATATCTTTACTTTTCTTTTGCAAGAAAATGTATTAATATTACAGTATTATGTAATATTTAATTAGATACTGCCTAGTCTCGACACCCAGGCATTTTCATTCGGAAATGCTAAACCGACAGCATTTCTTTTTTTTTTTGTTTTAAAGATTTGTTTTTGGGCTTTTATGCATTAATTGATAGGACAGTATATTGACAGGAAAGGGGGAGAGAGATGGGGAGTGACATGCGGCAAAGGCCGCCAATCGAACCCGGGGCACGCCGTCAGGCTGGCTTAGCAGCCTAGGTGCCCAGACGGTTGAGCTAACCGCCTGGGCCAAACCAACAGCATTTCATCATTGAAAACAGAAAACTCTCTGAGTCAGACCTATAGCTTTATGCATGCTGCGTGTCTGTTGTAACTTCAACAACAACTGGTGTTATTATTGATGCTTTACTTGCCTAATAAAAGTCCTGGAACCGAAAATGGTATGGGTGCGGCTTCATCGCGACACAGGCGATGAAGCCGTCCCCATCCCATTTTCTCCTGCTCCCCGCAAATGGGAAATATTACATCCACCCCTGGTTGCAGGAGGCAGCTGAATGGCTTCTCTGTTGGCTCTCTCCTGTGGGACAGTACAGGCCGTGGGACGTGTGTTTGCCCAGGGCAGGGCGGGTCAACCAGGACCTGGTTTAGGACGGAGGAATTTCACAGCACACGACAGCAGCAGCAGTGGTAACCAAAGTGGGGTCCAGGACCCCCTTGGGCTGTCCTTGGTCTGAAAACAGACATACCCATCATCAGAAATGTGCTTAGTCACAACATTTAGGCAGGTTGGCCGATTTCAGACTACTGAGAGTGTTTGTTGTGGTTGTTTTTTTTTGCAAAACTAATACTTTGAATGGATTCAGCATCATGAAAACCCCCAATAGACCTTTAGGTAAGCCCCTCCCCAAACTGCTATGGTCCAATCCCAGCTAAGTATAACATGATGAAACCTCTCCACCAATAGCTTTCCTATAATGATAAAACATTGTTTGTTTGTTTTTTAATGTCACACACACATTTTTCCACTGCATAGGGCATGCCTTGTTGATGGATTTGGAAGAGATTTTGAAGGTCTGGTTCCAAAAATGAACCAGTATTTATTGTGTAAAGTCCATGATATTTATATTGAAATGAATGAGGCTGGCACCTGGCTGGAAAGTGTCCTTTTGTGGACGAGAAGGCGGGGCTTACCTAAAGGTCTATTCGGCATATCACATGCTATACATGCTATAAGCATTTTTGCCTCATATGCCATTATGATCACCTGCATCTGGCAGCGTCATACTCAACATTTCTAAAAACAAAAACAAAAAAACAAAACAAAACAAAACAAAAACATGACAACTTAAAGGTATAGAGGCAGCTTTTAGCCAAAAATCAAAATAGATATGTAGATATGTTTTGCATTTCTCCCCCCTACGTTGCTTCTACTTTCTCTCACTGCAGCTGTTTCACTGCAGACAGACACTTGCCCCATACCGCAGCTGGTGCAGAACTTGTGTGTGAGGACAGACTTAGCTAATTTGTGAGGGGGTTGTGTGGGGAGTGAGGCAGTGTTTTAGCCAATCACAGTACAGTAGTCTCCAGGAGATTCATAATGAGCCAATAGAGTGGAGGTGAGGTGGAGTTTCTATTTTATTCTATTATTTAAATGATTCTGTTTACAAACACAGTGTTCGTACACTAAAGTTGCTGACAAGTGAAATCACCTCCCCCACCTTTAAGTCAACATTCTGCTCACATTCTGGCAAATGGAGCAATTGTTCGAACTCACTGAGAGTTTTAAAGATTTAGAGGAAAATAAAATAACAACCCAGCACATGTGACCACACATAAAATAGCTTAATTGTTATTAATGACCAGCAATAACATTTTCTCCTTGGAAAATAAAATAAAATAAAAATAAAGGTTTGACGTCCACTCACTCCACGTCTGCACCAGTTGCATGCCTTGCACATGGGCTCTGCGGTGGGGGGGGGGGGGGGGGGGGGGGGGTGATATAATTCATAACAACATGAAACTTCAGTTTGCTTAGACAGCATTTCTTTCTGCTCCTTTCGCTTTCACCACGTGCAATCTGAGAGACATCTGCTTTCCAAGACACACCTCCTCAAATCTCCAGGGCCGGACTTAGCCAGGCCTACTAGGGTGGGCTGGAAGTAATGGCAGAGTGCGCACGTTTTTCATTCATTATGATTTATGAAGCAACTATTTATTCAGCATTTGAGCCACGGCCCACCATTTGATGACATTTTAGCCCAACAGACCCCAAAACTAAACATTTATTTTGCTTTTGTCCACAATTCCAGCCAGGCTGGGCTTGGGGAATAAAACAGTCAAACATACAGATCAAAATGACCATTAATCTTCTACATCCTCTAGTTGTGTAGACTTGGGCTAATTCAGGTGATGAATATTTTAACTCTTGAGAGTGCAAAAATGAAACCAAATGGACCCGCCAGGGTCCATTTTACACGTTTGGTTTCATTTTTACGCGTTTGGGTGGGCTCTGCCCACCCCTGCCCCCGTCTAGATCCGGCCCTGCCCGTCTCCTCTCCTCTCCACTATAACAGTTTCCCTGGATGTCAGCTATATAATATAACGGGCGACAGACAGAGGGAGGTGTTCCCCGTACGTCCCCCATGCTGCTCGCTGGCCGGCCGGGCCGGCTCTCACTCTCTCAGTCAAGAATCCCCCCCTCTCTCCTCCTATCCTCTCCCTCTCCTCCCTCTCTTTTCCCTTCTCTCAGTCTCTCTCCAGTCGACTCCAAACTTGCTTGCATTTTTCTAAGCCGTCGACACGCGTACCAGGTTCAGTACTACAGCTACAGGGTTGCTGCTGAGGGAGCGTGCATGCATGCATACATACTGTACGAGCTGCAGCCGCACGCTCGTTCCTCGTTCCTTCCAGCGGACTACCAGCACAGCCTCCCGGATCCAACCCTGACAGACACCCCGCCAGGTGCTGCCTGGAGGTTCCCGGATCCAACCCTGACAGACACCCCGCCAGGTGCTGGAGGTTCCCGGATCCAACCCTGACAGACCCCCCCCCTGCCCGCCAGGTGCTGCCTGCATGGAGGTTCCACAGCATAGAAGAAGCATGCTTGTTTCTACCGGAGGAGAGTGGAGTGGAGGAGAGAGCGGAGGCACTTTGGAATAAGTGCCATTTTTTTTGTAATTTAAATTGTTTTAGGTATTGTTGAAACAAACTTTCTGCCTGGCACTTTTCTTTTTTTTAAGGGGGCGTGATACCCCCTACCCATACCCACCTACCCCCTCTTCTTCAAGGAAGCACCTGGCTGGAATGGAAAAAGCCTTTTCTGCCACGTCTGGACCAGGATAGTAAAAGACAGAAAAAGGTCCTGTTGAGAGAATGAAGTAACGGTCCGCCATGGAGCCGGACAATGCCCCTGCGCACTGCAAAGTGAAGGCAGCTGGAGGCTGGGGGTGAGTACAGTACACTACAGTATACTGGACCAGGGGTTTTCAACAGGTGGTCCAGGGACCACCAGTGGTCCCTGGCTGAGAGGGTTCCAGGTGGTCCCCTGCAGCTAAGTTGGTTAACCAGATGTAACTCTTGAGAACGTAAAAATGAAACCAAATGGACCCGCGGTGGTCCCTGAGAGGGTTCCAGGTGGTCCCCTGCAGCTAAGTTGGTTAACCAGATGTAACTCTTGAGAACGTAAAAATGAAACCAAATGGACCCTTGCGGGTCCATTTGGTTTCATTTTCACGCTCTCAAGAGTTAAAATTTTCATCATCTAAATTAGCACCACCTAATTAGGAAGTCTACACTGTTTTGATTGCAAAATCCAGCCCAGGATTGTGGACTAAACCAAAAATAATTCCTTAGTTTTTGGTCTTTGGGGTGAAAATGTAATCAAATGGTGGTCCGTGGCTCAAATGCCAAATAAATGGTGGTCCTTGGTGTGAAAAAGGTTAAAAACCCCTGGTAGGCCTATACTGGATAGTTACACATCACATCAGCCCCGTTTGTCACCTCTCATCTCCGTAGCTCTGGTCCAGAGCTCCACTGCTTCTCAGGGCCCACTGTCTTATTTATTTATTCAGAATTAGAGCCACGTACGGCCCACGGACCACCATTTGAGGACATTTAGCTCCACAGACCCCAAACCTTAAAGATTTATTTTTGCTCTTGTGGTCTATATGGATTTTGGGGAAACAAAACAGTCAAACATACAGAAAATACAAAAATGACCATTATGCTTCTACATTCTCTAGTTCCCTGATGAATATTTTAACTCTTGAGAGTGTAAACATGAAACCAAATGGACCCGCAAGGGTCCATTTGGTTTCATTTTTACTGCTTTCAAAGAGCATCACAAAAAGGCTTCAAATCAGGCTCGAAAGGGGCGGAAATGGCGCGAAGTTCTACTTCCGCTAGAATGCACTGGGAAAACGCGGGGGAACAAAATCGTACTGTCCGACAAAACAACCGCTTTTACACACGGCTGTTTGAAGTCTCAGGTAATGTTAAGGGCCGCAGTTGACTATTTCTTTATTATCTTTCGATTGACACCTTTCCCGTTTAAAATGATTACTGCTAAAGGGGTTTAATCCACTACGTGTTGACGGGTGCGACCCCCGGTCAACCAGCTCTGGACTGCACCGACCCGGGACCTCTCCATCTCGGAGCTACAGGTGAGAGGTTGCAAACGGGGCTAGTTTGTTTGCTCATTGTCAAACTGTCCCAGACAACACGTGTCCCTTTCTCCATCCCTGTCTTCATTAATAATTATTTGGGTTTATCTTGTCCATAAACTCATGGAGGAGATGAGATATAGCAGCAGGTCTGTTCTGTGTGTATAGCCTACTAATGCATAGGATATCAACTGTCAACATTTAGGCCTAGCCTATAAAGTTCCCTGTTAGCTGAATATCTGGTTGCACCAGATGCAATGACATGGTTCCTTTCATTTCAAGGCAGGGGCGGATTGGCTATCTGGACTACAGGGAGTTTTCCCGGTGCCCTGCGCCACCTAGTGGCCTGCTGGACAAGATCCAAAATGCACTAGTGGCACTTCCAAAATGCACTAGAATGTGCTAGATGCTCGCCTGGAACATACAGATCAAAAATTACCATTAATCTTCTACATTCTCTAGTTGTGTATGTAACGCCCGGGATTCGAACCCGGGTCTCCCACGTGAAAGTCCAACATCTTAACCACTAGACCAAGAGGACATCCCCTTGGTCCGGGGGCAGATACTAGACTTTGGAGGCCATCACGACAGAGGCTGTAGCCACCTGCTACACTCACCTCCCTTTTGACCTTCTTCCACGGGGAAACCCGATCCGGGTCACGGCACCAATGTAACGCCCGGGATTCGAACCCGGGTCTCCCACGTGAAAGTCCAACATCTTAACCACTAGACCAAGAGGACATCCCCTTGGTCCGGGGGCAGATACTAGACTTTGGAGGCCATCACGACAGAGGCTGTAGCCACCTGCTACATGTAGACTAAGTTGGGCTAATTCACATGATGAATATTTTAACTCTTGAGGGTGTAAAAATGAAACCATTTATACGCTCTCAAAGAGTTACATCTGGTTAACAGCTGCTCCCCCCAGGGTGGCCTGACAAAGGCAAAATTGTCCCGGTGGGAAAATATGTGCCAATCCGCATTCAAATGTACTGACCGTAGTATTTGCACCCTACCAGTGTTAGCTACATACCTGTCAGCATAGACTGATCTATTACCGGTAATTATGGGCCCCTGGGCCGCCACTTTATACATCTACATTTCAGCAGGATTTATAGCATGGGATTGCTTGAAAAATAATAAACACCGAAAATAACTAAGCCAAACAAATGCAAAATGTTGAAAACACTTGCAATAATTTACCATATCATGATGGTTTAGTAGTTGGGCTTAGTAGATGGGGTTATTTGATTGACACAAAATAAATAAACCCTTTGTTAATCACAGTGACAAGGAGTGTGTGCATCACTGTTATTCACAGCCTTGAGCTTGAGCCTGTTAGCGATCATGCGGACACTCAAGCTAGCTCAGGGGCCCTTGGGCCTGGGCCCAACAAGCCCGTTGGATAATTCTCCCCTGCCTGTAAGTGCCCGTTTAGACACGTCACCCACTCCCTAGGGCTAAAACCTAGCACTTTGGAAAATGGAGATAGAACGACAGGCTAATGGCATTTTGTGTGTATGTATACTCTAGTTTCTGAACAGTTTGTGTCATAATATGGTTTGGGTAGGAGGAGGAGGAGGAGGAGAGAAGAGTCAGCCCTCAGCTGAGTCTTACAGAATACAGTCAGCCCTCAGCTGAGTCTTACAGAATACAGTCAGCCCTCAGCTGAGTCTTACAGAATACAGTCAGCCCTCAGCTGAGTCTTACAGTAATGCCTCCTGGAGGAAGATGAGGACGGACTGCCAACGGTTCTGGGAGTGATTTGGAACCGGTCTGGATTTACGAGAGGAGGAGATAAACACTCCTCTCCTCCTGTCCTACAGTACATCTCTCTCTCTCTCTCTCTCTCTCTCTCTCTCTCTCTCTCTCTCTCTCTCTCTCTCTCTCTCTCTCTCTCTCTCTCTCTCTCTCTCTCCCCCCCCTCCCCCTCTCTCTCTCTGTCCAACGTTGGCCGGTGGGCGGGACGGGGGATGAAAGAGGATACACGATGGAAAGTTGCATCATTTAACTGATAAAAGATTTGCGGTTGGTTTATGAACCTTAACACATGCACACGTGTGCACACAATGATTAGGCACACACATACTCACACATGCACACATGATGTGCATCATGTTTCTGCAGATGTGATGTGTGTAGTGTGGAAGTAGAAAGGAGGGTGTCTTCACAGTGGAGCACGGCCCGCATATCCCCGCCAGGCTGGGTCGCCTATATAGCCTTTACCTACAGGGTTGCCAAAAACACAAGAACAACAGACAGTGTAAAAATATATATATTTTTTTAACAGTTACAGTAGGGAAGTAGAAGCGGATGCAGTTTGGCTGTGCACTGTTTTACTTTTAATGCAGGTGAATTGGTGTCTTAATTGATTCTCAGCAATTCACAAGACCACATAAAGTGTTGCTAATATGTTTACTGTGGCCAGGTGGCATACAGTACAGGGGCGGCTCTAGGCATGGCCAGTCTGCTCCACCAAACACGATGGCATGCAAAGTAACTCAAGATATTTTAAATTAAAGTGCTTAGATTTGAAATGGTTTGAAACACTACTACTGCTACTAACTAACTACAGCTGTGTCACAACTAAACCAACAGCATTTCATCATTGAAAACAGACAACTCTCTGAGTCAGACCTTTAGCTTTATGCATGCTGTGTGTCTGCTGCAACTTCAACAACAACTGATGTTATTATTGATGCTTTACTTGCCTAATAAACGTCCTGTAACCGAAAATGGTATGTGTGCGACTTCATCGCCCATGGCATGAAGCGTCACCATCATGATATGGTACATTACTGCAAGCAACATTTTGCATTTATTTGGCTTAGTTATTATAGGTGTTTATTATTTTCAAGCAATCCCATGCTGCAAATCAGGGGTTTTCAACATGAAACGCGGGTCCATTTGGTTTCATGTTTACACTCTCAAGAGTGAAAATATTCATCTGAATTATCTCTGAAGACTACACAACTAGAGAATGTAGAAGATGAATGGACATTTTGATCTGTATGTTAGACTGTTTTGTTTTATTCGAAATGTGGACAAAAGTGGACATTGTGGACAAAAGCAAAATAAATCTTTAGTTTGGGAGTGTGTGGGGTGAAAATGTGGGCCCTCGTAGGTCGAAAACTACTGCTGTCAATCCTGCTGAAATGCAGGGAGAAAAATGAAATGGGAAGAAAAAAGCTCCGTTGTAGCGGGGGTCCTTTGACTGGAGGCGGCCCAGGGGCCCATCATTTCTAGATCCGTCTATGAGTGCAATCCCTTTGGCTCTAAATGCGTATATGTGTCATTCAAATGTGAAGCAGATGGGACGCCACGTTCAGGATTTGTGGCATTTTGTGCAATATGGACCACTCCCAGTCCCCACCAGCTGTCGTTATGGTATATATATTACACAATTACTGTAGTGTATGGGAATAATGGGATTCATGGGACCAGGGGCGGATTGGCCATCTGGAGTACAGGGAGTTTTCCCCGTGGCCTGTGCCACCTGGAAAACTGCATGGCCTGCATGGCCTGCCCTGGACTTTTTTTAAAGTCCAGGGCAGGCCAGGGCGCCAGGCCCAGGCCAGGCAAACTAGTGTTTCTATCCTCCAAAATGCACTAGTGGCACTTCCAAAATGCACTAGAATGTGCTAGATGCTCGCCTGGAACATACAGATCAAAATGACCATTAATCTTCTACATTCTCTAGTTGTGTAGACTAAGTTGGGCTAATTCACATGATGAATATTTTAACTCTTGAGGGTGTAAAAATGAAACCAAATGGACCCGCAAGGGTCCATTTGGTTTCGTTTTTACGCTCTCAAAGAGTTACATCTGGTTAACCAGCTGCCACCCCCAGGGTGGCCTGGCAAAGGCAAAATTGTCCCGGTGGGAAAATATGTGCCAATCCGCCCCTGCATGGGACACCCCCCTTTTGGCCCATTTGTACAGCAGTCACTTAAAAATGATCTAGAGTCTATGTATGCATTCACAATATTCCTGGCGTTTAGCAGACACTCTTAATACAGAGCAATTTCACATTAAAGGACCACTTCACCACTTTTCAATAGGTCCTCACTAATGTACATGATAAAATACCACTATTTTTTCTACTCAGTCTGTGTCTCTCAGGAGGGCTGTGGGCATTTCAGAAACTTCTTCCAATGACATCATTCTGCAGATTTTTTAAACAATGTGTTTTTGGAAAAAAAAAAAAGAAAAAAAAAGGTGTGTTTTCAGACTGGAGTGAATGGAGTGTTGACCAGGTGTTTTTAGCGGGGGTACTGCCAGCTTCCCTGTGTCAGCTAATCAGAGTAGGAATAGCCCCCTAGGGTAGATACTCTCGCAAAAACATGCAGTAATCCTGGGCTCTAAACTGCCTCTCCCTGGCCAGCCGGGGCGTCTGATGGAGGGGACTGGAACGGATTGGAATAACGTGTTACTGTTCCTTCCACGCACTACGTCCAACCAGGAAAACTCCCCCCTGTCAGGTGAAAAGAGGGAAGCTTGGACTCCTCATGCCTTGAAGGAAGCATGAGCCCAGTCTGCTGCCTCCCCAGGTTGGCGGAGGGTGTGTAGAGCCCAGGATCACATTAGGAATTGGCACTGGGCGAGTTACAAAATCATGGCATAAAAAAATTAAAGAAATAATAATAAATCACTTCTCTAGTTCATTTTCAAAGGGGCCGGTGTTTTGTGCTTAGAAAACGCTGTGCGATAAAAAATCATGTAACGCTGGGCGTCATTGCACAGCGTCCAGTGTTTGTTTGTTTTGTGCACACGCCTGCATCTGATTTTAGACCACAGTTCTGGTGAGATTTTCTTTTTTAGGCTGAGCGATTATGGCCCAGTCATCAGGCACAGCAGAATCACTGCCATGATGCAGGCTGTCTATAATGTCATTTAGTCTTCATGGGTCATTAGGCATCCTTCGGTGATGAAGCCGCCCGCCCATACCATTTTTGTTTAAATTCACCCCAAACTCCCACATTAATATTTATATACTATAAATATTAATGGACTTATATTACTTATATTAGTCAAGTAAAGCATCAATAATAACATCAGTTGAAGTTGCAACAGACACGCAGCATGCATAAAGCTAAAGGTCTGACTCAGAGAGTTTTCTGTTTTCAATGATGAAATGCTGTTGGTTTAGTGGTGACACAGCTGTAGTTAGTTAGTAGCAGTAGTAGTGTTTCAAATCATTTAAAAATAAGCACTTTAATTTGGAATATCTTTGGAATTTGGGCTCTTTGCAGCATGCCATGCATGCCAACATGGTTTGGTGGGGCAGTCTGGGCATTCAGGGGGGCATTCCAGCCGCATGCACATGCCTAGATCCAGCCCTGTTTGACCCATCTCTTATACAGCAATCGTTTTGAATGAGTGTTCTGGGTCCTTGAGTCCTTGTGGTCCTTGAGAGAATTCCAATTCCCCAGCTAAATGATGGACAGTTGGTACCCAAATGGACCCTTGAAGATCTGTCTCTTGAGAGACAGATCTCTTGAGACTGTAAAATTAAATCAAATGGAGCCTTGCAGGTCCATTTGGTTTAATTTTACTTAATTTTCAAGAATCTACTTTAGAAAATGTAGAAGAATTGTTATTTTGACCAACGTTTGGCCAGTTATCTCTCTTTAGATTGTGAACAAACACCTGAAAATCGTTGGTTTTTGGCGTCCGAGAGACTAAATTCAACATCAAACGGTGGTCCTCCGTGGGTAAAATGTAGAATAAATAGTGGGTCCTGGTATGAAAATGGTTGAAAAATCACTGGTGCACCTCGGGACCGTTTGCAACCTGGCGTGGATAATAACAGAACAGTGCGTGAGAAATGAAACGCTTGCGGTGCGCATCGAAGAACACACACAGGAGAGTTGAACCAAAGTCCCGATGTCCCTGCGGTGCGGTGGATCAGCGGTTTGCAGTGGCTCTGACTGGCATGTGGGCTAAAGCTGGAGGAACCATCACTCACTGTTCTCCCACCCTGAGAACGCATTGACTGCTGAGGCTCGCGGGGTCATGGGAACCAAGGACCTCCTCAGTGTGTTTAAGGGGAAACCACTAAAGTAAATTATTTCCACAGCTGATGGGCATGTTGCTTTACTACTGTAACCACTTAGGGTTTAACGACACTTTTTACTTAGCTGCCACTTATACGACTTAGACCTGATCCTGTTCCACATGACAGGAGGGAGCTGTGCTGAAATGTACTGTCATTCTGCAAACTGTCAATACAAACATCAGTCAATCAATCAATCAATCAATCAATCAATCAATCAATCAATCAATCAATCAATCAATCAATCAATCAATCAATCAATCAATCAATCAGTAGTACATCAAATTCAACCAATTTTATGGCTAATTTGCGCATGGCATGAATTTAAAAGGCACAACTATTTTCACAAACAAATGCCTACAAACATAGGCGGATCTAGAAATGATCAGCCCCTGGGCCGCTGCCAGCCAAAGCAGGATAGCTACCAGCTAATGAAAATATAGATCTACAAGCTCGAAGTGCAGCCACACTCTGAGCTTGTAGATCTGACATTTACCAAATAATGTAGGATAAGGCAAAGCCACCCCCTATTTTTGGTGTTCTTTTAATTGTGAGTTCTAATTCATCCTACTCAAGTTCATGATGGGATTTCAAGTAAAAAATAGTTAAAAAAGACAATGTTTAATAAGGATAACAGTCCATGCATAAGTGTACTGCATTTTTGTCAAAGTTTTCTGTAATGTAATGGTAGTCAAATAGTCTGTTTGTCTTCCCTGCCAAGAACAGACAGAGCTATAGCACTGTTAAGCCACAAGAGGGCGGTACACTGCAGGGAGAAGTACAGTGAGTTACTGCCAGTCAGTCAGTGAGGAAGTCACTGTATGGTAGTTGTAGTACATGCTGTTGGATGGAGGTGATGGCTGTGTGTGTAAACTGTCTTTTGCAGGTGAGATATAAGAAGTGGGTTTATTTGGACACATGAAACAGTATATGAGCATATGATTATGGTGGGAAGGAGGATGGCTATATGTATCTATATGTTGATATGTACTGCAGCAGTCATGCTCTGCTTTGTTCTGGCAGGTTAGCTACCAGCTAATGCTAACTTAGAGAGGTAGACTGCAGTAGGCCATAAGCAGTTATTGTGTGTGTGTGTGTGTGTGTGTGTGTGTGTGTGTGTGTGTGTGTGTGTGTGTGTGTGTGTGTGTGTGTGGTGTGTGTGTGTGTGTGTGTGTGTGCGTGGTGCGTGCGTGTGTGTGGTGGTTTTCAACCCTTTTCATACTAGGGTCCACTATGTATTATTTTAGCTCCACAGACCCCCAAAACTTTTGCTTTCGTCCACAATTCCAGCGTGAACTTCGGAGAAAACAAAACAGTCAAACATACAGAAAAACAGATCAAAATGACCATTAATCTTCTACATTCTGTAGTTGTGTAGACTTGGGATAATTCACATGATGATTATTTTAACTCTTGAGAGTGTAAACATGGAACCGTTTACGCTCTCAAAGAGTTACACCTGGTTAACCAACTTTCCATCATTTAGCCTGGGGACCACCTGGAATCCTCTCAGGGACCACTGGTGGTCCCCGGACCACCTGTTAAAAACCCCTGGCCTAAGCAGTTATTGTGTGTGTCATCTGTGATGAATATAATATTCCCAACTCGCTGTGATGGTGTTATGCCATAATAGAGAAACACCATTATTTGACAGGCTGTAATTTTGTTATGGAAACCGACCTAGTGATGTTATTTCTGATTTCTGTTATGTTTTTGTTATGTCATTCATGTCCATTTATTCAGCCAGTCAGTCACCAAGGAAATTCTGTTGTATTGAGTGATGATGAGCATCATTGTGTGTGTGTGTGTGTGTGTGTGTGTGTGTGTGTGTGTGTGTGTGTGTGTGTGTGTGTGTGTGTGTGTGTGTGTGTGTAGACCTGCGCAGTGACGTCACGGCCCTTGTTCCAGAAGTGGATTCTCCATTCATTTTTCTCATAAACTTTTCGAAAATGATATCATATCAAGACGATTACGCCGCAGACAAAGCCAACTCGGGTCGTGACAAATCATGATGACACACACAATCTTTTGGGACAATCAAATAATTTATAAGATGAAAAACGAAACAAAAAGTGTTGTATCCTGCTGTCTTCTACTTCTTGCTAATTAGATATTATATGCTAATATTGTGTTTGTTGTCATGATTTGTCACGACCCGAGTTGGTTTTGTCCACGGCGCAATCATGTTTTTATTAACCATTTTCAAAAAGTCTATGAGAAGAATTAATAGGGAGTCCACTTCTGGAACAGGGGCGGTGACGTCACTGCGCAGGTCCATTACTGTCCAGTAATAAATAAATGAATAAATAAATTACACACACACGCACGCACGCACGCACACACACACACACACACACACACACACACACACACACACACACACACACACACACACACACACACACACGGTTACATAATTATCACACAATTCAACATTTAACAACAGCACACCAAATGTACTGTATTCCAAGGTTTGCAATCATGGCATTTCCCTGAAGTTCACAATATGAAGCTAATGTGCTTTGCAAACACATCAATTTCAGGATAATGCCAATCTTCTTATAGCAACAATCCTTTTTCGGATCCTCAGTGAGTTCTTTGCCATGTGGTGCCATGTTGAACTTCCAGTGAGTGACCAATATGAGATGTAGGGGCGGGCGATGGAACCGGCAGAGCTCCAGTGCAGGCGCAAGGCGGCGAGATCAAAGCGTGACGCTAGTCCAGGGGGGGTCTCTCATTGTAGATACATGAATTGCAGCATATTAACCCCTTCAGTATGTGCCCTATAGAGCACAGCATGAAACCTCTCCAGTATATCTGACTGAACTAACTCAGCAAGCTACGTTTCATGAGTTCCGATTGGATGCCAGCTGTTTATTTTGTCTTAACCTGTTCTATTTCTCTTGTAATCATAATCTTATTATGTCTGTCTTTCTCCCCCCCCAACAGGAGAGCTCTGGTTCTGTGGACCTGCACACTATGCTGTCTGGGACTCACACCAGCACATACTGAAGGTGAGTACGTTTTGGGAAAAAAGTATTGATGTTTCTGTTGCAGGTGAGAAGCTGCCTGTCAGACCATCAGTCTGAAGAGCTGCACTGTGTTCAAAAACAACAGTCATATCATATCCTGTGATCTATGGTGAAATAGAGGAATCATTTGGGACAACATCGGAGTCCTCAGTGTGCGAACTGCGAACGTCTCTGTTGTTTTTGTAGATAACAGGGATAACACCTTGACCAACCCGATCTCACATAAAATGAATGGAACTGTAATTCCCTTGATAGATAAACTAGAGAGCCCAAAGTCTGTAGATAAACTAGAGCCAAAAGTCTGTAGATAAACTACAGACCAGTGGTTTTGAACCTTTTTTACACAAATATCAAATTGTCATTCAGAAGTAAATCTGATCACAAATTCAGATTGCATATGTATTTAGTGTTTTATTTCCCAATGCTCCTCGTAAAGAGCCTGAAACCATTATTTCATTTTAATCATCATCACCAAATTGTGTCTAATGCTGAGAACAAAATGTGGACTAGGACTGTAGTAGAGGTCTTCAGGAGGGGTGGAGGAGTTGAACTTAAGGAATGTGTATTTGTTTTTTTAAATTAAAGTTAGGTGCAATTTTGCAGCCTATGCCAATACATCAATACATCAATACATTAAGGCACATGTGTCAAAGTCAAGCCCCGCGGGCCAGATCCGGCCCGCGAGATGATTTAATCCGGCCCCAGGCTTGTAGAGCAAAAATGTCTGAGTCTATTAAAAAAAAGTAAGTCTCTAGCACGTTCCTATCAAAAGTTATGATCGTTTAAAGAAATGCTTTTGAGCTCTCTTCTGAACGGCATGGTATGCATGTTGTCCAGCAGGGGGAGTCGTTTTACCAGGCTAGGCTGCTGGCACTGCAATTTCAGCAGTACAAGGGTGTGTAACCGAGAGAACTATACTTCAGCAGTACAAGGGTGTGTAACCGAGAGAACTATACTTCAGCAGTACAAGGGTGTATAACCGAGAACTATACTTAGTTAACTATACATACTTACTTAAATTTGCACCGTGGCGCTCCGGCCCCCATGAAGTCACATTAAGTCCAATCCGGCCCCCACCCCAAATGACTTTGACACCAATACATTAAGGCATATAGTCATCACCCCCGGCTAAAGAGGGCTTTAAGTGGGGCCTGATGAAAAGGATTTGTTGACAACAACAAAGGTTCTGGACCGTCTGCATGGCAAAGCAAGTGTCTTTGTGCAGGGAAACAGCTGCAGCATCAAAGTAGAAGCAACGTAGAGGGGAAAAAGGCAAAAAAAAAAAAATAGCTACGGTAAATATCTGATTTGGGGCTAAAAAGTTGCCTCTATTACGTAAAATCTCATGAGTTACACGTGGTGTAACATTTCACGCTGTTACACTTTTGACGACAACTGGAAATCTGTTATCGGACTGCAGCCACACACAATGAGCAGCAGCACCAAACAGAAAAACGGCTTTGCGTGTTGATGTACGTACGAAAATAAGAAAAGAAAAAAAAAAAACGTAACTAGATGGGAACGATTTCAACTCTGCAAAAAGCGTGAGGACATCAATTTCCGTGGAAATGTCATGTCAGTGCCGAACGGACTGAGTGCTGAGTGGATCAGAACTCTCGGATGTCTGCATTCATTCCACGTCTAAACAACAAGCCTTTGACATGACACAGATCGAATATCGATGCTTCGCTGTCCTAATGCGAAACAAATGTCCGAGAACATGAACTGTAGTTCATCAACAGACAGAAAAGTGAAGCTGCCAGTAGTTTTTTATTTAATCTTTCTGGGATGGAAAGCCCATCATGCAGTGTGTGCAGCCAGGGGGAAGCCTGGACAGCATGTATTGTATACAGTGACAGAACCACACATGGAAAACGCATCAAAACCAACCTCAAACAGGAACAAAAACCCTTCAGTCAACTGCTGGAATATAATGGGGGGAAAAAAGAGAAGAAAAATGCCTTTCATTGAGAATATTGTGTTTCACTCTGGAACGATCGTTTATAGTCGCTGATCGCTGGACCGTTCTTCTGGATTCTAGGGGTTGATGTAAGTTCACCTTGATTCAGAACCGCTGTGCACAGCGAACCAGGGGATCAGGGGCGGATCTAGGCATGGGCATGGGGGGGCAATGCCCCCTAAATGCCCAGACTGCCCCCCCAAACACGATGGCTTGCAACCAGTGCCCTGTTAGCTAGCCTAGCTTCGAAAAACTACAAACTGGCTCTCTGCTGATTTGCGTCATTTGTTCTTATGTGGAAACGCGCTATGATTGGCTCGCCAGGGTTCGTGCCGAGCCAGATCCACCTCCGATTCGGCGAAGCCCGAATCTCTGGGCCCAGGGTAACGTTTTACCAGTTATTTCTCCTAAATTAGTCATCATGATTTGTCACGACCCGAGTTGGCTTTGCCCGCGATGTAATCGTCTTTATATAAATTATTTTCGAAAAGAAAAAATGGATGGGGAATCCACTTCTGGAACAGGGACGGTGACATCACTGCGCAGGTCTATTAGCTGACATATCCGTTTTCTTACTGACGTTCTGACATGTGTCCATCCGTCCGTCTCCCCACAGATGTGGACGTCCTGCGGCAGCTGGGGCTCACGGGGGGCCCCACGGGGGGTCCCAGGAGGGGCGGGGCCGGTGGGGCGCCCCGCCTCCCCGCCGGCGTCATCCCCGTCAAATCCTCGGGCGCCGTCATCCTGACGCAGCGGGCGCGGGTCCAGGCACCGCTGAGCTCCGTGCTCCCGGCCTCCTACCTGCGCGGCGGCACCGCCGAGCTCTCCCTGCTGGTCAGCCTCAGCCTGCACCGCGTCAACAGCGCCTACCTGTTCGCCGTGCTGTCCAGGCGCGGCAGGGCGCTGCAGCTGGCCGTCCAGCTGGCCCCCGGCCGGGTGGTGGTCCACGCCGGGCCCAGGGACTCGGTGAGCAACCTTCAAGGTTTCAAGGTTTACTATATCTGTCTCCCAAGGGAGGAATTAGTCTCGGAGACAACGACTGAGCTGCACACATAGTTTACACAGACAGATAGAAAAGGCAACATAAAACAGAGCAACACAAACATATACCTTAGACCAGGGGTCGGCAACCCAAGATGTTGAAAGAGACATTTTTGACCCAAAATTAAATTCAAAATCTGTCTGGAGCCACATTTTATTTTATTTTTTTCCTGAGTGTGTGCAAATGTGAACCAAATGGACCCTGGCGGGTCCATTTGGTTCCATTTGCACACTCTCAGAAAAAAGGTCCTCAAAGAAAAATCATTAACATGGTGAAACACAACCTTTGTTCAAAAAACCTTTGTTTCTAAAAAAATAAAAAAATAAATAATAGTTTTACATTACTCAATTTCTAGTCCACACAACATCTCCAAGGTATATTAATGACATAGTAAACTGAGTAAACCGTTGAAAATGGGTGGTTCAGATTGAAAGCTCCACCTCTGATAACTGCTGGGCTTTTTGACATGGCCAAGTGCTACTTTAACTGGCAACTGTCAGACAGCGCAACACATTTTGGGTGACTGAAATGTTTATATTATTTTGGTTTGTGTATGTAATAATGCTACAGCCACTGAGCCACTAGGGCTTTGTTCAGGAGCCGCATGCGGCTCCTGAGCCGCAGGTTGCTGACCCCTGCCTTAGACAGACGGTCAGTAGTAAATCACACATTCTAGTTTGTTTTCATTGGAACCGGCGTCTTGTGCTCAGAAAACGGTGTGGGATAAAGAGAGTGTGTGACGTCGGGCGTCATCATGCGGCGTCCAGTGTTGTTTGTTGCGCGTGTGATTGTTTCGTGCACAAACCCGCGATGTATTTTAGACCTCAATCCTGTGAGCTTTTTTTTCTCGCTGTGTGATTCTCGACTGTCAGCACTGAGTGGCACAGTGTAATGGCCACGATAATGCATGCGCTTCAGACTCACTATCTGTAACGTGCGTTCCTCGACAACTCCATAACGTTGTGAAGTTGCACTTCTTTTCTGAGCCATCTAGCAAATAAACAAGAATGAAGCCTGGACAAGCATGTGTTCTGTGCATATTAATGGCGTATTAATAGACACAGGACACGGGGCCGTGGTGGTTGATTAAGTTTGGACTAACGTTGCGTGGTGTGTATTTCTCCGACACTGTTTGCGGTTCCGTGTGCGTAATGATAATTTGATTTCGGAAGATCCAATGCAAAATGAAACTATCAATACAGAGCCTACACGGACCCGATCCAACTGCAGCCAGATAGTTAGTGGGACGCGCTGGGCGCAGCGATCAAAGGAGTCAGAGCACAGCTGCAGTAAGGATGTTTAATTAAAACTCTGATACAGTAGCAAAGGAAACAATAGCCAATATTAGCCTACAGTTGAATTCTCTATGCAAAATTCATGTCACATACAAGAGCAACAATAGGAAAACCAAAGGTAAATGTTTAACCCCCCCTTCCTCCTTTTCCAAGGAGGGAGGAAAACTTGGGCTGATGGGAGTCAACTCGTGTTATGCAAAAAGATGTGTCGATGTATCAATTTTTTGGTTAATGCCCTAATTATCAATATGTACTCCCAGGTACAGGTAACTGATGAGGTTGTTAATGCGAATTGTGGTGTGGTCTCCGATGGACCCAGGGTCTATTATGACCTGCTCTTTCTTTCTGTGTGTTTATCACCAGGTGAGCTTCGCCTACGACGTCCACGACGGCCGCTGGCACAGCCTGGCGCTGGACGTGCGAGGGCGCCGCGTTCACTTCTACGCCGACTGCGGCAACACCAGCGCCTACGCGGACCTGCCGCCTTCCAACAGCAGCACCAAGGACCCCCACCCCCGCTGGAGCCTGGACCCCCAGGGGTCCTTCCTCCTGGGCAAAACGAACTCCAACGGGAAGAACTCGGCGCCCTTCGAGGGCGCCATCTGTCAGTTCGACATCTACCCCCCGGCCAAGGCAGCTCACAACTACTGCGATTACGTCAAGAAACAGTGCAGGGAGGCCGACACCTTCCGGCCCGCACTGGCGCCGCCCCTCCTACCTCTGTACGCCCCCCTCCACCCCAACCCCAACCCCAATGCCACGGTGCCCCGGAACGATCCGCTGGAGCTGACGGATTTACCCCAAACCCAAGACCCTCGTCATCATCAATACACACCGACCCCGGGCTTCACCGAGGGGACCGCCAGGACTAAGAAGAGCTTTCTTCAGACGACTGGCGGTCGTGCTTTAACGTCGAACGAGAGCCTTTCGCTCTACCGGACGTCCCAACGTGCCCCGAAGTGGTTCACAACGCCACCTCCGGTTCGGAACCTGGCTTCACCAGTTCCGCCCAATAATAATAACCCAGGTTTGGAACGGCCGCATCTCATCGCCACTCAGACCGTCACATCCGCATCGCTACGGACCCCCACCGCCACCCCGACTCCCAAAACGGCGTTACGAGAGCGAGCCGCGCTCCGGCCAACTGCCTCTTCCTCCTCCTCCTCCAAGCCCCGGTCAGCCGGCTCTTCTTCCGGCTCTTCTTGGAAAGCCCACGACGAGAAGAAGAAGGAGCCGCTAAAGGACCAACCAGCACCAGACCACCACCACCACCACCAGGCAGCAGCAGTGACCCCCAGACCCACCTCATGGCTTCCCCCGACGGTCACTCCAGCTGCCACAGACGGATTCCAAACCTTTGACCTGGAACCCACACAGTTCTCACTGCTGGAGGGAGGACTGAAGGGAGAACCAGGACCGGCGGTGAGTGTTAAAAGAGAGAAATGACAGAAATGCAGCCCTAACCTGTCAGAATGTGTGTGTATATATATATAGTCCATAGTCCTGGTCCTGTGCTTATAGCCGGTCAGCATCACTTCCACAGATCTCTAGGAGGTTACCAGCCAGGGCCGGATTTAGCCAGCCCTGCTAGGGTGGGCCGGAAGAATGGCAGGGTGGGCAACTCCAAAGTTTTTATGTGAAGCAGCGGTTTTCAACCTTTTTCACACCAGGGCCCGCTATTTATTCAGCATTTGAGCCACAGAGGACCATTTGATGACATTTTATCCCCACAGACCCCAAAACTAAAGTTTTCTTTGGTTTTTGTCCACAATTCCAGGCTAGATTTCACAGATAGATCAAAATGACCATTAATCTTCGACATTCTCTAGTTGTGTGTGTGTAGAGTCATGATTTACATCAAGTCGATGTTTACACCCCGGGGCAGGTCCCCGGGGACCTGCCCTGGGGTGTCCTCCCAGTGGGACGTGCCTCGAGGACCTCCCTAGGGAGACGCTTGAGGGCATCCTAACCAGATGCCCGAATCACATAACCTGGGTCCTTTCCAGGTGAAGGAGCAGTGGCTCTACTCTGAGTGACTGAACTTCTCACCCTATCTCTAAGGGAGATGCCAGCCACCTGCCGGAGAAAACTCATTTCGGCCGCTTGTATTCGCAACCTTATTCTTTGGGTCATGACCCACGCTTCATGACCATAGGTGAGGGTAGGCATGAAGATAGCTCGGTAGACAGAGAGCTTTGCCTTCTGGCTAGTTTGGATTATTTCCAGGGAATTCTAAACCCCTCGCACATCAGTGGGAAAAAACTGCTAGAGAGAAAGAAGTGGAGTCAGTGGGAGACTCGCTGTGAGCACTACTGGGCTGGTGCGTGGACGAACTCACAAGTATAGTGATTCAAACATGTGTGTGTGCATACACACACATGGACACACACACGCAGGGTAGTACACACACGCGTGTGGGGGTGACGCGGGGGGACAGCATCCCCCCACTTCTCACATCTAAAATATTTTTGGGGCAAAAGTAGGCCTATGTTTTTTGTCTTGTCATTTACTTTTATGGATACAATTAAGTGTAAACAAATCTTTCTCAATATGCTATACTTGTTTTAATAGTGTGTCTGTGTGTGTTGCGCAGGTGCAAGTGTGCAAGTGTGTCTTAAAAAGGGGAATTCCACTCATTTTCAATAATTTACTATGTCTTTAATATATCTTGATGACATCATCAAGATGTGTGTCACCATATTAATGAGTTTCCTTTTTTCTGAGAGCGTACAAATGGTCCATTTGGTTCACATTTGTACGCTCTCAGAAAAAAAAATGAAAATGGGTGGAAATCCCCTTTAAGAGGCGTCCCCCCACTTCTAAAAGTCCCGTGTGTGTGCATACACACACGTAGACACACACTCACGCCGACGCACAGAGAGTGGCGTCCAGCACAGTGAGTGCGTCAGGCCCTAACTGCCACATGTACAGTAGACAGCATGTGTTTATTTTATTACGATTGGCCTCCTCTTCTCCGTGAACCGAGGCGGTTCGGTTCATCCTGTGACAGATTGATGTCTTCTAAAGAACAGCTGACATATTCATGTACTTTTGGCATCGTTCCGCTGTGCCTCTCTTTGCTTCGTGTTTTTAAAGGGATAGTTCTGCTTTTTTAAGTTAAGCTGTATGAAATACTTTATTATTAATATAGTGATTGCGACTGTATTAATTGGTTGCTAGAGTCCCGTGGTGGGAGTTCTGCTCTTGGTGTTGGTGAAATATGAAGTACTGTAATTTCCTATAAGACGCTACTTTTTTCACATGCTTTGTAGCCTGCGGCTTATACAACGGTGCGGCCAATCTATGGACTTTTACAGGTAACGGCCACCAATGGTGCTCTAACATGAAGCTTATTGTCAGGTGCGGCTGGGCTTATTCAAGGAAAAATCTATATTTTTCCACAAATTTAGCTGGTGCGGCTTATATTCAGGTGCGGCTTATAGTCCGGAAATTACGGTAGTTCCGGTCATTTTGTGGAGGTCACTGGGGACGTACTACAAAGTAAATGATTCCAAAAAACTAACTTCCTTTGTATTGTTGACCCATTTCTAAAATATTAGCACATCCTTTGTTGATTTTTACCTCCTCTATCACATGGAATCCAGAGCGACTTACATTAAGTGGAGACATTGCGACGCATTATACAGATTAAAGTTTACAATTTAAGCAGAATTTACAATACACATTACAATATACAATGTAAGCACTAAAACATGATAGTAGACATCAGTGGAAGATAGGGAGTGAGTCTGTGGTTTATGTTAGTTTTGTTGAGTATTTATTTACTTTTTACTGCATTGCCCCAGTAACCCTCCACAGGATGACCAGAACTACTTCATATTCACCAAAAACAGAACAGAACTCCCACTGCGGGATTCTGGACATCAATTAATGCAGTTGACATTGCTATTCAGGGCTTGACACTAACACTTGCCCGCTTGCCCGGGGCAAGTAAAGAAAATAGTGGGGCAAGTGAAGACTGCTACCTGGTTGCCCGATCGGGCAAGTGTGCGACCTAGTGCACTATAACACAACACAAGATAAATTTGTCTTGAAGGCAGTCATTGCACTCTGCCTCTGTGTCTTTCCCTGCTTTCTAGCTGTCCACAATTCCAGGCTGGATTTGGGAAACAAAACAGGAAAATTAACATACACATCAAAATGACCATTAATCTTCTACAGTGTAGACCTGGGCTAATTAAGATGATGAATTTTAACTCTTGAGAGTGTAAAAATGAAACCAAATGGCCCGCAAGGGCCCATTTGGTTTCATTTTTACGTTCTCAAGAGTTACATCTGGTTAACCAACTTAACTGGGGACCACCTGGAACCTGGGGGGCAAGTGACCATGACCTGAGGGCAAGTAGAACCTGACTTGCACTTGCCCGATGGGCAAGTGCCTCGGAGACCTTAGTGTCAACCCCTGCTATTATTGGACAGTATTTCAAATCTGAACTATTCCTTTAAGGCAAAGTGCGTTTTGAGCTTGTGGAAAGAGCAGATATTTTTGCTGTTTGACAAACAACAAAGCGGTTGGTTTTACGTCCAGGCAAACTGGTGTGTGTGTGTGTGTGTGTGTGTGTGTGTGTGTGTGTGTGTGTGTGCGTGCGTGCGTGCGTGCGTGCGTGCGTGCGTGCGTGCGTGCGTGCGTGCGTGCGTGCGTGCGTGCGTGTGTGTGTGTGTACATTTTTCATTTTTAGCAGCGCAGGTAGAAATAGCAACTCCAGCCTGGCATGCAGTTCATGGTTGCCAGTTATTAGAAATAGTCAGACTGGGGTGACCAGATCCAAACCGTTCATTTGAGGGACAGAAGTGTTGCATCATGTGTGGGACAAGTGGAGTGGGGAAACAGGACAAAATGTAGTTAGCAAACCATTAACCACTTGATGCCAATATTAAAAAAAATATTTTAGTATAACAAAAACAGCTGATCTAAAAAAAAAAAAAAAAAAAAATAGCAGATCTACAAAAATAGCTGATCTACAATTTTAGATCAGCTATTTTTGATATGACAGTATGAGATGTGGCCTCTCTAAGAGTGAGTGTGGAAATATCGTGGTACCATATGGGGGATTTCAAAAACATAGCAGGAAATGATACAACAGAAATCCGACTATTAGTTAGGGCACTACAAATTATTAGTGCATTTTGAACACTGATGCCTGATGTCAGTCACAATGTGGGACAGAGAGAGTCTCAGTTTGTGGGACGCTTGAAAAGTCTTGGTAATGAGGGGACTGTCCCACGCAAAGATGGGACATCTGGTCACCCTAAGTCAGACTCATGGTGGGTGGGTGGTTGCCAGTTTGCCGTCGGTGTGAGCAGAGAGCGGTGGCTGGCAGCATGGTGTTAGATTCCTGTAAAGAGGGTGTGTGACTGGCGGAAGAATGGGGACCTTTAAAGGCAGGGTCAAAGGTAAACATGGGTAAATGAGTAGCCTCTTGAGGCTGCAAAAAGGCCTAAAAACCAGAAGCAGTACAGTATGAATACAGATCTTTATGTCCACAACTGCATGGGGGCCTTAGTTTAGCTTGTCCTTTAAAACGATCCCTGGCTAATAAGACAAAGATGCCTTAAAATACTATACTTGCCTTCTACAGATAATTCTCCAAATATGGGCACAAGTCAAACTGCCATATTGGACTATGTTCAGGGGTAATATTTATGGATCAAAGGCCCAAATGTTTTGGCACGTGTGGCAATGTGTAATTACACGACGGCAGCAGTAATGATGGCATGCTGTCATGTTGGACTACAAACTCAGGGAACCTGTTTAAAACTCATTGTGCCATGAGAGATGGTCATCTGGGCTAGCCTAGATGTAGACCTGAGGGTCTTTTCCTTGTTTTCAAAGGTCTCATTAAAATCTGTCAGTCTTTGACTCTTGGCATTGAACATGAGAGTTAACTACCCTATTACACCACCACCGCCTCAGTGCTGTTATTTAAAGGAGACCATCATAAAGATGTTTCAACCATATTCATTTCATTTGCCCAGTAATAAGCTATAGCAGATCTTGGTATTTTGATACCAAGATGTCCAGCTATGTATTCAGCACTTGAGCCACGGAAAACCGTTTGAGGACTAATCATGTAAACAGTACCCGTTAGGGTTGATTTGGTTGCATTTTTACGCTCTCAGAAAAAAATGTTGAAAATGGGAGGGATTCCGCTTTAAGGGATAAGGGGTTTAGCGGTGACGAAAATCTAGGCATTAGCCTCCACTGCTCTGTAGCAAAATGACTTCACTGTCGTGGATGGTTTACAATTCCCTCGAAAAATAAACATAACAACGCAATTACTCCTCGAGACAAAGCCTGGTAGTCCTTGGTAAAAAGTCTATTCTCACACTGGGTAGCGCCCCAGGTCCCCAGCTTCTCTTTAAAATACACTTTGTACCGTTTTAATAAAGCAATGTTCCAGGAAACAGTAACTTTTTTCTACTATGGCATTTCCAGGTTGTTGCCTGTGCCGATCCAGTGGGAGGGATGCATTTTATTTCATGCCATAAAAGAATAAATACTGCATTTTAAGGAGAAACTGGGGAGTCTCACACTTTGAGAATAGACTTACCAAAGTCTTAGTTTTTTGGCGAGTAGTTGCGTCGTTTATGTTTATATTTTCGGGGGAACTGTAAAGCCTCCACAACAACAGTGGGACATTTTGCTGCAGAGCAGCGAATGCGCGTCCCCCAGGACCTTAGTGAGTCACTAAAGTTAACTGAACCAGGGCTAGGCTACTATAAGCCAGCCCGACCCATTCCGCGGGTTCGACTCCCGTTTCCCGACGGCCATTGCAGCGTGTTTCCCCCCTCCACCTCTCTCCCAGGGGCGGATCTAGGCATGGGGGGTGGGGGGGTGGGGCAATGCCTCTAAATGCCCAGTCTGCCCCACCAAACATGATGGCATGCAAAACAACCCAAGATATTTTCCAATTAAAGTGCTTCCATTTAAAATAATTTGAAACACTACTACTGCTACTAACTAACTACAGCTGTGTCACCACTAAACCAACAGCATTTCATCATTGAAAACACAAAACTCTCAGAGTCAGATCTTTAGCTTTATGCATGCTGTGTGTCTGTTGTAACTTCAACAACAACTGATGTTAATTGCCTAATATAAGTCCTGTAACCAAAAATGGCATGGAAGCCGCTCCCATACCATACCTACACAGTCCTAAAAGACTGTGTTGTACTGTGTTTCATTGCGTGTGAGTTATATTTTTCTGATCTGATTTTGTAACCCATATTTTTCACCCAGTGCCAATTTACCTAGTGTGATCCTGGGCTCTACACACCCTCCACCAACCTGGGGAGGCAGTGGACTGGCCTCATGTTTCCTTCAATGCATGAGGAGTCCAAGCTGCCTTCTTTTCACCTAACAGGGGGAGTTTCCCTGGTTAGACGTAGTGTGTGGAAGGAACACGTTATTCCAACCAGTTCCCATATCACCTCCTTCAGGCCTAATCTGTGCTGCCCTTTCACCAACCCCCGCCTCGGGTACTGGGTCACTGATGACACGTCGCCAGCACCCACAGTGGCGTCCCTAGCGGGAATCGAACCCACATCCTTTGTCGAAAGCTTCATGCTATCTCCTGTCTCCTCTCTCTTGCTTAGGGTCTTCAAGGACCTCCCGGGAAGCCAGGACTACCAGGGAAGAGGGGCCCAAGGGTAAGCTCTTGGAAACACGTACGCACCACACACATCCTCAGCCCTGTCAAGTCTTGCAAGATATCTACCCCCCGAAAAATATTTCCATGACTGTAAGATCCCCCCTCCCCCCTCCCATCCTTCTGCACTATGCACTAATCTCCACACAAGTGTTCACTTACCTCAGAGAGGGTATATACAGGGAGGTACAAATGGATACTTGACGTATGGCGTGGTGGTCACGCTCTAATCCTGTTGGCCTATTAAAACAACATTAGCAGTGAGAGTGGCTTAATATGGTGCATTTCGTTGGAGCGTTTATGATAAAGCACTCAATAACAGGCTGGGATTACTGCAGCATCATTCACCCCGACTTGACGTTTTCTTTGGCTCTGAATTCAGGGGGTCAGACCTCCCCTCCATCCACCCTCCCTCTGCAAAGAGGGAAAACCATGGTTGTGGAACACTAAAACAAGCCATAAGCTGCTAAATCCGTATGGACAATCTCTCCACGTGAAAATAATTGAATCCATGCGGTAGTTATTAAACGCATTTTGGGCGGGAACACTTCTTGGTCTTCTAAGTTGTACTTTAACTATTGAAAGATAACACGTCTAAAAGATCATGTCTTGTAGGTCTGCTATTTATATATATATTTTTTTAAATGTGAAAATGTGTCGCACATCTTGGAATGTTCTGCCATAGCGAACGTTTTTAACTCAAATACTTTAGTTCTGGAACGACGTTATGTTCAGACACATACAGATGATTTTGAGGGGTCCTTGACATAAAATATTAAGGCCGGTCCATGCACCACAGAAAACTTGAGATTCTTCAGATAACTCGGTCAGGATTTAGAAAACACTAGTAGAATCTGGTGGTCGCAGGCAGTGCCTAATTTGTAACTCGGTAGGTGCCGGAGCTCACCTCCTGCACATGCTCACGCCCGCCGAAAAGTCGTCTTTTTCTGGCAAGTTATTTGACTTTCACATTGACAACATTTCCTTGTGTCTTAGACAATTTTGTGTACAGGTCCTTGCTACAGTAGGCTAAGACTACTACTTCACAACAACATTGTATCGATGTCAATGCAGGGTGTAGTTTTGTCTTTGTTGTTCAAGCACGTTTCCCCCAGAGTAGTCAAGTAAGAGACTGGCGGCACTGCCGTTGACTCCAATTATAGATGCTTCATGACAGCTTGCTCACGGCAAAAAATACCTGCCTCTGGCTGGCTGCTGCACTGTGTGAGCCGGTGTGAGCATATGGGTGCGAGGCTTGTTCTGCGAGCGTATGGGTGCGCAGCTCGCACTGCGAGCATATGGGTGCTGTGAGTATATGGGTCCGAGGCTTGCACTGCGAGCATATGGGTGCTGTGAGTATATGGGTGCGAGGCTCACACTGCGAGTATATGGGTGCGAGGCTCACACTGCCAGCATATGGATGCTGTGAGTATATGGGTGCGAGGCTCACACTGCCAGCATATGGATGCTGTGAGTATATGGGTGCGAGGCTCACACTGCCAGCATATGGATGCTGTGAGTATATGGGTGCGAGGCTCACACTGCCAGCATATGGATGCTGTGAGTATATGGGTGCGAGGCTCACACTGCCAGCATATGGATGCTGTGAGTATATGGGTGCGAGGCTCACACTGCCAGCATATGGATGCTGTGAGTATATGGGTGCGAGGCTCACACTGCGAGCCATGGTGCGAGTGAGCAAATCCCGCCCCATTTTCTAGAGAGGACTCTCAATAAAAATCCCATAGCCTGGGATGGCTCAGCCAATAGAGTGGTGTTCTGCTGTTAGCATGAAATGTGATTGACTAGTAATACTGGGTCTGTACAGGTATCCTGTAGCAAGGACCGAAATGAACAAGGCCGGATGGCCACTCATATCTCCCGGATCGGCCCCTGCTGCCAGGGGAGTGCCACTGACAGCTCCCCGAGCGCAAGTGAGGCAAGCTTCCGGCATATTCCTGCACAAATTACTGTAAGCCCTGGTTGCAGGCCAAAACTAGTTAAACGGACGAATGAAAATAGATAAGTCCTGCCGTTTCAGGAATGGTGTATGCGTATCCTTGTGTAGTGTGTGTGTGTGTGTGTGTGTGTGTGTGTGTGTGTGTGTGTGTGTGTGTGTGTGTGTGTGTGTGTGTGTGTGTCTGTGTGTGTGTGTGTGTGTGTGTGTGTGTGTGTGTGTGTGTGTGTGTGTGTGTGTGGAGGGGGGTGGGGTGGGGGATTAAAAAGTCCTTTCCGCTGAATGTAGCAGTGTCACTGGGTACTTAAGATAGACTTACCTCCTATGTTAACACCAATGAATGCTCTCAGTGTGTCTGCTCTCTAGACTGAATCCCCTGTTGATCCCTTTGCTTTTTTTTCCTTTTTTTGATTTTTGAGGGGGGGTGGGGGGTATTCTGTAACGGAGAGCTCTCTGTCGGAAACTGCAGAGCGTGCAGAGCAGTTATTTTAAGCTTGTTTGTTTATTTTATTATTTGAGAAGAAGGGGAAGAGTATTTCGATGTCGGGGTCTGTCTCTATTCTTGAAGCCAGCTGTTGGGTAGTCAGGAGATATTATTATTATTATTATTAATACAAGCTGGGAGAGAAAGATGTACTTCATGCGAATGATTTGTTTCAGACCTCTGAAACAAATCAGGCTTTAAAATCAATATTGGAAAATATTAGTACCGGGAAAAATATGATAAAAATATTTGAGTTTTTTTTTTTTTTTTTTTTTTTTTTTTTTTGAAAAATCGGTAAACACAATTTAAAGTTATGTATACAGAAACACAATCGGGAAAAAATATATAGCTGAACTTCCTCCAATTATGATCGAGAGGGGGCAGAACTTGGTGCAGGTGCTGTTGGTCTGTTGGGGCAGTCCCAAATCACCCAAATCACTGAATGCTCCAGGGGCGGATGTAACATTTCCCAATTGGGGGGGGGGCAATGAAAGTGCGATGAAGTCGCACCCATACCATTTTCAGTTACAGGACTTTTATTAGTCAAGTAAAGCATCAATAATAACATCAGTTGTTGTTGAAGTTGCAACAGACACGCAGCATGCATAAAGCTAAAGGTCTGACTGAGAGAGTTTTCTGTTTTCAATGATGAAATGCTGTTGGTTTAGTGGTGACACAGCTGTAGTTAGTTAGTAGTAGCAGTAGTAGTGTTTCAAATCACTTTCAATATAAGCACTTTAATTTGAAATATCTTGGGTTGTTTTGCATGCCATCGTGTTTGTTGGGGCAGACTGGGCATGCCCATGCCTAGATCCGCCCTGGAATGCTCCCATCATTTATTTTTTGTCTACCACAAAAGCCAGATATATCGGTATCGGTTGGTATCGGTATCGGAAATTAAGAGTTGGGCAATATCGGATATCCGATATCGGTAAAAAAAAAAAAAAAAAAACTCACGCTGGTTGAATTTATCATTATCAACTATAACTAGTCCCTGTTCAGGCTGAATGAACAGAAATCAATTTCTGCAATATCACTCCTCTGCTGGATAGCTCTGGTTTTAAGGGGTTAACTGTATGTGTTCCCTCAGCGTGTTCTGTCAGAATGTACAAATTGAGTTCTTGGGTTAGGGTTAGTAGACTAAGTGATTGTTTGGTTTAATTTTGGTTCTAAGTTAGAGTGAAGAAATGGATGAATTGGGGGATAACTACCCCCCTGCCAACAGTACAGTGTGTGTGTGTGGGGTGTGTGTGTGTGTGTGTGTGTGTGTGTGTGTGTGTGTGTGTTGTGTGTGTGTGTGTGTGTGTGTGTGTGTGTGTGTGTGTGTGTGTGTGTGTGTGTGTGTGTTAGGTACCTGTGAGACGCTGCCCTGTGGTCAGGTCTCAGTGGGGTGAGCTGTGGGAACCCAAACTCTTTAAACAAGGAAAGAAAGAGGGTCTTTGTCCTCCACCGGAATTAAAGGCATTTAAGACCTGGTCTGGAGCTTAGTATAGCTGTCTCTCTCTCTGTCTCTGTCTCTGTCTCTGTCTCTCTCTCTCTCTCTCTCTCTCTCTCTCTCTCTCTCTCTCTCTCTCTCTCTCTCTCTCTCTCTCTCTCTCTCTCGGGTACTTTTCATAGTTTTGGGTACTTTTGAGTATGCTTTTGGGTACTTTTGGGTCGTTTGTGGTACTTTTCGTAGTTTGGGGTACTTTTGGGTATGCTTTTGGGTAGTTTTGCCTACTTTTGGGTACTTGTGGGTACCCAAAAGCTATACCCAAAACTACTTAAAAGCACCCACAAGTACGCAAAAGCATACCCAGAAGCTGTGACTTTTCTGGGTACCATGGACTCAGAGACTGGCCTACGTCGATCGGTGTGGACCAGGCTACAGTTTTACCCCCTCCTGGTGTGTGTGGCCTGTACATACAGATGTCCAGAAGGTGTTAGCATGTCTGTTTAGGGTTAATGGTCTGTAAAGACAGTAGCAATCCACATGTCACCTCTGTAAAAGTAGTCGGCCCACATCATAAACCCAGACCATGCACAGCTGGACACTGAGCGCTGTGTGTGTGTGTGTGTGTGTGTGTGTGTGTGTGTGTGTGTGTGTGTGTGTGTGTGTGTGTGTGTGTGTGTGGTGTGTGTGTGTGTGTGTGTGTGTGTGCGTGTGTGTGTGTGTGCTACCTCAGCTGCTACTTCAGGGTACTTCATTGCGATGCGGTATACCAGTGGGTTTCAACCATTTTCCTACCAGGGCCCATTATTCATTCAGCATTTGAGCCACGGACCACCATTTGAGGACATTTTCACCCCAAAGACCCAAATTTTCTTTTACTTTTGTCCACAATTCCAGGCTGGATTTGGAAAACAACAGTCAAACATATAGATCAAAATGGCCATTAATCTTCTACATTCTCTAGTTGTGTAGATTTGGCCTATGATGAATATTTTAACTCCGGAGAGCGTAAACATGAACATGACACTAAATAAACGGACCCTTGCGGGTCCATTTATTTGGTTTCATGTTGACGCTCTCAAAGATTTATATACATCTGGTTAACCGACATTCCGTCATTTAGCCTGGGGACCACCTGGAACCCTTTCAAGGACCACTGGTGGTCCCCGGACCACTGGTTGAAAACCACTGCGGTACAGTATATATACTGTATACGCACCAAGCACAGTCTCAGTACACTGGCCCTGCAAGCTCTTTTCGTATAAAGCAATTTTTCGGAGGAAAGTGGTCCCAGGCAGTGTGTGTGTCTGCGCGCGCGCCACACACACACACACACACACACACACACACACACACACACACACACACACACACACACGTGCACACGCGGGTGTGGATAGATGGATGGAGTGAGTCATTCTCTCCTTCTCACCATGTGTGTCTCCATGGATGATCATCCTCCCACCTTGACACCAACGGTGCACATGGAACCATGCGGGTCCATTTGGTTACATTTGGTTCATTTTTTTAGGTAGCTAGTGCCAGCGATTTTCATCTAAAAGTCATATTTCATATTTCGGTCCATGTTTCCCGTCGGACAAGTTAGTTGGCGCACACACTTCCGGTTCTGGTTGGTTCGTCTCTTATTTGGGTCCCTCAGCTAGCAGGAGGCGATCGCTGCTCGCTGCCGCTAGCATTGGGATCGAACCAGAACAGTGGCCTTGTGGTTAGAGTGTCCGCCCTGGAACTGGGAGGCCGGGGTTCGGTTCCCGGTCGGATCATACCAAAGACTCTAAGAAAATTGGACCCAATGCCTCCCTGCTTGGCACTCAGCATCATAGGGATGGATTAATGGTACTCAAGCGCGGCAAGCTGCAGCTCACCGCTCCTTGGAGCTCACCACTCCAAGTGATGGGTCAAAAGTGGAGAACCAATTCTGCTGCGGTAACGTAATAATGCAACTTTGACTTTTTTTTTACTTTGTATTAAACGAGCGACGTAGAGTGACGTAGATCAACTTCAATGGCACCGGTCGTAACTATTATTTGATAATGGTAAGTGAGACGTAGATCTACTGCAAAGGCATGCGGTGTGTTTTAATGACGTAGTAAAATGTTGAGAATGGGTGGAATACGCCTTTAAATAAACGGACAATTGGAAAAATACAAAAGTCATGGCTCCCCAATATAATCTCTCTCTGTCTCTCTGTCTCTCTGTCTCTCTCTCTCTCTCTCCAGTATATAGCAGGAAAGTAAGGAAGTGATGGAGGGGGAGGGGTGCGTAGGGGGGGGGGGGGGGGGGAGTGATAATGTCTTCCATATGTTTTAATATCCCAGGCAGCCGTGGGGAAAATGCGAGGCTATAAGAGATATGCTCTCTGGCCATGCATGGTCCAATGGCTGAGAGGGAAATGTGGAGGTGAGCTTCTGGTATAAGCACCTCCATATGTCCAGCGGCCAGAGGGGGGGGGGGGGGGGGGCTGCCGAAGGGGCAGGGGGCGTTTTTGCCATTAGGCAGTCTATAGGCAGTTGCCTAGGGCGACCATGAGGGGAGGGTGGGGTGACATGAAGTGGGAGAGGGGGGGGGGGGGGGGGGCACCAGGGCGAACACCAGACAGCTTTAAAAGCATACCAGGCTAATAAGACTATTATGGATAACTTAAATGCATTGTCCTTTATAAGTACAACACATATAATATGTTATATAATATAGATATACCTATGAGCTCCAGGGAAAATCTTGCCTAGGGTTCCAAATTGCTTAGAAACACCACTGCGAAGGGGGATGTGTCCAAATGTCCATGGGGTGGGGGGATCCCACACTTTTTCAGCATCACGAGCATGTGCACGAAACGAGCACGCACGCAACACAAATCACTGGACCGGCAGGTCCCATTGAAAATGTGCGATTCATTACTCGCCGTCTGTAAACCCTATAGTCGGTTATAGCTGATAACACCCTGGTAACATAAGTGTACCGTATCAGCCGGTATATAACCGAAATTGAGGTCCCAATTACGTCATCACCCAAACCGGCCAATCGAAATGCCCCGAGGGACATCGATCGTACAGACGCATCACGCACACCGATTTCTTAACTTGCGCCCGCAAGTTAAGCTCAGCCCCGCTGGGCTGAGATGGAGTCTAAAAACTGTGGTGGATGTGGTGAAGATAGGGAGTGAGTCTGCGGTTTTGATTGCAGTGGGAAGTTCATTCCATGGTTTTGGAGGCAGGAGGGAGAAGAGCTTGGGGCGAGTGGAGCATTGGTCAGGCGTTTTTTAGCGAGGGCATCGGCAAGGTATTTGACGCAGGCAGGTAGACAGACAGAAACGTCATTTTCCCTATCACGCAATTCCAGACAGTAGATCCATCGCAACATGGGACTGAAAAATACACTCTTGAGAGCGTAAGAATGAAACCAAATGGACCCTTGCGGGTTCATTTGGTTTCATGTTTACACTCTCGAGAGTTAAAATATTCATCATGTGAATTAGCCCAAGTCTACACAACTAGAGAATGTACGTGTAGAACATTAATGGACATTTTGAATGGCCATGTTTGACTGTTTTGTCTCCCAAATCCAGCCGGTATTGTGGACAAAAGTAAAATAAATCTTTAGTTTTAGGGTCTGTGGGGCTAAAATGTCATCAAATGGTGGCTCAAATGCTGAATAAATAGTGGGATCAAAATGGTTGAAAACCACTTCAATAGTGGAGAGAGACGGACGGACAGAGACAGGCAGACAGGCAGACAAACAGACAGACAGACAGACAGACAGACAGATACTTGGCTCGAGTATTGTAGCTCAACATATCCTAAACATATAACACGTTGTACACATACAGTATATATCATTCAACGGGTCTAACCAAAGGGGGGGGGGGGGGGGGGGGGGGGGGATATACCCGGCCATGAGAGAGAGAGAGAGAGAGATAGAGAGAGATAGAGAGAGAGAGAGAGAGAGAGAGAGAGAGAGAGAGAGGAGAGGAGAGAGAGAGAGAGAGAGAGAGAGATGAGTGACATTCCCTTGCGCTATAGAACCAGCAGCAGAGAAGAAAGCCAAGTGGAAAAGTGTAAGGGATGAGGGGAAGGAGGGGAGGAGGTAGAGGAGTGGGGGAGAAATCACATCCATATGTCATAAGTTGGACGGGCCAAACGCAGACGGGAGCCATATGGTGGGACGGACGGAGCTACAGCTCTGTACACACAAACACAGAGGAACCTCAAAACACCTCTGACACCACCATCACCACCACCATCCCATAACCAGTGTTGTAGTGGGACTTTTAGAAGTGGGGGGACGCCTCTTAAAGGGGAATTCCACCCATTCTTTTTTCTGAGAGTGTACAAATGGAACCAAATGGACCCGCTAGGGTCCATTTGGTTCACATTTGTACACTCTTGAACATGGTGAAATCTTGATGATGTCACCAAGATGCATTTCACCATGTTAAATTATTTTTTTCAGACCTCCATTTCTAGGAAACACTGAATGGGGGAACTTTTTTTTATTATGTCCACACAACATCTCTAAGATATATTAATGTACAGTAAAATATTGAAAATAAGTGGGATTCCCCTTTAAGACACGTGCATTTGTAGTAAGTATAGCATATTGAGCATGATTATTTACAATGCCTAATTGTAAATTGTAAATGAGTAACATAGGCCTACTTTTGCCCCAAAAAGTATTTTAGATGTGAGAAGTGGGGGGACGGCCCCTTCCACTACACCCCTGCCCATAACACAGTCTATGATGTTATGTACAATGATGCCACTGACATACCGCTATGTTATTATCTAAGACAGTGGTTTTCTCAACCTTTTTGATATTCAGCATTTGAGCCACTGAAGAGCATCATTTGATGATATTTTAGCCCCACAGACCCCAAAGCTAAAGATTTATTTTGCTTTTTTCCACAGTATCATGCTGGATTTGGGAGACCAAAACATACAGATCAGAATGACCATTCATCTTCTACATTCTCTAGTTGTGTTGACTTGCGGCTAATTCACATGATGAATTTTAACTCTTCTAAAAGTGTAAAAGCTCTCAAAGAGTTACATCTGGTTGACCAACTTTCCATCATTTAGCCTGGGGACCACCCGGAATCCTCTCAGGGATCTACAATTTGCTATAACCTTTGAGAGCGTAAAATGAAACCAAATGGACCCGTGAGGGTCCATTTGGTTTCATTTTACGCTCTCAAGAGTTACAGTTCTATAAGTCTCCATCTGACCAACTGTCAGCCATTTAGCTGGGCCATCACCTGGAATCCTCTCAGAGGATCACTGGTTGAAAACCACTGCTTTATCCCTCAAATGAACATTTTGGATCTGGTCTGCCTACCAGACCAGATCAACACTCCATCAAACGCTTCACTACGTCTGTCATTACTCACACCACAAGTCAGACACACAGCGGACTGTGGCTGTGGCTACACACTGGAGTGTTCATGGAGAGGTCATCTAGGCCACACGGGTGCCCATACTTTTTTTTAAACTTGAGAGCTACTTTCAAAATGACCGGCTCAACAAGATCTGCACTTCAAAAATGTGATTATTGCCATAGAAAGTTTGAGCTTGGAAATAGTGGTGATGGTGTTAAAGCTATATTCAGTGTCTCAGGCTTTCTAGTGTTAAGGGGCTACTGCTATGGGACATTGATTTTTAAAGGAAAATTGTTTTTTTTTCTGCTCTTTGCCTTGTACCGATGAGTCTGCCATCCGCCCATCCCTTACTTACCCCCCAGACGGTCAAAATTCAGTAGCTTATGGTCATAAGGAGATGTATAGCTGTGTGTCTCTGCCTCTGATGCTGACTCTCTCCTCATGCAGTCATAGAGATTGTTAAATACACCTAATACAATACCGATCATTCCCGATATTTTTTCCCGATCAGATACATTTTGCAAATGCATTAAGAAAAAAAGGACTAAAACTCAATTACATTGTCCCAAGTAAAATATCTTATATGAAGTCCACCAAATAGCAGAATGATATAGCAGACTAGAATAGCAGACTCCTCACTCAAATGTGCACTTGGGCAACTCCAAAGCAAATTCCACAACATTTTATTTACCTGCCATAGTGTCAACCCCTTACCCCTGTGTTGGATCACTGGTTGTACTGGTATATTTACCAATACTGAATGGTTTGATAATGACAAATGAGGGCCAATAATGATACTTTTCTGGTACCGATACAGTATTTGCCAATACCGATATGAACCGATCTGACAAAAAAGGGCCGATCCGATACTTTTCCCGATACTGATACAGTTTTGGGACATCCCTACGTACGTAAGTGTTTATGAAATAATGCTATCCTCTTTAACCCTATCTGTCATTGTTGTTGTTTATTTCTAGGGTCCTGTGGGTCCACATGGAAAGCCTGGTCGCCCTGGACCTCCTGGGATGAAGGTACAGTACTTTTTCTGGTTGGTTCTTCTAGCCTTCCTTCTGAGTGATGTTTTCTGGTTATGTTATGTGATGTTCGCTCCACCACCACCACCACCCCAGCAACACCGGTAGCCTTTGTTATTTCTGCTTTTCCATGAGGGGGGTTTTCATAGTACTTTATACCTCTCATCCTGCTCATAATGTTTAAGGGGAACTCCACCCATTTTCAACATTCTAATATGTCATTAATATACAGTACCGTTCTGTATTTCCTAAAAAAATGGAGGTCTGAATCATTAACATGGTGAAATACATCTGATGACATCATCAAGATGTATTTCACCATGTTAATGATTTTTCTTTCAGACCCCTTTTTCCTGAGTGGGTACAAATGGAACCAAATGGACCCGTGTGTTGGCTTTTTCCGTGGCATAATCGTCCTCATATAGATCGTTTTTTATCATTTTTGAGGAAAATGAATGGCAAATCCATTTCTGGAACATGGGCAACATCACGAGGGCTGCGGGACTGCACAGCTCTATTACCTTTAAATACGCACACACTTCCTTGTCCAATTCTTTTCCATTCAGAATCACCTCAAGGACCCCTGCATGACTGCACACAGCTTTCATAAGCGCTGGAAATTAGAGTTGGTTTATAACCAGACAGTTTTTAAGTGTCTGACATAACCGACTACATGGTTATATCTTTGTTCTTTGATCCAAGTGATTGGAATTTTACAACGCACAAAAAAAAGTCATCTGTATGTTAGAGCGTACGCGCCTGGAATGGAAACTAGCACATGTTTAAAGTGCTTACCTAATCCTTGTGAATGCAATTGAATTTCAACATTTTCCACCCTCTCTCTCTCTATTTGACAGCAGGAGGAGAGGAGAGAAAAAATACTTAATTGATACCATGCTTTGGCTGGAAGCTTTGATATTACCAAGGAAAACCCATAACCCTCGTATTCTACATGTGTGTGAGTTGGAGTCGAACCAAACCCTGGGCCTTAATGCTTCTCAGCCTGACCTCCAATAGACGGACGGACGGACGGAGGGCTGCGTCTGTCTGTCTGTCTGGTACACTTAAGAAAAACAAACAAGCTGCGCTGAACATGTAGAATGTCCCAGTATGGCTGAATATGGGTTCATGGCAGGGAATTTGTGGAAAAAAATTAACTGCCATATTATTATTTTTTTGTGTGCATTTCAGCTGCTATGAGTTTATCCAGAGTCACCAAAGCTTGACGTGGTCTTTAATGATCATAGATCATTAAAGTCTGAACATGCTCTGGAAATCCACCGTCAGCATGCCAGCTGGACGCTACTTGTTTTAAACCCTGTGGCACAGCGGTGACGTGCTGGAGGTTATGTTGAGGGTGAGGGTTAGTGATAGGGTTTGGAAAGAATGGGAGCTCAAAATAATGACATAATGACCAGCTTGACGGTTCGGTGCCCGAGCATCGGTTGCAAACTCATTTACCAACTGCCGCGACCATAAATAAAGGACCGATATCGTTACCAAGGCAAGTATCATAACTGCGCCAAATGGTTTTGGGGCAAAAAAAGCAGCACTTGGCTCTGATTGGTTATCCCCGGCCAAACGTTGGCCGATAAGCTCGCCAATTTTTATCTTTCCGGGCGGCGGCGCCCACCCACGTCGTCCGACGTCGCCCGTTCTGCTGCTGTCGCCCGAATCGGCGGCTCCCATAGAGAAATAATGGATGTCGGGCGACGTCGCTTTATCATCCCCGCCGTTAAAACGTAGGGTAACAGTCAAGGGTTTTCAACCAAGGTTCATGTTTTAGGTTGTTATTAGAGAAAGTAAAATATGGGTGTTAATTGTTTTACATTCCTTGCTTTCTTTAGTATTAGGGATTTTAGCTATGGGAGGGGTCCTAAATGGGAGGGGTCCTAAATACCTATTGTTTTACAAAATTTTGAAGCGATTTATTTTCTACTACCGTGACCATCCTACTAAACCCCAGGAAATTACATCTGGCCACAAATGATCTACTGAATGTGACAAACTGTCATATTGAGCCTCCTTCACAATCAGTAGATCCAGTCAACTTACGGGGCCAGATAGGTTTAGGCATAGGTTTTACTGAGGTTACAGGGGTCTGGAGTGTACATGGTTTAATGAGGGTCCATGCTTGGAAGTGAAAATCCTGAAATGGATGTGTTCATTATGTAGATGTTGGCCCTGGTATCACAGCTTGGCTCTTGTTGCTTTGAACTTTGTTGGATCTTGTTGGATCATTTTTTTAGTGCCGTGCTGTGTCCTGTACACGCATGGACGGTTCGTTGGAGGCGCTAATGGAGCCTCTGACAGTGTCCTCATCACCCATTCCAGAAAACCTGGATTATTAATGGATGGAGTGTAGTCTATAGTCTACTGCGGCCGTGCTGCTTCGTGTCTCCTTTCCAAGCGCGGCTTATAAACTTCCAAAGTATTGTTAGCTCTTGCACTCAGGAGAACGTCCTCTGCAACCCTCGTCCCTTGTTTTTTACGAGTCATACGGGATGGCGGGGGATGTTAAATGCACAAGTACATGAAGAGGAGGCTTTAGCACACACAATAACGCCTCTTGTTTCCGTGGCCAAGTCGTAATTCGCTCTAAACGAGCTGTGTAGGAGATCCAATGATCTCTGTAATCTTCATGGTTGTTGTGGGCTGGCCTCCAAAGTAAAGCACTGTCCACACCATGAACTGTGAACCGTAACGATAACTCGATGTGTTTTGTTTTCGGTTTAAGCAGAAAGACGGTAGGAGATATAATCCATGTTCTAGAACAAGGTTTTTCAGAGAGGAAAAGGGTCGGGTCAGGTCGGGTTTGGGTAGAATTTGAGCAATCTACACAGAGTGAAAGTGAAAATACCAATCAGCATCATCTTCATAAGAGTTGAATACACAGATAGAACGAACAGAACAGAACAACAGGTGGTCCGGAGACCACCAGTGGTCCCTGTGAGGATTCCAGGTGGTCCCCAGCTAAATGGAAAGTTAGTTAACCAGATGTAACTCTTTGAGAGTGTGAGGGTTTTGAGAGAATAAATTAGGGCCCTGTAGACTTTTTCAACGGACTTGAAAATTGAGGCCCGGCCCTAACTGGGCCCTAACTGATCAGGCCCAAAGTCCGTCCCAGCCCGACCAATTAGCATAGTTTTTAGGCCCGACCCGGCCCTAAAATGTCGGGTCGGGTCAGGTCGGGTTTGGGTAGAATTTGAGCAAGCTACACAGAGTGGAAGTGAAAATACCAATCAGCATCATCTTCAGAGTTAAATACACAGAGAGAAAGAACAGAACATAACTGATCTGCATACATTTTGCGCCCGACCCTAAAATATCGGGTCGGGAACTCTAGGGCCCTGGCATGAAAATGGTTGAAAACCACTGCTCTAAGCGCAATCTAGTGCATTTTGTATTTTGTCAGTTGGTAACCCTGGCTACAGCTCACTGACAGCGTAGTGTCCTCCTCGCTGCCTCAGGAGGAAGGAGGAAAGGACAGTCTATCCTCCACTCACTGCCCGAAAAGGCAGAAGAATGTGTCCGGTCACTCCCCGTCTCCCCGTCCCGCCGCTGCTCGCGGGGCGACACGGGGAGTGCAGAGTGTGTCAGTGTGTAAACTTTAAATAAAACGCTGCAGCAGGAGGAGGAGGAAGAGAGGACTGTACTCTACTGTAGTGTAAACACATGAGCGACTGGTCCCTGCAGCCCTGCACCAACCAATCCGAGGGGGGGTCCTCCTTGTAAATGTCCCTAAAAATGTTCCCCATTTTTGCAAGTGCAAGTCAGGTTCTACTTGCCCTCAGGTCATGGTCACTTGCCCCCCAGGTTCCAGGTGGTCCCCAGTTAAGTTGGTTAACCAGATGTAACTCTTGAGAACGTAAAAAAGAAACCAAATGGACCCTTGCGGGTCCATTTGGTCTCATTTTTACACTCTCAAGAGTTAAAATTCATCATCTTAATTAGCCCAGGTTTACACTGTAGAAGATTAACAGTTTTCATGCCATTGAAATAGATCTACGTCTTTCGTTATCATTATGATTTACAGTAACAACTGATGCCGCTGACGTTAACGCTACTGTACGTGACGTAGTTACCGGCGCCGGTTTAATTCGATCCCCATGCTAACAGCAGCTAGCAGCGACCGCATCCACCATTGATAGACAATAACAAGAGACCCACCAAACCGCAACCGGAAGTGTGTGTCGCCAACTAACTTGTCCGTGGGGAAACATGGACCGAAATATGAAATATGAGTTTTTGATGAAAAAAAACTGGCACTGGCTACCTCCAAAAATATGAAAAAGGGCTGGCACGGAGAGTGTTAATGGTCTTTTTGACACAAGACACAGAGGCAGAGTGCAATGACTGCCTTCAAGACAAATTTATCTTGTGTTGTGTTATAGTGCACTAAGTTGCACACTTGCCCGATCGGGCAACCAGGTAGCAGTCTTCACTTGCCCCACCATTTTTTTTTCTTGCCCCGGGCAAGCGGGCAAGTGTTAGTGTCAAGCCCTGATTTACAACTAGTTCAGGTTGAGAGTGCAAATTTGCGTGTTGGACACAAGTAGGCCATGGCCTACTCGTGCATGAGCGGATGAGCTAATATGATGATGTCACCATTACGTCATCACCTAAACCGACCACCGACCGTTCACCACTACACACCGATCGCGTAACCTGCGCCCGCTCCACTCATGCAAGTAAACATCACAATTGCTTGATTACCTAATGTGATCCTGGGCTATACACACCCTCCACCAACCTGGGGAGACAGCAGACTGGCCTCATGCTTCCTTCAATGCATGAGGAGTCCAGGCTGCCTTCTTTTCATCTGACAGGGGGGGAGTTTCCCTGGTTCGACGTATAGCGTTTTGAAGAAACACATTATTCCAACCAGTTCCTGTCCCCTCCATCAGGCGTCTATATAGCGGGAATCGAACCCAGGACCTTCTAGTTGGGGCTCCATAGCCCCCAGGAGTCCCCATAAGTCCCAGGAAGTTCCAAACCCACAGGAACGTGTCTGTGTTCTGTAATAATGCTGGAGTGATGCAGGAATGCAAAACAATGAAAGAAACACAAAGACTAATTCTGTACATCTCCATCTGTTTTCTGCTCTACAGGGACATAAGGGTGACCCTGGACTGTCCCCAGGCCGAGCCCCCGAAGGAGAGAAGGTAGGCATTCCCAGACAAACATCCTTAATGTCTAATTGACCATGTGCAGCCCAGATTTGGCACAAACAAGGGACTTGATTACTTTCGCTCATATGCCATAAATACATGGAATGCCCGGCCAACATTTTTAATTAGTATCATTTTGGGGGTCCATGACATGAAAAGGGTTGGGAAACTCTGCTCATGCATGCTGATTGTTGCACCGTTTTAGCGGCTCCAAAACAAACAAAACGACTACAGTAGACAATATACATACAGTAGTAGTAGTAGTAGCGTTTCTGACATTTTGGATGATTTGGATTTTCAACTTTCCGACGCAAATTTCCGAAAGGTTCAGAAGTTGAAGAGAATATGGACAAGCCTTAATTCTCCATTTCTACTAAAAAGAAAAATCATTCATTCATTCATTTCCATGCAGTGCTATGCAGTAAAGTATATACACACTACATGAACACTGAAAATGGTGTTGTTTTCAGGGAGAGCTGGGTGTAGCGGGGCCTCCTGGACTGTCCGGACAAGATGGACGGAAGGTAAGAAATAATAATAATAAAAAAAAAAACTTTCCCATATAGCTCTCTTCTTGTAGTAACTCGGAGTCGAGTCGTTGCCTGGAAAGGAGCCAGATTAGGTGGTTCAGGCATCTGGTTTGGATGCCTCTCGGGCGTCTCCCTAGGGAGGTCCTTTATGCATGTTACACTGGGAGGGAGATCCCAAGGCAGACCAAAGACCAGGATCACATTGACTCTCTGGCCTTGGATCGTCTCGGGATCCCCGAGGAGGAAGTCACTGATGTTGATCTGGAGCGGGAAGTCTGTGAGCCGACTACGGAGAGGTGGTTGAAATCGGATGGATGGATGGATGGATGGATGGATTAGAGGCGGATGGATGGATGGATGGATGGATGGTTTAGAGGCGGCTAGTGGTTCAGGCAGTAGCTCAGGGGGAAAAAAAAGATACTCCGGTTCAATCCCTGGCTGTAGTGTGGAAATGTCCCTGATCGTTCTCGATGAGCAGGCCTGTGTCTTTCCTTTGCCACCAGCGTGCAATGTTTTCGTCTATGATATAAGGTCATCGACATGAGTACCTAGTATCCAGTATAAGTCATTTTACTCTTGGTTAAATGCTGAAAATAGCAGACCTACAAGCTCACACTGTGTTGCACTGCAACACAGCTATTTTCAGTGAGTGTAAAATCAGTCTTTGCAATCTCTGTCAAAACCAACCGGATGTCTGGAATGTAACGCACAGGGTTAAAACACTTATTTGGATAGAGCTGCTATGATAAATTCCCCATTTAGCGTTAAAAAGGCTCATGAATCAGTATGGTTTGAATGAATGACTAAATCAGTGAATGAGGAGTGCTGGGGGGGTTGGGGGTGATGATACAGAGGATGTATAAATCAAAGCATACATTCTTCAACATCCTCACACCCCCTCACGCCTGGCCGCTGACAACGTTCCCCTTTGAGGGGGAACTCTCTCAGAAGTGGGCTGGTTGGAATGGGAGGGATGGGATGGGCCAAACATCTATCTAACTCTCTGGCTCTCTCTCTTCTCTCTGCGTGTTTAAACCTTTCAGGACCATAGCGTGTTTCGGTGTTCCAAACATTATATTATACAAATAGCAGACGTACAAGCTCACAGCGTGCCACTGAGTGGCGCGCTGTGAGCTTGTAGGTCTGCTATGTTGGCAAAATCGTGAAAATGTGGTGCAAGTCTAATATATTATTGCAGAAGCGACTCAAATCTTTGCTTCTGGTGGGTCCCTAAATCTAGAATCTAGAATCTAGATCTAGAATCTAGTGTCAGTCTAGAATCTAGTGTCAGAAACTAGAAACTAGTGTCAGTCTAGAATCTAGTGTCAGAAACTAGAATCTAGCGTCAGAAACTAGAATCTAGTGTCAGTCTAGAATCTAGTGTCAGAAACTAGAACCTAGCGTCAGAGACTAGAATCTAGTGTCAGAAACTAGAATCTAGTGTCAGAGACTATAGAATCTAGTGTCAGAGACTAGTGTCAGAAACTAGAATCTAGTGTCAGAGACTAGAATCTAGTGTCAGAGACTAGAATCTAGTGTCAGAAACTAGAATCTAGTGTCAGAAACTAGAATCTAGCGTCAGAGACTAGAATCTAGTGTCAGAAACTAGAATCTAGTGTCAGAAACTAGAATCTAGTGTCAGAGACTAGAATCTAGTGTCAGAAACTAGAATCTAGTGTCAGAAACTAGAACCTAGCGTCAGAAACTAGAATCTAGTGTCAGAAACTAGAATCTAGTGTCAGAAACTAGAATCTAGTGTCAGAAACTAGAATCTAGTGTCAGAAACTAGAATCTAGCGTCAGAAACTAGAATCTAGTGTCAGAAACTAGAATCTAGTGTCAGAGACTAGAATCTAGTATCAGAGACTAGTGTCAGAAACTAGAATCTAGTGTCAGAGACTAGAATCTAGTGTCAGAGACTAGTGTCAGAAACTAGAATCTAGTGTCAGAGACTAGAATCTAGTGTCAGAAACTAGAATCTAGTGTCAGAGACTAGAATCTAGTGTCAGAAAATAGAATCTAGTGTCAGAAACTAGAATCTAGTGTCAGAAAATAGAATCTAGTGTCAGAGACTAGAATCTAGTGTCAGAAACTAGAATCTAGTGTCAGAAACTAGAATCTAGTGTCAGAAACTAGAATCTAGTGTCAGACACTAGAATCTCGTGTCAGAAAATAGAATCTAGTGTCAGAAACTAGAATCTAGTGTCAGAAGCTAGAATCTAGTGTCAGACACTAGAATCTCGTGTCAGAAAATATAATCTAGTGTCAGAGACTAGAATCTAGTGTCAGAAACTAGAACCTAGTCAGACCAAATGGGTTATGCTCTTGTTTGGAGCGTGGCCTAACACAGTACAGGCATCTGGGTGGGTGTTGCACCTGTGTTCCGATTCCTCTTCAGTTGTGGTTGAGGGGAGAAAAAAAAAAAAAACGTATACTCTTGATACTTGAGTAAGAACAGCAACACAACCATATGTTAAGACTACTCTGTTTGAAGTTAATACTTCCCTGCGGATCGCGATTTACACGAGAACGAGATCAATCGTTACGGAACTGTTTAACACGGACACTGGACCAGTTGTTTTAAGCTCTACTGGCCAATACAGTGGGAAGAAAGAGCACTTATGCCAATAGTACAATATCCAACATCACAGACAACACACACACCCCTTGTCATGAGCCCAATGTCAATTATTTGTTGACAACAGTAAAGTTCCTCACCATCTGCATGGCAAAGCAAGTGTTTGTCTGCAGGGAGGGGGGGGGGGATAGATGTTGAGGGGGAAAATTATACAGGGGCGGATAAACATTTCCCAATTGGAGGGGGCAGGAGAAAATGGTATGGGTGAGGAACTGCGGGTTCATCCACCGCACCCATACCATTTTCAGTTACAGGACTTTTATTAGTCAAGTAAAGCATCAAGGTCTGACTCAGAGAGTTTTCTGTTTTCAATGATGAAATGCTGTTGGTTTAGTGATGCCACAGCTGTAGATAGTTAGAAGCAGTAGTCGTGTTTCTAATCATTTTAATTATAAGCACTTTAATTTGAAATATCTTTCTTTATTTGCATACCACCATGTTTGATGGGGCAGTCAGGGCATTTAGGTTGGCATTGCCCCTGGGAAAATATGTACTGTATACATTCTGATTTTGGGCTAAAAAGGTGCCTATAGTACCTCTATAGGACTTGATTCACGTGATTAGTATTTATTTTTATGTAGGCTAAGTAAAATATCAGTGTTTTTGTAACATAAGAAAAAGAAAGGATAAAAAAATACCTCAGAATTAGTACACTATACTTGATGACATGTTGCATTTTACCACCAAAGCACTTGAAGGTTTGAATAGCTGGCCTGTTACATCATCACCCCCCCCCCCAACACACACACACACACACACACACACACACACACACACACACACACACACACACACACACACACACACACACACACACACACACACACAGTGTGGGGGGTTGGAGGATGCGCCCAAAGCTGCGCTTGCTTCAAACTGCGCCGCAACCATCCCAAGTGCCAACAACCCGTAGCCGTTTGATTTCATAATAGCCTGTCTATCCTCCCATAAGTACAGTATACGGAGTGACGGCTGAATGTGGGTTAAATTCGCCATGCTGGAGAGGGTTTTTTTGCGGTTTTGCATTTGTTTGCTGATGCTGACTGCAGTCGTTTACATGCCAGTTAGTTAGCCTTAATGTGCAATGTTATCATGGCGGGAGATGATTGTTACCATGCAGAGAGAGAGAGAGAGAGAGAGAGAGAGAGAGAGAGAGAGAGAGGGAGAGGGAGAGGGAGAGGGAGAGGGAGAGAGAGAGAGAGAGAGAGGGAGAGACGGAGAGACGGAGAGACGGAGAGACAGAGAGACAGAGAGAGAGAGAGAGAGAGAGAGAGAGAGAGAGAGAGAGAGAGAGAGCGTAGCCTTGTGCGTTCCATCCCTGGCCTCGGCCCAGCCCACGTAATTCCACTGATGGTAATTACAAACCTCTGGTCTACCAGCAGACTGTTGCATTTTCTCATGCTCATATAGAGCAATGCAACTGCACTGCAATGAGCCATTTTAAGCTCTTGAAGCCAAAGAGAATTACACACCAAAACACATAGGGCATCCATCTACCTTGATTCCTGTGACATGATGCGGTTGATTTTTGTCATAGATGCCCTCTGTTCTACATTTCACCCTTAACCCCGCCCCTCCAATGCAGTGCCGTGGGTTGTCTTCATTCTAATGGAGATATTTTAGTCGCTCTAAACTTTTCTTCCACACATCACTCCAAGCCATACACTACAAGATAATTCAGCCACTACATGATTTTAGAAAAACTCAGGAGGAAGAATAGATTACCGGAGGAAGAATAGATTACATGTAAAGTCTGCACCAGAGAGATGTATCAGTATACTATTAAAATATGATGTGTGGGGGAAAAAAAGTTTGGAGCTACTAAAATACCTGCATTAGAATAAAGACAACCTACAGTAATGTAAACTGTTGGAAGGGAGGGGGGACCTCAAGGGAGAAATGTAGAAAGAGGGGAATCTATGACAAGTGCAATATGTCACCATGATCAACGTAGTTGGATGCCAAATGTGTTTTGGTGTGAATTCCTCCTTTAATGAAACGAACCCGAGTTGCAATTGTTGGACTGTTATGGCCTCAGCCCAATGTGTTTCTGCCTGCTTCCGGTCCATATTTGTTGTCTCAATTCCCAGTAGAAGTCTAAGTAGAAGAGCCTCCATTGGACCGGACCCATACATGAAGTGAACAGACTTTTCATAACTCTGTCTATACTCTATAGCTCTGGCTCGCACCACACACACGTCATCTACAATCACTGCTAGGAGAATCACTATCGTTTGACATTTAACAGTGTTGGGGGGCTGCATCCGTTTAAAAATAAACAAATAAATGAATGCAAATCGAAAAGGAACCCAAAAGAGAGCGGAAACAATAATTCACCAGACATGACTTAATAACACTCATGGCGGTTTTATCACATGAAGCTGTTTCTTCACACCGGCGGCTGCCAGAGATATTTCACCAGGAGTTGAACAGAAAGAGAAAGAAAAAAAGGCAAGCAGGAGGACCGCCAGTTGTGATAACTCTGAGAGGCTGTAGCAAGGCTGCAGCAAGGCTGCAGTCACACACCGACTGCAGAAGAAACCAGGCAAGGTATAGCCAGTGGTGGTTCTAGTAGTTAAGTGCCCCTATGAAATATATTTTTTGTGCCCCACCCAACACTGCCCAGCAGGGAGTGGGGTAGGGCTCCAGGGGGAACAAAAAACATTAGATGATTATTATTATGCGATTGCCAACAATTCATTCAACTGACTGCAATAAACTGCGTGTGGCATATTATCATATTATTCTGTTGTGTCTTGGGTGAGATCTTGATTGCCTAATAAATGAATTGAACTACTTTTTTGGGTAGGGCAGGGATAGCCTCGGTCTCCAGGCTTACATCTGCGCGGCAAAATGAAAATGTTTTTTTTGTGAAAATGCTCCCTTTGCACTTTCAAAGCAATGGTAAAGGTTTAAAAGATGGAATCTTGCGCTCTTCACACACTTCTGCCTGTATATCTGTAACTTCCACAACTACTGCCGATAGACTGGCTGAGGCACTAGCGTAGTTCTTAGCCAGGGTGGAGCAGGTGTGGGCAACTTTGATGAAGATGGCCACATTTCACACCCACGCCAGAGGGCCACAAACAAACAAAAAAAGAAATCTGATCTACAAGCTCAAACTATGATACAAATCTCCCTGTGATGTGGCCCCCTTACTGGTTGTGGCCCTATAAGCGACCGCTTATATTGCTTACACCTAGAACCGGCCCTGTTGGTACCAACCAAACACACAGGGAGTTTGTCAGTTCAGTGTCTTGTCTGAGGACACTTTGACATGTAAGACAAGGGGAGGAGGAGCTGGGATTCGAACCGCCTGTTGTGTGTAAGGACTGACACGCACACAGTCTATAAGGACTGACACGCACACAGTCTATAAGGACTGACACGCACACAGTCTATAACAGGGGTGTCAAACTCAGATACAGAGTGGGCCAGAATTAACTGAACAAAGCTGCGGGCCAAGTTTGAACGAACTAAACTTTTAAAGGGGAATTCCACCCATTTTCAAGATTTTCCTGAGAGGGTACAAATGTGAACTGTGTGTGAATGGGTTCACATTTGTATGATTTGGAAAAAAGAAAAACTTTGTAATTTTTTGTTGTTGTAGTTATATAGTATGCTTTCATATATTGACCCATGCAATTTCCGCCTATAGTGTTATTATAATAAAATGCATAATAGCACCCGTAAAGCTACCACTGGTGCAAGGCTATCACATATTTTCTAACTCTAGACATGTCTACCATGACAAAAATCACTACAGTATGAGCCTTATTCACCTTTTTTGGTACCGACCAACCCCCTGGCTCACGGGCTAATGGTACCTCCTGAGCCGCATACAGTCACGTGATAGGCTGAGAGGCAGCACGTGATAATCTACGCAGCGTGTGATAGGCTGAGAGGCTGCACAGCAAGGCCAGAAGAGTTCACATGCCAACACCATGTTGTCATTTGGAATGGACTGTCAGAATTAATGAGGAATTCTGCTAAGTATCACATGTGTGCACGCACGCACGCACGCACGCACACGCGCGCGCGCACACACACACACACACACACACACACACACACACACACACACACACACACACACACACACACACACACACACACACACACACACACACACACACACACACACACACACACACACACACACACAATCTCCCTGTGGGCCACATTAGTGTGTGTGTGTGTGTGTGTAGAAACTGAAGTGTATACAATCCAACACAGTCCTTGGCGCGAACGTTTTAACAGTCCATGATGCAACACTAGCAGCAGTGAGTCTGGATGTGAGACACCATCTGGACTCAGAGGACCGTTATTGTGTCATTCATTGTAGTAGTAGAACACAGAGGTCCTCAACGGTTTTTGGCTCACGGACCCCTGGAAATGCTGTGGCTATCCCCCCCCCCCAATACAAAATGACCGTTACAATAATGTGAATGATAGAGAAATAATATAAGAGAATAAGAGACTAATATAAGAAAGAAAAAAAATCACCCAAGGGGTCGCGACCCACAGTGGTCCTGACCAACCTTTTAGACAAAACTCAAAATTTAATGTATATAGACTATAGCTATATAGACTATAGCTATATATATATATATATATATATATATATATATATATATATATATATATATATATATATATTTGCTGCAGCTGTTTGCCTGCAAGCAGACGCTTGCTTTGCCCTGCGGACAGTCCAGAACTTTGCTGTTGTCAACAAATAATTAACATCAGGCTCATGACAAGGCGGTGCTAGTGTGTGTGTGCGTGTGTGTGCGTGTGTGTGTGTGTGTGTGTGTGTGTGTGTGTGTGTGTGTGTGTGTGTGTCGGGGGAGAGGTGGGCGATGAGGCGGCGTTAATAAATAATGAATATCTCAAACGGACGGGGGCATACAGCATTCATAAGCTACAAAGAATATAGACAGAGTCACGCAAACTCTGTTCACTTTATGGGGCCAGTCCAATGGCAGCTCTTCTACTTAAAGGTAGGGGAAGTGATTTCACTTTTGTCAGATATCACCCAAAAAAAAAAAATTCTGTTAAAATGCTCTATTATAAGGTGTGGAAACCACATATGGAGTTTCCCCCTCCCCCACGTTAGCAGAGGAGCTAATAAAAGTTCCCCAGGTCACCACAATTCTCCTCCAATCAGGAGAGAGCAGCAGGTTCACATAGTGTAGCTACTTTTGGGGGGCCCCTAGTGCACCAGGCTGGTACTACACCATGAATTTCAAATCACTTCCCCTACCTTTAAGGGCTGGGCACACCATACTGCGAACTGCGTCCTTTGGACGCAGCGTCTTGAGGTCACGTGACAGGGCTTTGTGGCACTTTGCCGCAACGGCCATTTTTATTTACCATCCACCACAGCCATTCAAAAATCTGCAATCGTGTGCTCACAGGCTTAGACTACTATTGAGAACAGAGACAACAAATAGGGACAACCAGAAGTTGCGGAATGCATTGGCAGCGTTTTAGCCAATCACAGCAAGGCTGTCTCCAGCAGTTTCATAATGAGCCAATTAGAGTGAAGGTGAGGTGGAGTTAGACTCTGTTATTAAACAGAATCTCTGACACAGTGAGTGTACTCACTAAAGTTGCCTATGTTACCTTTAAGGCTCACCAAAATACATTTTAGTCGACTAAAATCTAGACTACATCTTTGAACGGTGGCAACATAGCCAAGTCTGTGACAAAGCCTGTATTCATTTAAAAATAAAACAGCACATTGAACAAATAGCGCCGCTTGTTACGCAGGGAAATAATACAACCGAATAAAACGCAGATTTAGCAGGTTATGCATTCAATGTGTTTAACGTGAAGCAGCCCTGATGGGAGGGGAAAAGAAAAAGTAAAAAGTCCAACTCTCTGGGCTCCATAATGCTGACAGCCGTGCTAATTGTCATATTCCCAAAAGTTAAACTCAATGCTGAGATGTTGTTGATAAAATCCAGGCATGCAGCTTGGCTGCTGCAGCATGCTGGAAGGGGACAAAAAAAATGAAAGTACACCTCATTGTCTGCAGCTGTCTGCAGTGCTCAGCTGCACTTATAGGACTTCACGTCAGGGGCGGATCTAGGCATGGGGGGGGGGGGGGCAATGCCCCCTAAATGCCCCCTAAATTCCAAGTCTGCCCCACCAAACACGGTGGCATGTAAAACAACCCAAGATATTTCAAATTAAAGTGCTTATATTTAAAATGATGTGAAACACTACTACCGCTACTAACTAACTACAGCTGTGCCACCACTAAACCAACAGCATTTCATCATTGAAAACAGAAAACTCTCTGAGTCAGATCTTTAGCTTTATGCATGCTGCGTGTCTTTACTTGACTAATAAAAGTCCTGTAACCGGAAATGGTATGGGTGCGGCTTCAACGCCTGTGGCGCGAAGCGACATGGTCAATAAAGCCACCCCCATACCATTTTCTCCTTCCCCCCCGCCCCACAATTGGGAAATATTACATCCACCCCTGCTTCACTTTGGGGGGGCTTGGGCTTGACTTCACATTATTTGCATCACACACAGCCCTATGTAACTTTGGCACGTGCAGCACCAAAGGAATGTGGACGACATGAAAAGCCTTTTTGTATTTTGTCAAGTTATGTAAGGCTCCAGCATGCATGGCAGCTTGAGCTGCAATGCCCCCTAAATGCCCAGTCTGCCCCACCAGATATGATGCCATGCACAACAACCCAAGATATTTCAAACTAAAGTGCTTATAATTAAAATGATTTGAACCACTACTACTGCTACTAAGTAACTACAGTTGTGGCACCACTAAATCAGCACCATTTCATCATTGAAAGACAGAGAGAGAACCACGCAATTACCACGGTCATTCTAAGGTGCAGATTCCTATAGGTTATCACTTTTGGTGTGACACACACACACACACACACACACACACACACACACACACACACACACACACACACACACACACACACACACACACACACACACACACACACACACACACACACACACACACACACACACACACACACACATTGTATTTTAATTAGTTACTGCACAACACTGGGCACCACATATGTGAGCGAATTGGGAGACAGTGAGGGAGAGAGAGAGAGACACAGACTGTGGGCCAACTGCATGTGTGCTCTTTCTCTCCACACGTTGGAACAGGACCCAGTTCTTTATTACATTTTTCCCCTCTTACTCCAGAACATTGTACATTAATATCTAGACACTTTACTGTGTGGCTGTAAACCACCAATGCCCAAGTTCAGTCAGTACAGTAGGTCTATTTTTCCCCCCATTTTTATCAAAGTGCCTGAACATACAGTAAGACGACCCTGGTTATAACTAAGATCACCCCCATTTCTCAAGACTCCTCTGTGTAAAAAGACCATTGAATGTCAAATAATATAGTCCCAAAATATAAGACGACTCAAGTTTTTAGGGAAATACATTGGGAAAAAAACACTGTCTTCAGGCCAAAAGGGCACATTAATAAATAACTAATAATTGACAGAAATAGTACATGAGGTTGCTTTTATTTATCTACATTTCTGCAAGAGAAAATGGTATGGATGCGGCTTCATCGCGTGTGGCTTTGTCTGTTACAGGACTTTTATTAGGCAAGTAAAGGATCAATGTCTGTTGTAAATTCAACAACAGTAGTAGTGGTTTAAATCATTTTAAATATAAGCACTTTCATTTGAAATATATTTGCATTTTGGGGCATTTGCAGGACATGTTTGGTGGGCCTGACTGGGCGTTTACTGTAGGGGGGCATTGGCCTCCCCTTGCCCATGCCTAGATCCGCCCCTGTCTCGATGGCATGGCCAGACAATAAGAATGTTTCTCTAATATTGTTTGGTCCCGGTCAACCGTGGAGGCGGGCCGTGTCGGACCTCTGGGCTGCAGTTTGGGGACCACTGCTGTAAGCCATATCAAACCCAAAGCCCAGGGGCCAAATCGGCCCTGCATGTGAATGAATTATCTTTGGCCCACAGGATGACATTGAATAGGCTATTGTTGCACGCACCATGATAAGAAATGTAAGCAACTCATTGTTTTACTTTCAGCAAGTCAATTGATTTACTTTTCTCATTTTACTATGAAAACAGTGCTGAGCAGGAACAGAAAAATGAGCTTTAATAATGCATTTTCAGTTTTTTAATTTCATATATTTTAGTTTCATAAGAGTATTTGCATTCATCTTGCTATTAAGGAACTAATAAGGAAACTAGACCTGTGCCCTGGTCTCCACTTGGGTCAGGGTGAAAACTTTAACGTCACCCTGTGGGTGACGTAACAGTCACTGGTGGTGACTATGTTTCACCCCTGCAGGCAACTGTTACGCCACCCGCAGGGTACTTATACCTAAAATTATTTGAAACACTACTACTGCTACTAACTACAGTTGTGTCACCACTAAACCAACAGCATTTCATCATTGAAAACAGAAAACTCTGAGTCAGACCTTTAGCTTGATGCATGCTGCGTGTCTGTTGCAACTTCAACAACAACTGATGTTATTATTGATGCTTTACTTGACTAACAAAAGTCCTGCAACCGCCACGGGCGATGAAGCAGCCCCCATACCATTTTCTCCTGTCCCCCCTATTGGGAAATGTTACATTCGCCCCTACAATAATTGCATAATCTCCAAGCTCAGCAAAGCGTAGAGTGTGTGTCCCAGAACCACCACCACGTGTTGTGAGCTTTTTGAAGATCTAGATGCTTTTAGGCTGCGCCACGGCAACAAAGTATACTGTATCTGCTCCAGGCGTTTACAGTCAGACCGCACCGATGCACTTTTCCCTTTTTGGCTCCCGGGAGAGCCATAATCTGTGAGTGACAGTAATTAAAACAATCCATTCTCCACGACTCCACCGCCAACTGGATGTGTGATCCGCTGCCATAATAGAGAGGGGGTGTGGGGGTGGAGGGGGTTGTGATTGCGCAACCAATTCAGATGACTTTGGACAGCAGCAAGAGCATTATGACACGTCGCTTCTAACACAGACATCTCTCTTTTTTCTGGGTTAAGACTGTTTTATGTGGACATAAAGACGTCTCTCTGGTGATGAACATGACGTGAGAGTGGCGTAGCATCATGTTCCTCTGCTGCCATCAGACTGGATGTCACCATGACAACCTCTGAGACATTATTATGTCCCACAAGTAGCGCTGATTGTGATTAATGATTGAACGTTGGACAATGACCATTTGACATCAGTGACATAATAGTAATAATAAAGTTATCATTTGTCATATCTGCACATGGCAGATATGACAAATACTATTACTAATATTTAATCATTACAGAGCAAGATCAAGTAATGTGATGCCATCACCAGGTGTTATCTCCTGGAGGTGTCTGGAGTATTTGTCCTCTGCTCGCTCGCTCTGCTCACGCACAAGTAGGCAATGGCGTACTTGAGTGCAAGGTGCAAGTTGGCACTATATTGTGAGTGCAGTTTTAGAATGCAATTTTGCAATGGTGACATGGTGACGTAGTAAAAGAAGATTTTACACCATCATACATCACCTTCCTTGCTCAGCCAATCGAATGATTATATACAGGTGTTATCATCAGAGAAAACACATCACAATAACTATAGTGTGGTTGCCCTTCAGCCCCCCCTAAAAAATATATATTTGAACTTTTTCAGTCCTGTCTAACGATGATGTCACTGATAGTTTCTTAACTGTCCACAGCCCTGCTGTGAGACACAGACTGAGAAGGGAAAAATAACAAAACATTCCATTTTATCATGATAATTAGATCAGTGCCCCTACGTGGCACAGGTCTGTACCAGGCCAGATCAGGTTGTGGCTCTGATGACATCAGGGCGGGCGTGTGTGAGCGGAGCTAACAAGTAGGCCATGGCCTACTCGTACGGGAGTGGAGCGAGCTAATATGATGACATCACCTAAAACGTCCAATCGGGTGCGACCTGGACTGGTGGAGACAATGCATTTAAGAAGGTATTTTGAACCAACTAACAAAGGGTGTTGCAGTTGACGTAACATAACGTTAACCCCGTCCGGCCTGTACCATGACGGGGCCTGGAATGTCCCTGTTGTCCCGTAACAGTTGCACGGACAGACAGACACACGGACTGACGGACGGACAGTGGGTAAAACATACTCTCTACCATACTGGTGGAGACAATTAGTGACGACCTACAGAATGAAGAAAAGTGATCTGATAGTGTACAAATGGAACCAAATGGACAATGTTGATAGACAAATGGTTTTTAAAGTGGAGTCTTGTCTTGGGGACCCCCAGGGTTACCTTGACAGAGTTCCAGAGGGTCTTCAAGTAAATGATAAGTGGACCCTTATGGGTCCGTAACTGGAGAGCGCATGCAAAATGGAACCAAATGGACCCGTAGGGCTTGGTTGGTTGGCAGTGGCAGGAGGAGGAGGAGGAGGAGGAATTGGCATAGAAGTGCTGAGCTTCCAGCCAAACACTTCAAACGTTATTGGGAGAGTTTTTTCTCCGTATGCAGAGTAGGAACAGACTGTTTGCTGTGGCTGTGCCCAGTGCTGCCCACAGCTCCTCTCCAGGGAACAATGAAGTTTAACTCTCACACTTTCTCTCTGCTTACAACCAGGAGCGGATTAACATTTACCAATTTGGGGGGGGGGGGGGGGGCCCATGGCATGGGGGCGGCATCATCGCCTGTGTCGCTTCGCGCCACGGGCGATGAAGCTGCACCCATACGATTTTCAGTTACAGGTCTTATATTAGTCAAGTAAAGCATCAATAATAACATCAGTTGTTGTTGAAGTTGCAACAGACACGCAGCATGCATAAAGCTAAAGGTCTGACTCAGAGAGTTTTCTGTTTTCAATGATGAAATGCTGTTGGTTTAGTGGTGACACAGATGTAGTTAGTTAGTAGCAGTAGTAGTGTTTCACTACTTGCAGTAAACTACAGCAAAGGCTGCATTTCCTGCGACGCCTCAGAGTCCACGGTGTTGACCAAAAGTTTATGTTGGTGTTCTACCGCGCAGTCTTAGAAAGCCTGATCAGATTTGGCATCACAGTTTGGTTCGGTAACCTCTCAGTGCAACTGAGGTCCAAACTGTTCAGATTGGTGCAAACAGCAGGGAAGATCATGGGGGTTAGACAACTCCCATCCCTGCAGTCTATTTATGAGCAGGCCACACTAAAACAGGCCCAAAAAATTGTCGCTGACACTACCCATGTTTTAAATGGAGAGTTTGTACTCCTGCCCTCAGGGAGAAGGTACAAAGAACCTAAGTGGAAGTATATCAGGTTCAAAAAATCATTTGTACCAGCATCAACTAAAATGTTGAATGATGCTTTGAAACAGCAGTGATTGTAGCAGGCCAGATTTTCACACTGTGTGCACTGTGTAATGTTGTCTCCCTCTGTCTTGTATTTTGTGTGTCATCTATGTTTCATGTGTGGCTGAAGCAGAGGTGTTAGCCCAAGACAAATTTCCCTTGTGGACAATAAAGTTTACCTTGACCTTGACCTTGACCTTCAGATCTTTTTAAATATAAGCACTTTAATTTGAAATATCTTGGGTTGTTTTGCATGCCATTGTGTTTGGTGGGGCAGTGAGGGCATTTAGGGGCCTAGATCCGCCCCTTCTTACAACCACAGACCATGATACCAGAGGCGGCATGGACACACATGGGTAAACACAACGGGGCCGGGTCTATAGGCATGGACATGGGGAGGAGGGGAATGCCCCCCTAAATGCCCCTGACTGCCCCACTCAACATGATGTCATGCAAACAACCCAAATTCCAAAGATATTTCAAATTAAAGGACAGCAAAATCCATTTGCGACATCCATTGCAACGGTTTTATAACTGCCGCAGTTGTTTTGCATAAGAGTTGACCATTTGTCATAACAGTCGACCGTTTCCCCTACTAAATCTAACCCTAAGCTTAAACGTATAACCTCCAGGGGTTGACACTAACACTTGCCCTCTTGCCCGGGGCAAGTAAAAAAAAATGGTCGGGCAAGTGAAGACTGCTACCTGGTTGCCCGATCGGGCAAGTGTGCAACTATAACACAACACAAGATAAATTTGTCTTGAAGGCAGTCATTACTGCCTCTGTGTCTTTCCCTGCTTTCTAGCCATCTCTACCTATCTCTCTCCCAGGTTCATTTGGTTCCAAACTATCATTTATTTGGGGTCAGTGACCACTATGGGCTAATTAAGATGAAGAATTTTAACTCTTGAGAGTGTAAAAATAGAGAGTTACATCTGGTTAACCAACTTAGCTGGGGACCACCTGGAACCCTCTCAGGGACCACTGGAGGTCCCTGGACCACCTGTTGAAAACCCCTGGTTTAAAGCACCCAAGTAGGAAGTAAACTTAAATGCAAAATTTACAATATATTTTTTGGGGGGGGCAAGTGACCATGACCTGAGGGCAAGTAGAACCTGACTTGCACTTGACCGATGGGCAAGTGCCTCGGAGACCTTGTGTCAACCCCTGACCTCAGTAAAACCTATGCCTAAACCTAATCTTAACCCTCAAATGTTATGCAAACCGCTGTCATTGTTATGCAAAATGCTTGCGACTGTTATTCAAAACGGTCGACTGTTACGTAAAAACGGTTATAAAACAGTCACGACGGCTGTCACGGTCGCAAATGGATTTCGCCCCTCTAAACCACCACCATTTCATCATTCATAAATAAATAAATGAATGAATAAATATCAGAGTCAGACTGCTTTATCTATGTGTGCCTGTTGCAACTCAACAACAACTGATGTTAACTCTCAGATCGACTCTCAGATGTTGGCCTGTGCTGAACTATTGATGCCGTTTCCAACGCCAAGTATGGGTTATTATTGTTGCTTACTTGCCTAATATAAGTCCTGTACAAGATATACTGTACATCCTGTGGGTTTTTGTGTGTGATAGAAATAATAACCATGCCAAAAATACAAAAGTTATTTGTTCAACAGGCCTGAAAACCTCTCTAATTCTAACACATCAGCTCAGGTTACTCTTGTCTTGGATGGATTCCTATACACCGCTCAAAATAACTTAAATGTAAATCGATAGAATAATCAACAGCTCCAAGGTGAACCCGGGGTGGTTCTATATGACAAAACCTCTCCCACTGAACCTCTTGACCATCAGGTAAAGAGAAGTAGTGTCTGTGTGGTGGCTGTGTGTGTGTGTCTGGTATGAGACGTGTGGTTGTCTGCAGACGCTCATTGGCAGCCAGAGCAACCGCACGGCTCAAGGGGGAAACGGCAACTAATAAATTGAGGAGAAAATTGGAAACAACGAGGAGAAAAAATGTCCGTAATCTCATTAGAAATGAAAAATAACGTCCCGAAATAAGTAAATTGATTAACTTTCCGATGTTTTGGAATTGGAAGTTTGTCCAGTCAGCATGTTGCCTGGTGGTTTCCAGCAGGGCAGATGGAAGCCAGATGCTGTTCTGGTCACCATGCAGAGGATAACTCCCTCACTGAGTAAACTGCAGTGCACCTTGTTGCACAGAAACCTTGTATGTAGAGATGCCCGATATTGACTTTTTTACCGATATCCGATATCCCGATATTATCCAACTTCTAATTCCCGATACCGATATCAACCGATATCAACCGATACCGATATATGTGGCCTCCAGTGGTGGGAAAATAACAGAAACTATTACTATACAAATATTTAATATAAATAAACATTTAGTATAAATACGAATTCATGTTATTGCCTAGAAATACTCCATACAACTATAAATTCAACATGTAGCCTACTTGAGTAAAGTACAAAAGTAATGGTATAAACATGACGGTAGCGCTGAGTCTACATCTCTGAAAATAGTCATAATTTCCAGTTTGTAAATACCGATATTTTCCGATATGAAATTTGAAAGCTTTTATCGGCCGATAATATCGGAGGGCCGATAATATCTGGCATCTCTACTTGTATGTAGCAGGAAAGAGAGGTACGATGTAGGCTAGAGGAGTGTCACCATGGAAACCAGAGATGCCAGTGGAAGGGGTGGACCCTGTTGACGTCACCTGCTTTCTGAACTATGTTGGGCTTAACTGACAGTGAAGTCGCAACATAGTTCACAGAGCACAGCATGCATAAAGCTAAAGGTCTGACTCAGAGAGTTTTCTGTTTTCAATGATGAAATGCTGTTGGTTTAGTGCTGACACAACTGTAGATAGTTAGTAGCAGCAGTAGTGTTTCAAATCATTTTAAATATATGCACTTTAATTTGAAATATCTTGGGTTGTTTTGCATGCCATCATGTTTGGTGGGGCAGTCTGGGCATTTAGGGGGGCATTGCCCCGCCATGCCCATGCCTAGATCCGCTCCTGGCAGAAGGCCTGGATGTCAGAGGAGGATCAACTCTCTGGATTTTTTACCCACAGTAAAGTTTGACTTTACTCACACACCCCCGGGGACCATCTCTGGCCCCGGTCTGGAATGACCCAGTTAAGAGCTCAGAGCTGATTCCACAAAATCACCAGTTCTCAAGCGTTTCTGTGCCAAGGCAACGGCCCCAAAAAATTACATGTTGTTTTGGAAAGAAATGCCGTAGAAATCTGACTAATCAACGTGTGTTTCTTCTGTTTACAGGGACATAGAGGCTATCCAGGTCCTGCAGGCCTCCCAGGAGACCCTGTGAGTATATTCACTACTTGTTCTCTACTACTGGGGTCCGGGGACCACCAGTGGTCCTTGGGAGGACCACTGGTGATGGAAAGTTGGTTAACTCTTGAGAATGTGAAAATGAAACCAAATGGACCCTTGCGGGTCCATTTGGTTTCATTTTCACACTCCCAAGAGTTAAAATATCCATCATCTGAAGCACTATTTAATTAAGAAGTCTACTACACTGTTTTGTTTCCCAAATCCAGCCTGGAATTGTGAACAAAACCAAAATAATACTATCTCTCTCAACCATATACAGTATATCTATACTCTGCCCATATCAGTATACATGTACTGTATATCAGTACATCCAAATACATGTGGTCCTGGGCGCGCATTACCGCCGAGCATAGAAGCTGAACCGGAGCCATTAAACCCCGCCTTATCCGCTATACATGTCACTGCAAATGTTTACGCTCTAAACAGTTAAAATATTAATCATCCGAATTAGCCCAAGTCTACACAACTAGAGAATGTAGAAAATGAATGGTCATTTTGATCTGTATGTTTGACTGTTTAGTTTTCTCTGAAATCCAGCCTGGAATTGTGGACAAAATAATCTTTAGTTTTGGGGTCTGTGGGGGTAAAATGTCTGGTCTGTGGATCAAATGCTTTATAAATAGTGGGCCCTGGTTGAAAACCTCTAAAGTGAACCAAAGACAGAGTGAGAGAAAAAGAGATATTGGGGAGGTGGAGGAAACGTGCTGATTAAATCATGTCATGGGCGGATGTAACATTTCCCAATTGGGGGGGGGGCAGGAGAAAATGGTATGGGTGCGGCTTCATCGCACCCATACCATTTTCAGTTACAGGACTTTTATTAGGCAAGTAGAACATCAATAACATCAGTTGTTGTTGAAGTTGCAACAGACACGCAGCATGCATAAAGCTAAAGGTCTGACTCAGAGAGTTTTCTGTTTTCAATGATGGAAATGCTGTTGGTTTAGTGGTGCCACAGCTGTAGTTATTTATTAGCAGTAGTAGTGTTTCAAATCATTTTAAGCATAAGCACTTTAATTTGAAATATCTTGGGTTGTTTTACATGCCATTGTGTTTGGTGGGGCAGACTGGGCATTTAGGGGGGCACTGCCCCCCCCCATGCACATGCTTAGACCCACCCCTGAATCATAATGTGTGATGCGATGGGAGAGAAGAACAGAGTGGGTCGGGGGGAGCAGCAGGAAGGAGTAGTGTGGAACGTTGTTGGACGTCTGCGTGTGAACGTTACTCTGGGGAATCTCGGTGGCGGGAAGTTTTGTTGGCAGAGTCCCAACTGGGCCAAACAGTCTGGATGGATGGACACCCTCTGGGTCACTCCCTCCAGGAATACTGCACGCTATCACTGTCAGGAATGCGCGTGCGTGTGCGCGTGTGTGTGTGTGCGTGCGTGCGTGCGTGCGTGCGCTTGCATGCGCAGAGGGTGACCATATCTAAGTGTAAAAGTACTCTACATCAGTGGTTTTCAACCTTTTTTCATACCAGGGCCCACTATTTATTCAGGACCACCGTTTGATGTTGAGTTTAGTCTCTTTGACACAAGACTAAGGATTTTCAAGTTTTTTGTCCACAATTTAGGAGTCAGAAACTGGCAAAACAATTCTACATTTCTACATCTGAAAATTAGGTAATTCAGGTGTTTAAATATAATTTAACTCTTGAGAGCGTAAAATCATATTATGATCTCAGGAGTTATAGATCTAGTATAAGGGATTCGTGGCTGAAAAGCACACATGACCGTCTAGTAAGGAGGGAACCAAGTTCCAAACAAACCACTCTGGCCATCCAGCTCCATTGGCAGCAGATTGCACGTTTGCAGTTAAATTGGCGGAATTACAGCATTTTAGGACATTTTAAAGCATTAACAAAGCTCTCGTCACACTAGTGAATAATAACTTTGTTATATGACTCGCTTTAGTTAATGTATATTATAAGAAAATAGGCTGTGTTGCGATTCTGTGAGGAGCGCAAGGAGCGAGATCAAAGCATACCACCACATCTCTGCCCATAGCACTTGTATTACATACCAAGCCACAGTACTTGCTGCAATGACTTATATAGGTTGCCTAATGTATTACAATGTTTTCTTGGCGCTTAATTGTAAAATGTATTGTAAACTTTTTACCACTCTAAGTCACTGCTAAATGCCTAAATTGTAAATTGTCCTCTCTTCCTACAGTACACCAGTTCTCATCTGGTGATATTTGGGGTTTCCCCTGCTGGAATCCCACATTACTGACGCATAAACAGAGTCGGCCGCCACATGGATTCACTGCGGTCGTCGTCCAGTACGCAAAAGACTGAACATTTTTCCACATGCCTTCGCTAACTAACCCCAAACGCTACTGCATGTTTCTGCCCCTGCACATATACGGATCTAGGAATTATGGGGCCCTGGGCCACCCACCACCAACCAAAGAGCCCCCCTGTCACCGGAGCATTTTTCTTCCCAACCCGGCACATGGTCAGTGATGGACAGTAGCTTGTTAGAAGTAGCTAAGCTACATAGCTTAATTACATTTTCCCATAACTTGTAGTGTAGCTATACTACATTTGTTCTGGGAATAGCTTGTAGTGAAGCTACACTACTTGTTTCGAGTAACAAGTATTGTAGCTTACTACATTTTCCCCACACACATTTTCAAATTCCGCCCATTTTTAATGGGTAGAAAACCCATACTATACCCATAACATACATCCCAAAAACTATGATTTTTATCTATATTATTTTATTACTATGATTATTATTTAGAAAGTTTTACATTAAGTTGAGATATATATTTATATACTGTATATGTAATGTTGATGTAGCAAGCTACATCAAGCTACTTTTTTATGTAGCTTGCTACAATTTTCTGGGGATAGCTTGTAGTGTAGCTTAGCTACATTTTTTCGAAAGTAACAAGTAGTGTAGCTTACTACATTTTCCCAGTAACTCGCCCATCACTGCACATGGTGTCTGCACACACACACATACTGTATCAACTATGACATATATGCCTGGGATATTCACCTGCATTTCAGCAGGAATTTACAGCAAGGGATTGCTTGAGAATGATAAAACAGACAAATATAACTAAGCCAAATAAACACAAACTGTTTAAACCAGGAGTTTTCAACAGGTGGTTCAAGGACCACCAGTGGTCCTTGAGAGGGTTCCAGGTGGTCCCCAGGCTAAATGATGGAAAGTTGGTTAACCAGATGCAACTCTTGAGACTGTAAAAACGAAACCAAATGGACCCCTGCGGGTCCATTTGGTTTCGTTTTTACAGTCTCAGGAGTTAAAATATTGAAATCTGAAATTAGCACCACTTGAAAAAGAGGTCTACACTCTTGTTTGCAATATCCAGCCTGGAATTGTGGACAAAACCAAAATAATCCTTTAGTTTTTTTTATAGGTCTTTGGGGTGAAAATGTAATCAAATGGTGGTCCGTGGCTCAAATGCCGAATAAATGGTGGTCCCTGGTGTCAAAAAGGTTGAAACCCCCTGGTTTAAACACCTCCAGTGTAATTGTCACTCTTGTTCCAAAAAGTAGAAACTGGAGTCAAATAGAAATTTTCTGCCAAAAACTGTTATACCTCTCTCTCACTCATTCACTCATATGCAGGGCAGGGGGTCCATCATGTACTTGATGAGGACAAACATTGGGTCAGATCTCAGCTTGTACAGTAGTCACCGAGTGGCGCACTATGAAACTAGAGTCTAGTGACAGAAACTAGAGAATGTAGCGACAGAAACTAGAATCTAGTCCTAGAAACTAGAATCTAGCGCCAGAAACTATAATCTAGTGACAGAAGCTAGAATCTAGTTTCAGAAAATTGAATCTAGCGCCAGAAAATAGAATCTAGTGACAGAAGCTAGAATCTAGTTTCAGAAAATTGAATCTAGCGCCAGAAAATAGAATCTAGCTCCAGAAACAAAATGTAACGACAGAAAGTAGAATGTAACGACAGAAACTAGAATGTACCGACAGAAACTAGAACCTAGTGCTAGAAACTAGAATCTAGTCCTAGAAACTAGAATCTATTGCTAGAAACCAGAATCTAGTGACAGAAACTAGAATCTAGTGTCAGAAACTAGAATCTAGTGCCAGAAACTAGAATCTAGTGCCTGAAACTAGAATCTAGTGTCAGAAGCTAGAATCTAGTGACAGAAGCTAGAATCTAGTGACAGAAGCTAGAATCTAGTGACAGAAACTAGAATCTAGTGACAGAAGCTAGAATCTAGTGACAGAAACTAGAATCTAGTGACAGAAACTAGAATCTAGTGTCAGAAACTAGAATCTAGTTTCAGAAAATAGAATCTAGTGACAGAAACTAGAATGTAACGACAGAAACTAGAATGTAGTGACAAACTAGAATCTAGTGTCAGAAACTACAACCTAGTGGAATAAGAGCGTCAGAAACTAGACTCCAGAGTCAGAAACTAGAAACTAGTGTCAGAAACTAGAATCTAGTGTCAGCAGCTAAAATACACAGTTAGGACAAAATTGATTAAAACATTGTTGACTGGCAGCTCAGTGGAGCAGTTAGAGACACATAACACGAAGCTTTCCTAAGAATAACGCCTCACTCAGGCAATGCTGTCTTGAGATTACAACTCCCTTTTCTAGTGAATTTCTTAACACAGACCTGCTTCCATGGAACACTTTCCCAAGCAAGCTTCTGTGGAAGAAAATTTTCATCTTTGCTGGTTTACTAAATGCACGTTCAAGGACCACATGCAACACTTTCACGGAGCACCAGTGGTCCCCGGACCACCTGTTTAAGGCCCCTGGTCTACTATACAGCAATTCTGAACAGCCCAACGTAAAAAATAGGGCTTAAAGTCCCAGTGAAATGAAACATACATTTTTCACAATGTTGTACCACTGAATGCCAATTCTATATGCTGAATTAAAAAGTCACTGTTTCACTTCATTTTCTATAGCATGCACAAGACAGGCTTTAATGGTTCCATAGCCTAGAGCAGAGGTTTATTCGCGATTTGAGCCATGGATCACCATTTGAGGTTATTTTAGCCCAACAGACCCCAAATCTAAAGATTTATTTTGCTTTTGTCCACAATTGCAGGCTGGATTTGGGAAACAAAACAAGTAAAACATACATTCTAAAATAGCTAATTCAGATGAATATTTTAACTCTCAAGAGTTCTCAAGAGTTACCTCTGGTTAACCAACTTAGCTGGGGACCACCTGGAACCCTCTCAGGGACCACTGGTGGTCCCCCTGGCCTAGAAGGACTAAACACACTCATTGGTTCAGAAACTAAGATTCTGCTTCTGTTTAAAGGCTGAAAATTCAATATAAAAATGTCTAAATCACACATTTCACTGCAGATTTAGCGGTTATACGTACTGTATGTTCACGGTTCAAGTCGGGCAGCGTAGGAGCCAAGCACAAGATGACAAGCAGAGGCAGTACAGTTCAAATAGAAGTATTTATTCACCAAACCAGAGGAGGAGGCAGTTATCAAAGTCCAGGTACAGGCATAGGTCAAACATACAGGCAGGCAGTCAGAACATGAAGGACAATAGACTAAAATACTATACTAAACAGAATACAGGCTGACAAGGACTCAAGAACAAGACTAACAAACTCACTGTGACAACGTATGACGAACAAACAGAAAACTGAGCACACAAGGTCATGTAAATAATCACTGACTAACTGGACACAGGTGAATACTACTGATGAATCAACACAGGGATTGGCTGGGAGACAATCAGGACACAGGTGGAGAAAACTACACTAATCGTAATGTTAGACAAGACAGGGAAACATGAGCAACACAGGAAACCAAGAGGCAGAGATTTACTACTACAAAATAAAAGGAATCAATCAATCAAAACTTTATTTATAAAGCACATTTAAAAACGGCAGGTTGCCGACCAAAGTGCTGTACATGAAGAAAAAAACAATCAGATCAACACACTATAAAGAATCATAAATAAAAGCATACATACACACACACATATACACACAAAAAGGAACAGAAGAGGAACAGAAGAGTGAAACTAATTAAAACTAAGAACATATGAAATCATGTCACAAATCAGGTCACAAATCATGAAAGGTAGCCTATATTTGTTTAATTAATAGATTAGACCAGGGGTTTTCAACCAGTGGTCCGGGGACCACCAGTGGTCCTTGAGAGGGTTCCAGGTGGTCCCCAGCTGAGTTGCTTAATCAGATGTAACTCTTGAGAATGTAAAAATGAAACCAAATGGACCCTTGCGGGTCCATTTGGTTTCATTTTTACACTCTCAAGAGTTAGGATATCCATCATGTGAAATAGTCCAAGTCTACACAACTAGAAGATTAATGGTCATGGACAGAAGCAAAATAAATCTTTAGTTTTGGGGTCTGTGGGACTAAAATGTCCTCACATGGTGGTCCGTGGCTCAAATGCTGAATAAATGGTGGGCCCTGGGATCAAAAAGGATGACAACCTCTGGATTAGACATATTAATACATTGTTTTCAAATAATTGTTGTGAAGTACAATATTTGCCTCTAAGACGTCTCCAAGTTCTCATGAAGTAATTGTGACCCTGACGGTCGCAAGTTACTATGAAAACCTGCAGTCAGCCAGTCCGTCTGTCAGTCAGTCCATCTGTTATGCCTTGTGACACAATCCATATATGGACATCCCTGATGTGGTCAATATTTATCCCATAGTTACTTACTCCTGATAGCAGGACCCACTATTTATTCTGCATTTATTCTGCGTTTGAGCCACTAAAGATTACTTATGCTTTTGTCCACAGTTTTAACCACTGCACAAAAAAAGTTTCGGAAAAGAAAAATAAAAAATGAAGTTGAAGTATGGGTTTTGGAAACAAAACAGGCGGATCAAAATGACCATTAATCTTCTACAAGTAGTTGTGTATACTTGGGCTAATTCAGATGATATTTTAAAGGTAGGGTAAGTGATTTGAAATTAATCGTTTAGTACCAGCCTGGTGCACTAGGGGCGCCCAAGAGTAGCTACACTATGTGAACCTGCTGCTCGATCCTGATTGGAGGAGAATTCACCCTCCACCTGGGGAACTTTTATTAGCTCCTCTGCTAACGTGGGGGAGGGGGAAACTCCATATATGGTCTGCACACCTTATAATAGAGCATTTTAACAGAAAAAAAATGGGTGATGTCTGACAAAAGTGAAATCACTTCCCCTACCTTTAACTATTGAGACCGTATTTGGTTTCATGTTTTCATGTTTACATTTGGTTTTGTCATGTTTCATGTTTAGATCTAATCAAACTTTTGATCTGGTTAACCAACTTAGCTAGGGACCACCTGAAACCATCTCAAGGACCACTGGTGGTCACCGGACCACTGGTTGAAAACCACTGCTCTATTGTTTCAGTTGTCTGTGTTGTTCTAGAACTAGAACTCTCTCTCTCATAGCTCCACAAGGAAGTGATGAGTCATGCAGGGCAGGGGGTCCATCATGTATTTGATGAGGACAAACATATTAGGTCAGATCTCAGCATGTACAGTAGTCAGACAGAAGAGTGTTGACCGGCAGCTAAATCAGGGGCGTATCGAGGCATGGGCATGGGGGGGCAATGCCCCCATAAATGCCCAGTCTGACACGATGGCACAAACATGATGGCATGCAAAACAATCCAAGATATTTCAAATTAAGTGCTTATATTTAAAATGATGTGAAACACTACTACTGCTACTAAATAGCTACAGCTGTGTCACCACTAAACTAGCCTGGCCTAACCCGAAATGATTTTGGCCTTGGGGGGGCGGGGTGCCGTGGGATCCACACGGCAGATCCCAATTGGGGGGCAGGCGAAAATGGTATGGGGGCGGCTTCATCGTTTCATGCCACGGGCGATGAAGCTGCACCCATACCATTTTTGTTACAGGGCTTTTATTAGTCACGTAAAGCATCAATAATAACATCCGTTGTTGTTGAAGTTGCAACAGACACGCAGCATGCATAAAGCTAAAGGTCTGACTCAGAGAGTTTTCTGTTTTCAATGATGAAATGCTGTTGGTTTAGTGGTGCCACAGCTGTAGTTAGTTAGTTGCAGTAGTAGTGTTTCAAATCATAAATATAAGCACTTTAATGTGAAATATCTTGACTTGTTTTGGTGGGGTAGACTGGGCATTTAGGGGGGCATTGCCCCCCCATGCCCATGCCTAGATCCGTCCCTGTCATGTATAGTTCACGCAGCGGACAGAGATTGTAGGGCAGGCGGTGAAAAGTCAGTCAGTGATCTGTTTTCCTGTCTAATATCTCTGTCTCTCTCTCTGTCTCTCTCTCTGTCTCTCTGTCTCTCTCTCTCTCTCTCTCTGTCTCTGTGTCTCTCTGTCTCTCTCTCCCTCTGTGTCTCTCTCTGTCTCTCTCTCCCTCTGTGTCTCTCTCTCCCTCTGTGTCTCTCTCTGTCTCTCTCTCCCTCTGTGTCTCTCTCTGTCTCTCTCTCCCTCTGTGTCTCTCTCTCCCTCTGTGTCTCTCTCTCTCTCTCTCTCTCTCTCTCTCTCTCTCTCTCTCCACCACACACAGGGCGAGCGAGGAGAAGAAGGAAGTCCCGGGGCCAAAGGTTATCCTGGCAGGCAGGTGCAGTAAATCTAGTGTTGCAGTGATGGTTGAGCAGATACGCACGCACGCACGCACGCACGCACGCACGCACGCACGCACGCACGCACGCACGCACGCTCGCACACACACACACACACACACACACACACACACACACACACACACACACACACACACACACACACACACACACACACACACACACACACACACACACACACCGACCGAACATATCGTTGCAAAATGTATCCTGTGGGACCCACAATCAACACTCTGAAGTTCTGTGCGTTCATCAGGAGCGTTTTTGCCTCTAGGCAGACTAGGCAGTTGCCTAGGGCAACATGAGGGGAGGGGGCGACCATGAGGTGAGGGTAGGTGCAAAATATTTCACGGAAATGGTGGAGGTGCCCCTTTCCCTCTCGTAGAGTGATCATGTCGCAAACGGTTAGAGTACGGTAATGTCTTTTAGAGGTACAACAAAGCACAGTACAACAATGTACCAACACCAAGGGTACTTCTGTAGTGCACTAGGGTACGCCTGGATCCATGGGCGTCACCGCCATTCACTATGCGGGTGCCTCAGCACCCGCAATTTTTCACGTAGGAAAAAAACAAAGATGCGAAAAAGTAGGGGTGCTGGCCAAATCGCAACTGTCCATGCTGCGGGAGAGGCAGAGCCTAATGAACCATATAGTGTAGACAGAGTTACGACAACTCCGTCCACTCCAAGAGGCAAGTTCAATGGCGGCTTTTCTACTGAGACTCGAATCGGGAATGGGGACAACAAATAGGGACAAGTCCTGGACCTGAAGTAGGCAGTAATGCAACGGCCTCCGGCAACAGCCTTGCAACAGCCCCTTGAAAGCATGCATAAAATAGCTCTTATTTGCGCTGTCGCCCTCATTGAAAACAATGCATTTCCAACTCCAGTTTGTCCCTATTCAGGCTGCATGAACAGCAGCGCGAACGTTCAGTTTGTGACCCTCAATGTCGCAACTCTTCTACTAGATGGCAGGCACTGATCTGGGAAGGAGGGAGACGGGGTGACTGGCCGCTTGCATTCATTGCTTTGATATGAGTTGCACAGTCGGCGACGGTGCGGTTTTGAAACTTTTTCGTCAATCCACTACATTCTCGTCTCGTCACGTCAACCATAACTCACAAACGTCTCGTCATATTTTAGTCATCATAGATAGCCGTTTTATCTCGTCACAGTCAGTCTTGTACTGCATTATAACACTGCTTCATTAAAGTGTGTAACCATTACATTTATTGTGAAATATTAGTAAAAAGTGTTTTAGAGGGGGAAAAAAGCCCAAAATTTTTCGCTAATTTAACCCTAAAGCGAAATCAGCACCCGCATCTTTCCAGACGCGGTGACGCGCCTGCCTGGATCGACAAGTCAATTGTACCTTTTAGGTGCAAATCCCCTCCTTTATTTTTCTGTGTCTAAGTCATGTTTGGAGATAAGCTTCCAAAAAAAAGTCCCACGCGCTGAGCCCAGAGAGACACACTCCTAGGCCTGGCTCACACTGCGCCTGTCCTTTTTAAACCCTGTTCTCTCCCCTTCTCACTGTTATCATCGATCAGGGCCCACGCTCTGGAGCTCACAGCTGGGAAAGTGCTCAGTCACTCCTGGCTGTTTGAATGTTTACCATAGCCGGGGAGTTCAGGCTGGGGTCTCTGAATGTTTACCATAGCTGGGGAGTTCAGGCTGGGGTCTCGCTCGCAGAGGCGGCACTGCTGGCCATCTCTGCGTACGTACAGTACGCTCAGTCACGACGCGGTGCCACACGCGCCCCAAAAACAGGCGATCTGCAAGCTCACGGTGCAGTGGAAGTGCACCGCAGCCGTGGGCTTGTCGATCGATCAGCGGCTTGTTTTTCATTGCCGACGGAGGATAACTCAGGCTTTATCCGCACTGAGCTCCGATCCCTGTAGAGACTTGGCAGCGGCGTGTGATGGATTAGGTTTTTAGCACCCCATACCATTTGCCTGTGTGTGCGTATACTGTATATGCTTGTGTGCTTGCACATGTGCGTGTGCATGTGCGTGTTTGCAAAATGTGTTTGCAAGCTGCAACTATGTCTCAAGCAGTTTAGGGCAGTAACTAATTAAATATTACATGTCACTGTAATATTATTACCTTTTCCAGCTCAAGTGAAGTAAATACTGTATATTACTCCTCATTACTTATTACTTTTGAGCTTATTGTTGCATAATGTGAAAATAGAACAGATTTGCAAGCTATCAACAGATAACAACAGAGATTCACTGTAGTTTGTAGATCCTAATCCACCACAGCATTCTGCACACATGACATACTTTACAAGTTGTTGCAAATTGTCACCAAACAGATTGTGTTGTACATCTCTATTCCTTTATGTATGGGAAGGGGTAAAGTACTTTTGCAATATATTATTCTTTGATTCAATAAGTAATGTAATATTATTACTTTCATGAAGGGGTCATCAGTAAAGTAAATATATTACTCTCCTAAGTGATATTGCACAACACTGGTCTAAAGACATTGTATTTTCCAGTGAGGAACGTTATCTTTACAGAGGTGAGGTATTGAGGGTATATAATCTGTAGATTGATTTGTTGGCCAGGCTGGTGTTGTTCTGCATGCTTGTAGCAGCTGACACAGGGGTGCTGGTATCCCCTAGTAAAAACGCCTGGCCAATGCTCCACACACCTCAAACTCGTCTCCCTCCTGGGCCCAATACTATGGAATGAACTTACAGTGCTTACAGTAAGTAGACTGAGATTGCAGTTACCTAGATAGAAGGTCCTGCTGTTATGTTCTCAGCTCACATTTGACACACTACAAACTACATATGATATATTACCATGCTTTACCATGTTTTGTGTCACCATGTTATTACGGTAATTCTAAAGTAAATCTTAAATTCCACTATTCTGAATGTACTGTATATGATGTATTGCTATGTTTTTTTTGTGCAAGAGCCATTTAGACAGACACACACACACACACACACACACACACACACACACACACACACACACACACACACACACACACACACACACACACACACACACACACACACACACACACACACACACACACACACACACACACACACACACACACACACACACACACACACACACACCAAGTGCTTTATTTTTTATTCATTTTTTATTTATTTTTTGCTCAGGATAAAATACAGACCTGGCAACCACTACATAACAGTTGTAATTTGGATTATGTATCATAAATGCAAAAATACTTTATATACTGTCCAGTCTTTTATTTCTTTGATTTCTGCGCATGTAAGCCTTTTTTTGAAGGCCTGCACACATTTTACCCTCCTACAGGCTGTTATTTGTGACTGGGACTTGGGACCTCTTTTTTACCTCTTGTTTTTAGGGTCTACCTGGGCCTGTAGGGAAAGTGGGGCCTAAAGGTGCCAGGGTGAGTATTAACCACGTGGAGGTAAATTACAATTTGCGAACAGATTTATTTGAGTGTCGTAAACGAACTGGAGAAATGTGTGCTAAATGAATTAGCTTAGCTAGAGTGAGTGCAGGGCACTTTAACCCATTGCGTCATGATCAGATTCTAGTTTCTGATGCTAGATTCTAGTTGACAGCGCTAGATTCTAGTTTCTGATGCTAGATTCTAGTTGACAGCGCTAGATTCTAGTTTCTGATGCTAGATTCTAGTTGACAGCGCTAGATTCTAGTTTCCGACGCTAGATTCCAGTCCCTTATGCTTATTCTAGTTCCTCTCAGTAGATTGTAGTTTCTGAAGTTAGATTCCAGTTTCTGACACTGGATTCTAGTTCCCGACACTAGATTCTAGTCCATGACACTAAATTCTAGTTTGTGACACTAAATTCTAGTCCCTGGCGTGAGGTTCTAGTTTTTTCTGGAAAAATCTCTCTGTGTCAGTGATGCTTAACACATTTCATAGGAAGGACCCCCAGAAATATCTATTATTTAGCTGCAGAACCTCATCTAAAAACATGTTGTTCTAGGGATCACCCCAGAAGCAAAGATTTGAGTTAAACATGTTTGCTTCCCAAATAATGTATTCAAAGATTTGCACCACATTCTCACAATTTTTTTCCAAAAATAGCAGAACAACAAGCTCATATCGCGCCACTCGGTGGCGCGATATGAGCTTGTTGATCTGCTATTTTTCAATAGCTAAAACACCAAAACGCGTACAGTACATAAAGGGTTTAAAAAAAGAGCATAGGGCTATAAAATGTGTTGAGCCATGGGTTGTTAACTCCATGATGATAATGGCCGCTGTCTGCGTGTGCGTTCACATATTTGAGGTACTAGTATGAGCAATTAACTGACAATTTCAAGCCTAACTTAAATCTTCGACGCGCTGCTGCTGTTTGCCGCGGCTCGGCTGCCAACTAAAACACCATGTTGTCTTTTTTCTCCCTGTGGCTGTCGGGAGATTATGTACATCCATTGCGGTGGACTGTTTTCTCTCATTTTGTGGCTATGTTGTTGATTTGTTGACAACAATAAAGTTCTGGACTGTCTTTTACTTTATTTAGACGTGCCAAAGCATATTAATGAACATTACAATGTAAATACGCCGGAATTAGCAGAGTTGCTAGTTTCAGTCCACAGTCCCCAACATTGAACAAGAGACAAGTTAAAACAAACCAAAACATGAACAGACAGCAATAACAGAAAAGTACAACATCGCATCTAAAAGATGCAAGGTCTAAAGTGCATCTATATAAGTAGCAGCATTTTACAATAGTGCAAGTATCTTATTAAAGTACTAGTGCATAGGGATTCAGTAAATTTCAAGTAATCGCATGCTCTGTTTAAAATGCACTCACTTATTAAACTAAACATAGTCACAGGTTTGATTGTCGAGTAACCCTTTTTTTCTTTTCGATTTTTTATACTTAAAACATGGAAATGACAGACAATCTCTTATGGTCAGGGGTCTGCAGGGCAAAGCAAGTGTCTGTCTGCAGGGAAACAGCTGCAGCATCAAAGTAGAAGTGTAAAAAGAAAAGAAAAATATATAGGTGTAAATGCAGTATATTTTGTATTTTTAGGTTAAAAAAAATGTCTATAATACCTTTAATATCAAATAATGTTGGTGCTCAGCTGTATCTAGTTTCTCTGTGTAACACTTTGGTTTCCTCTCCTCCGGTACAATCCGAATCAGGCCGTTGTGTTGTGTTGTGTTGTGTTGTGTGATTGTGCCTCTCCACAGTTCTCCAGAGATGCCTGAGGCCAGGGTATGTGCCCTTGGACTACATCGTGGAAGCCGGCACCATGCAGTCCATGGGCATATACACTGGCCTCAAGGCTTGGTTCTACAAGAGCAGCGTGGCGTGACGAATGGATGGATCGGACCGGACCAGACAGGTCTGGAAGACATGGAAGCAGGGGCGGATTGGCCATCTGGAGTACAGGGAGTTTTCCCGGTGGCCTGCGCCACCTAGTGGCCTGGACAAGATCCAAAATGCACTAGTGGCACTTAAAAAATGCACTAGAATGCGCTAGCTGCTCGCCTGGAACATACAGATTAAAATGACCATTAATCTTCTACATTCTCTAGTTGTGTAGACTAAGTTGGGCTAATTCACATGATGAATATTTTAACTCTTGAGGGTGTAAAAATGAAACCAAATGGACCCGCAAGGGTCCATTTGGTTTCATTTTTACGCTCTCAAAGAGTTACATCTGGTTAACCAGCTGCCCCCACCAGGGTGGCCTGGCAAAGGCAAAATTGTCCCGGTGGGAAAATATGTGCCAATCCGCCCCTGCATGGAAGCCAGCTGTACTTGGGGTGTAACGAATCAATACATTGTTTTTAACAGCGCAATACGTATCACAACACAGTATACAATATTAAGACGTGAATCCCTTGACTCCTTCAAAACCACTCTCAAAGCACACCTACGGATGGCTGGATTTGGAACTGGCCTCTGTAATGGATTTTTCCATGCATTTGCTATTATCGTTACTTCCTGAATTGTACCCTTCACCGAAGTCGCCAGGCAGAGACAAAAAATAAATCTCATCCCCCATTGTCTCTCCCTTTTTCTGCTCCCTTCTTCTCCCTGTAACTTACATCGTTCCTTCTGCTTTCCTCTTTGACCCCATCATCTCCTCCCATCCCCCTTCTTTCTTTTTCTCCTCTGCTTCATCTCTCCAGGGTCACATCGGAGTCCCTGGACTTTTTGGTCTCCTTGGTCCTGACGGGGACAGAGTGAGTATTTAGTATTTATTGACTTCATAGAGGTGAACACAGTTAGTCCAACTGATCAGGGCCGGATGTAGGCATAGGCGCCAGGGGGGGCAATGCCCTCCTAAACGGCCTGCCTGCCTGCCCACCAAACATGATGTCATGCAAAAAGTTTGTAGTCCTACTGGGGTATAGGTATTAGTTCTGGTGGCCAAGCTTTGATAGCAGGGCAAATACAGAAATCTAAATAAAAGGGGTTACTCCAGGTGGGCATTTTGCATTTTTTGCATGATATTTCATGTAAAACTGCAAAATAACGAACCATCCATGCCTCAGTTAGAATGTAATCAGATCCATTGGATTCCTTGACCCCAAAGATGTAGGTTTAACCACTGCAGTCTTGATTTTAGGTCATCTAGAAGGTGAGACATTCATTTTAGAAGTAGCCATTTTTAAACAACCTCGAAATACTTGTATGAAACCTTTTCTGGTTTGCTATGAGGTTTACAAAAAATATATACTGTAAATTTCCTAAATCTCTGTCTTCATCCTACCAAATTACATGAGAAACTGGGCTACATAGTTTTTCTATGTAGCCCTATGTGGGTTTGGGGGGATTTAACATCCCATTTATTTTTTGCCTGCAATGCTTGGCAGTGACACAGTAGAAGCACGTAGAGGGGAAAAAGGCAAAACTATGATTTTTGGCTAAACAGTTGCCTCTATTACCTCTAATCGATTGTAAAATCCAATCAATAATCAACCTGCCCTTTCAGGTTGGAAACCAATAAGTCACAATGGCCTTTTTGTCCCTTCATAGTTTGATTTATTAGTGTGATTTGGGCATAGAGCGTTAGAAAACCCCATCCATGTGCTCCTCTCTGCCCTCAGCAGTGCAACGTCCTCTTTAACAATATTTACACAGGACTGAGCCTTTAGCAGTGAGAACGCCAACTACTGTTTTGGAAAAGAGCGATGGAATCAGAAGTGCTGTGGATTAAAACCATAGCCAGGACTCAAATTCCCATAAGCCTCCAGGGCAGTGTGTTATTACCAGAGCAGTTCCAACTCCCTAAGGATGTTCAGTGCCAAGTATCAATGTTTATAGTACATGCCTCCCTTTTTTCGGGGCCAAACATAGTAATATATCTCTGCTGTTGGGGAGAAACTGGCACCTTAAACTACACAATGTGTGTTTTTTGTCTGTTTGTTTTTTTGGGGCATAAAGAAAACTAAAATGAAAATAACAAAAGAAAAACAAAAAGTACTACTGCTTCATCCATGCTAGTATTGTGACTTAAAGGAGAGGGTAAGGGAGACACAATCATATCTCCTGCTTTCAGCGTTGATTATAGTTTTAGTCAGTTTGTGGAATATTAGTTTTACTGACATTTTCATTAGTCACATGGAACGTCTTGATATTAGTCTAGTTTTAGTCGACTATATATTCGACTAAATCTGGTCAGTTTTGGTCGACTAAATCTATAGGTAATGTAGTCGACTGAGCTGTATTTTGGCAGCCCGACTCCCCCTGCTGGACAATATGCATCCCACGCCGTATGGAGATGCTGGTGGTGGGAGGGGCGGTTTACAAGGCTAATATTTGATTCTGCTCTAACTTTTACACTTGCTAAAAAATAGCCGGTATGCTATTTTCAGTATGTACAGTACCGGCACTAGGGCTGCAACTGAGGATTATTTTCATAATTGATTCATCGGCCGATTATTTAATCAGTAACAATTAATCAATCAACAATCTGACTATCATCAGGTTGTTAGGGAATAGAGATGGATCACTGATCGTTACGCACTGGAAAAACTATGGTTAAGTGAGAAAATACCCATGATAAATTACAAGAAAAAGTGATTACATGATTAGTCAATTACTAAATTATTCTGGGTCTGTTCACTAGTTCTTTCCTAAAATTTTAGGCGAAGCAATAAACAGCACCTTCCCCCTGTATTCCTTTTTATTTCTTTCTATCTCAACTTTGTGCTCTGTTTTTTTTTCTGTGTGTGTTTCCAGGGAATTCCTGGAGTCCACGGGAAGAAGGGCAAGATGGGTAGGCCGGTAAAGTTTTCTCTCAACATACTTTTTGGAAAGCATTTTGTTTTGTTCTTTCAATGCAATACCATGGACTGAACACTGACAACACTGACTTTGTTTCTACCACATGTCAATCGTTCCCAAACATTTCCATGTCAAGAACCTCTGATTAACTCATTAATTGCCCATTTTTAATGTATTAATCAAGCTCCCAGGCCCATATTTTGAATTCCAGTATAATATTTTGTGATATGACCACAATGTCACGAAATATCTCATTTTATGCATGAATGTCTCTGGTTTACACAGGAAAAAAAATCATCTCTCTACCACATTCCATCGTTGAGTTATTACTGGCCATGCCACTATTCCTCATAATGCCAACAATATACCCCAATTTTCACATTTTTCATTCATCAAATTAATGCCAATCAAATAAAGCATATGATTCCAAATACTCATCATTTGTAGAGTTGATCATATACTATATGATAACACCCAGTAGGTGGCAGTAATGCGGACGATGGCCGGAAATGAAGAGCATTTCCGGTCACAGAGTAAGAGTACTTCCGGTTCATCCATGCCACTGTTGCTAGGCAGACTGTGTGGGTTGTGATCGTCTCCTTCAGCTACGTTGGAGCGATCGTGTTTTCTATCATATATAAGTCAAATCAAGCTGTAATGACGCACCGATGGTTGGATTATGATCAGCGATGGACATACAGACCGCGCACGCGCACGTGCAAGCGTGCACGTGGCGATTTTGGCCATTACTAAGTGAGTAGAACCTGCCGTTAGCCGATCATGCTAAAAAATGCTAATCACCTGAAATGAATGTTATAAAAATTAAGGATTAAATAAAGCGTCAAACACAGCGTCAAGGGCATCAAGGGCTTAGGTATTATAGCGTGTTTACAGCGTCAAAATGCGTCAAGGGCAATAAGGGAGTTAATATAGCCGTCAATTCCTATCTGAAAATAACGTTGTTCCAGGGATATCCCCCTCACCCATAGGTGGATCTAGACCATACCTGGGCATTATGTGGCCCGGGGGCTAAATGCGGCCCTTTGGCTGACTCTGAGCGGCCTGTGAAAGGGTACCATGGTTTTGAACCAGTGGTCCGGGGACCACCAGTGGTGCTTGAGCGAGTTCCAGTTAAATATGGAAAGTTGGTTAAGTAGATGTAACTCTTTGAGAGCGTAAAAATGAAACTAAATGGACCCTTGCGGGTCCAATAGCCAATAGCCTTCCATGCATTGTTGTGGACGGGGCGAGACAGGATAAACATATGGATAGAAATGCCTCACATTTTATGATCAAATGAGCGACATTAGCAATTCAAAGTGACTCATATAGTAAACAGTGTTGTGTATTAATGACCCCTGCTGTTAATTGGCTGTAAAATGCTGTGTGTAGATGTGGTGAACCCTCCTCCACACCCCTCACAGAATGCACAGCATCGTATGGGCATTATTACTGCAATAAAAACATGCATTGTTGCATAGGCGTATACTAGACTTAATCACTATTAATGACCTTTGCATGCAAAGGCAATGTAACAAACAAACAACATAAAGTCTTTCCTGTCTCCATTGATTTTAATTTACTTCGCATTAGGCAGGCTCACTGATGCACAGTGTATTTATGTGCGATAGTACTGTGATAATATATTGTGTCAGTTGTGGGTTTGGATGCTCAGAGTAGTTGTGCCCACAGAGAAGGGAACTCTGTAGTTATGTTGGCGCCTGGAAGTGGATTCCACATACTGCCAGGCTAACGTGTTTATAACCCATCCTGTAATAGGCAGACTCCTTTTTCTTCCCAGGCTTAGTTCTGGTTGTACATCGTGTTTCTATTTCATTTTTTATTTTTTATGCACTGCTGATTATCCAAGACACACACACACACACACACACACACACACACACACACACACACACACACACACACACACACACACACACACACACACACACACACACACACACACACACACACAGACACACACACACACACAGAACATGAATTCGGCGAGCTTGTAAAAGTCAAATCACACCATGACTGCCTGCCTCCCCTAATATTATTAACACATTCAAGGTGGAGAGCCTGTTTCTACTGTATGTTATACTTTAGTTTTTGAAAAACAGCAAGCTTGTAGCCGCGTCACTAGAAAGATCCTGACAGTCGGATGTAGGTGATGTCTCAATACTATATCGCGATCGGCCGTTTTTTGTCATATCGGTTCATATTGTATCGCAAGTATCAGTACCGGCCCTTATTTGTCATTATCAGGTCATATCGGTGTTGGCAAATATGCCAGTCTAACCAGTGATCAGACACAGGGGTAAGGGGTTGACACTATGGTGAATATACCAGTCTAACCAGTGATCAGACACAGGGGTAAGGGGTTGACACTATGGTGAATATACCAGTCTAACCAGTGATCAGACACAGGGGTAAGGGGTTGACACTATGGTGAATATACCAGTCTAACCAGTGATCAGACACAGGGGTAAGGGGTTGACATACCAGTCTAACCAGTGATCAGACACAGGGGTAAGGGGTTGACACATTTGAGTGAGGAGTCTGCTATTCCAATCCACATGGAAATAAATATACATACATACTGTGTGTAGATGCCAATATCATCTATGTTGCATATACACAATAACCAGGTACATATATGTGCATAGCAGCATACCAGAACAGTGGCCTCGTGGTTAGAGTGTCCGCCCTGGAACTGGGAGGCTGGGGTTCGATTCCCGGTCGCGTCATACCAAAGACTGTAAAAATGGGACCCAATGCCTCCCTGCTTGGCACTCAGCATCAAAGGGATGGATTGGGGGTCAAAATCAGCTAATGATTCCCGTGCGCGGCAAGCCGCAGCTCACCGCTCCTTGGAGCTCACCGCTCCAAGTGATGGGTCAAAAGCGGAGAACCAATTTCGCTGCGGTAACGTAGTGACAAATCATGCGACTTTGACTTGACTATATGTAAACATATATGTACAGTTGGTGCACTTCATATAAGACCTTTTTTTGTATTGTTACTGTATATGTAAAAAACAGCTGATCTATGAGCTCACATAAAGTCCCAAGACTCTGTAAGAGGGTTTAATGGCCTGGTTCTATGTTCTCCTTTGAGGATATTTGCCACGCTATCAAACTTGATGCAAATCGTTTAGACGTGTTGGAGATGAACATCCTTAACTAACCGCTGGCTGGACAGACAGCCACATACAGGCATTATGTCCCGTACATGGTATCCAGGGACATGGTGTCCACGGACACAGCACAACCACAAAGAAGCGCCATGTTTCAATTAGCGCCGCGGCACTGCTACCCCAGTAGTCTACGCATAACAGAAGAGTTTGCTTATTGAGGATGCCATGCATGTGTTTCTGATCGAAAATCAAAACAAGAAAGAAATACTTTTTATCGAGGCTTTCTTGGAAAGGCACAGGGCACTTTTCCACATTTCCGTCTGGTGATGATCGCATGTTGCAGCAATTACTCCCTTATTGCTTTCCCATTTTTTTTTTTGTTTTGTTTTGCCCTGATGTTCTAAATCAGCGCTGTCACACAAACACATCCTGTTGTCCTGCTGCTGCTGTCGTTGGGGCCGTGCTACTTCCCTCGGCCGCGGTCGTTTGTTTGTTTTTCCTTATAGTTTTTGATATTTTTCTCCCCGTCTCAGAGAAGCAGAGACAGACCTCCATGGCTCTGAGCTGCCATTTATCATGGGGAGCTTTAAACAAGATCGCTCTCCTCCTGTGCGTGGGGTTTGGAGGCGAGGCCGGCGGCCGTACGGCGGCCATGTGCCGTAGCGTAGCGTAGCGTGCTGCTGTTGACCTTGGCACGGGCGACCAGCGCACGAGGAGCGTGTGCAAGGCCTCTTGTTCTGCCTCCATGATGGAATCATGAATGGCAAGGAAAAAAAAGAAAGAAAGAAAGGGAAAAAAGGGCCCTGTCAGCAGTTCCTGAGCCAGGCAGTTTCTTTTCTCGGGCAGTCAGTCACTTTTTTTTTTCTTTTTTGGGTCTCGAGCAGAATGCACAATAGTCACAAGTGCGAGGGAGGTGGGGGGAGGGGGAGGCTTTGGTACACTGACTTACCAACAGTATTTGATTGTGAACATAGTGATAAGCGCTTACTATGAAAGCCAGGCAGAAATACGTCTCCATATTTGAGCATACTAAGGTAAGGCTGTCATGGAACTCGTTGGTCTAAACATGGATCGAGAGACAGCGAAGTCAATTGGCAACCGCGGTATGGTGCATTTATATAGGGCCTTTATCCAAGGCGCTTTACATAGCTTGTGCATCACATTCACCCATTCACACACACACATTCATCCACTGATGGCAGTGGAAACCATGCAAGGTACCTACTAGCACATCAGGAGCAATTAGGGGTTCAGTGTCTTGCTCAAGGACACTTCAACACTAACTCTGCGGGAGCCCGCGATCGAACTGGCAACCTTGCGGTTACCATCCGGTGACTCTATCCCTGAGCCACTGCCACCCCTACACGTTGTGATGGGTTGCTAAATACCCAGGGGGCAAAGGGGGGTGTGCTGCATTTGCCATAACATAAAAGGTTGTCCACCAGAAATATTATCTATGACCCAGTAGGATCACAACCTATATGGACAACCTGGTCAATTTTTTGCTGGAAACCCAATATGGCCGCCGCAATATTAGCCCCTATTAGATATAATGGGGGGTGAATAGGGCAAAATTTTAAACAGAGAGATATTTCCACGAAACTTAACAGGTTGATCAATTATGTAAATACAAACATTTTTTGTATTGGAACTTTTCATGAAATCCAATATGGCCGCCACAATATGGCGACCACAATATTAGCACACAGAAATAAGGTTTTGGCTCTAACCTCTGAACCAAATGAGCTAAAAACACAAACTCTGTGTCTATTGAAGAGTTTCTGACCATGAAAGACTCATAGGAACAGCTATTTTTTATCATTGGGCATAGTGTACCCTTATTCTGCATATTTACAAGATGGTTAGCTACAGGAAATAGTGATTTCACTCATTTCTCAAATGATTGTTGACTGATTTGGCAGCACATGCAAATGGTTTTGGTGTTCTCCAGATGTTTTTTGAAGGAGAGGGTCCTGTCCAGTGTAACGCTAAGATATATGGGGTGGGTACTGTTGGACAGTTTGTGATCATCCCCCATGACACTCACGGGGGACCACGGTTCCTCAGGTGAAAGCTGCATAGTTGGGTTTTTGATGGGTTGGGTTTCAGGTGGTTGTTATTGTAGTAGCTTGACATTTCTTACAGGGCACTTTCAAGGGTGGATTCGATCTTCTGGAAGTCTGCTTGTTGCATGGTAATGCAGAGGTCATCGACATAGATGAAGCATTCTGAGGGTAGTGGCTGGTCTAAATATTGAAAAGGAGGGGGCGAGCGCACTTCCTTGTGGGAGGACATTCTTTTGGGCTTTCCATTTACTCCTCTGGTCATTTAGGTGGGCGTAGAAGCGTCTGGAAGCGTTTTAATGACCTGGTCACCTGACCAGTCATGTCCAGTGGTTTTCTGACCATTGTGTGGTGATCGTCGGTGTCATAGGCAGCAGTGAGTTGAATGAATGCTGCCCTAGTTATTTGCTTTTCTTCAAACCCATCCTCAAAGTGTTGGTTGAGTTTGAGTAACTGTCCAGCACAGGAGGTGCCAGGGCAGAAACCAGCTTGGTCTTTAGTCAGCATGGCGTCTATGATTGGGATGAGACGTTGGAGCAGCAGCCTCTCATAGAGCTTGTAGGTGATGCAGAGGAGGGAAATGGGCCGGTAGCTCTTTGGGGTCTTTTCCAGGTTTGGAGATTGCAACGACATTGGCCTTTCTCCAGACAGAAGGGATGGTTTTCTGTGCTAAGCATGTGTTCAGCATCTCTAGGAGCCACGACTTTGCGTTAGGTCCGAGGTGCTGTAAAATTTTCACCAGTATGTCATCAATCCCTGCTCTTTTCCGGGTTTCAGCTTTCTGATTGCAGTTTCGAGTTCTTCTAAGTCGAAGGGTTTGGTGAGAGGGCTGGCTAATTGTGGTTGGTCTGATATCAGTAATCACTGTACGATGGTGTTCTCCTGTGGGTCGGCAGCGGTATTGGTTATGACTGCTGGCCATCAGCTGCGTTGCAACAGTTTGCTGTGACCTTTGTGATTATGGGTGGTGTAGTGTGGTCTGCTCAGAGACGACGGATTGTGGCCCATGCCTTCATGCTGCTGTTTGTCATGTTGGTGTTCTCTATCAGCTCATTCCAGACTTTCCTTCGTTCTTCCCCAACTTCACTGATCAGGGTCTCTCCAAGTTCCGTGGTGGTGGGGGAGAAAGGGTCCTTGTTGTACTCTTCATAGTAGCAGGGTGCTGGATATTTCTGATAAGCCAGGGATATACTGTGTCTGACATCATCTGGGTATGTGATGTCTGGCTGACCTTCTTACCAAGTCCTGTGAAGGTTGGAGTAGTTATTGGGAAATATTGGTGTGCTAGATATGGACTGCTCTATCTCCTCTTGGAATGACAGCCAGTCAGTTTTCCGTAGGTTGAATCTCCTACGGAATGGGACAGTGGTTGCTTGGAGAGAGGATCTAACAGTGATGCAATCGGCTGGTGCTAGGTGTCGGGCATATGGTCCAGAACTTCCTTCTCAGTTCTGGATGTGAGGTCGTTGCTTACACAGACAAGATCTGGGTTGTATCCTCGCTTGTTATGGATTAGAGTCAGATGTTTGGAATCAAGCCAGGTTTCGACTTCATCTCCATCTTGCTGTGGTTGCTGTTCCCATAGCCCCATGATGTACTATGAGCATTGAAGTCGCGCATCTTTCTGGTAGTTTTGTGTGTAGAAAAGGGGTTGCAGGTGGTTTGTAGACTGATGTGACATCTGGATTTTGGATGGGTGACTGTGAAGGTTTCCATGTGCCCTTCTGTGATGTGGGTACAGACCTCCTCAATCTTGAGGTTTGGCCTGCTGAAAACAGCTGATCCATACTGTCTGTGTCGGATCTCAGCAACCAGTTTCATTCCAGCGATGGTGGGTCCAGCGATTTTGTGCATGGCCGATGTAGGTTTCCTGCATACAGAAACGATGGCAATCATTGCTAGTATCTCTGCCTTGTTTCTGGAGAAACCTTCTATGTTGATTGAGACGACTGACAGTGCAGGTCCAGAGTGGGGCAAGCATCTGTGACACTGTTGGGATGCAGCAGGCATCTTCATCTGTTGATTGCGCATTATAGTTATACAGAGTTGTAGATATACCGATATTGTCCCACTGCCAGTATTAAATTATGTCCTCTTGGATGTACAGTATATCTTATTCAAACCAACGTTTCCCAGGCTGCACCACAGGGAGGTTTCTGTATTTGCAGCCTGGAATTTTACTTGACCAGGTACTTCTTCTTTGGTGTTTTAATTGATTAGAGAGATCACTAATAAGCACAGAACAATTTTGACACGAATAATGTCAATCCAATCAGCTGTGCATGCCCAATTAAAGGAAAATTCCTCCCATTTTCAACATTTTACATGTCATTAATATACTTTATAGATGTTGTGTAGAGATAAGAAAAAGTTACCCCATAATGTTTTTCCTAGAATTGGAGTTCTGAGAAAAACCATTAACATGGTGAAGTAGGATGATAATCATTTTTATACCTCCAATGTTATAGAATTGGGTGGAATTAAAGAGGAAGAGGTCAATTAAGAGGTCTGGATGAGCTCCCCCATCATGGATGAATATTAATATAAACAGTAGAACTAGGCTAATCAACCTGCAGCTGGAGGGATGTGTGTGGAAACACTCCAGCACACAGGGGAATTAGGGATAAAATTATTATATACCTGTAGGTACACTTAAATTTGAAATATGGGCTATAGGACTAGTCTGTTGTGGTCAGAGACACCAAGTTTGTGTTTCTAGCTCATTTTGTTCAGAAATTAGAGTCAAACCTATTTTCTAGGTGTTAAAGGAGAATTCCGGCCCAAAAGTTTTTTTGTATCTTTATTTGCAGTTAATTTTTTTGAAAAAAGTGGTCCAGGTGTTATTTTGTGAAAATACTCCTTTATGGCTGTTTCCCCTACCCCAAAATAAGCTTATAATGGGGCCAATGGGCGTTGTGCAAGTTCACCTATATACATCGCTCCAAAATGCAATTTTTTGCTATATATTGTGTCTCCACCATGTCAGTAGTGAGTTAACACTCACACTTTCACTTTCACTTTTGTTTCAGCAGTGGTTCAGCCATAAACCATGTGCCACGCCCCCAGCTTTTGAGACAACTGGATCACTGCTGAATCAAAAGTGAAAGTGAAAGTGTGAGTGTTAACTCACTACTGACATGGTGGAGACACAATATATAGCAAAAAATTGCATTTTGGAGCGATGTATATAGGTGAACTTGCACAACGCCCATTGGCCCCATTATAAGCTTATTTTGGGGTAGGGGAAACAGCCATAAAGGAGTATTTTCACAAAATAACACCTGGACCACTTTTTTCAAAAAAATTAACTGCAAATAAAGATACAAAAAAACTTTTGGGCCGGAATTCTCCTTTAATATTAAGTCGGCCATATTGTGGCGGCCATATTGGATTTCATGGAAAGTTCCAATACAAAAAATGTTTGTATTTACATAATTGATCAACCTGTGAAGTTTCGTGGAATTATCTCTCAGTTTAAAATTTTGCCCTATTCACCCTCCATTATAACTAATAGGGGCTAATATTGCGGCGGCCATATTGGGTTTCCAGCAAAAAATTGACCGGGTTGTCCATATAGGTTGTGATCCTACAGGGTCATAGATAATATTTCTGGTGGACAACCTTTTATGTTATGTCAAATGCAGGTTTCCTAAAAAAGGGGTAGTTTGCCCCCTGGGTAAAACCGTTACGACCGGTGGCACCCGGCCGTGACTGTTAGGCCAGCGGTCGCAATGGATGGTGTGACGTATGCCGCGTCGCCCTAAATGCCCTGACTGCCCCACCAAACATGATGGCATGCAAAAAATTATTCGAAACACTACTACTGCTACTAACTAAGTACAACTGTGTCAGGCCTTTAGCTTTATGCATGCTGCATGTCTGTTGTAACTTCAACAACAATTGATATATGTTATATTGACTAATAAATAATAAAGTCCTGTACAAAATACACACAATATAAATATTGTGGTTGTGGGTCACCAAAGTAAAGAGCATTATGTATCAGGAAACAGGAATCAAGGTAGATTGATGTCCAATGTGCTTCGGTGTGGAATTCTCCTTTAAGTAAACTAAAGCAAAGTTGTTTCATTCCACCGCGGCAGCGCGTCGCATCATCTCGCATGCAGGCCGGTCTCTCTGAAACCCTCAGCCCTGGAATTTCCTGCAGGTCCTTTGGGAGTTGATGTGCTGAGTCAGAGTGCCTGTGTTTGTTGGCCATTCACTGCTAGGATCTACTACTACAGTGGTTTTCAACCTGTTTGATACCAGGGACCACTATTCATTCAGCATTTGAGCCACGGAGGACCACCATTTGAGGGCATTTCAGCTCCACAGACCCCCAAAACTAAAGATTTATTTTGTTTTTTTGTTTTGTCCACAATTCCAGGCTGGATTTGGGAAACAAAACAGACAAACATATGGATCATAAATGTCCATTAATCTTCTACATTCTCTAGTTGTGTAGACTTGGGGCTAATTCACATGATAAATATGTTAACTCTTGTGAGCTAAAATCTTTGCCTAGGGCACCAAATTGCTTAGAACCGCCACTGGGTGGCGGCTAGCTGCTGCTGTGTGTTTATTTATAGTGCGGCGCACCGTAACACAGCAAGCAAACAATTCAACCTCACAATGAGGCACATGATCAAACAACAACTGGAAATATGATACGCAAGAAAAAAGCTGTTTGATGACAAGACTTCTCTGTTTGTTTCCTGTGTGTGTGTGTGTGTGTGTGTGTGTGTGTGTGTGTGTGTGTGTGTGTGTGTGTGTGTGTGTGTGTGTGTGTGTGTGTGTGTGTGTGTGTGTGTGTGCGTACACAGGGATTTCCTGGGGACTTGGGAGAGAAGGGACCGCCAGGCCCTGATGGGAACCCAGTAAGTTATTGATTACTGCTCTGCAGTTACACTTAATCACTTCAGTCAGACGACACTTAGAAATCTCAACACAATGAACCGTTTTATGCAGTTTTTTGGTGAAATGACACTGAGATCCAGAGTTACCATAAAAGAACATACTGTAACAATGAACCGCTCGAGGCCTTACATTTGAAAAGAGGAACAGATATACTAGCAAGTTAGAATCCACATTTTTTCTCCCTACGTTCCATACAATAGCGCCAACGGCAGTGAGATAGTTATGATCTGTTTATTTCTGTCAGTTATAGATCTGTCAACATCTGTGTCCAGCAAGAAACCTCAAACTGCAAATCTGTTTGGAAATACAGCGTACAGGGTACATTGTAGTCCTGGTGAATGCTTTCTCAGTCACTAGGCATGTAGCAAAGTCCTAATGATAGAAATACAACCATCCTGATCGGTTAGTGACCCCTAGCGGTGGCCGGATGTATGGCACTGTTTAGTGCCATACAGCGGTGCCGAAACGAACGGATACAGGGGTGTAATCTCTGTGTAGGCTGTGAGGCTGCAGCCTAGATGAGGATTTCAGTAGGATTTTGCAGCTTTGGGGGCAACAGGGCCATCAAATATTGAAATGCTAATCAGCAGGCTTTTGTTTGTGTGATGGAGGTCCAGTCTCTATACTTACACATACCACACACACACACACACACACACACCCACACACAAGTCAAGTCAAGGTAAACTTTATTGTCCACGAGGGAAATTTGTCTTGGGCTTACACCCTTACTACAGCCATACATGAAACATCAGAGACAAGCACAGACACAACAGTGACACAACATTACACAATGGTACAGGGTCGTCTTAAGTGATCGCTACTGTTTCAAAGCCTCATTCAGCATTTCGTTTCATTCCTCATTCCGCATTTCGACGCAGGATTACGCCCCTGAACGGATACACGACGAGATGCACGGCACGCATTTGAGTGCTTATTAGAAGAGGTGCGAGTGCCACTTCAAAAATGATTTTGATACAGTTAGTGCATGGTTACACAGCTACTCTCTATTAGTAGCCTGGTACCACAGACTGATTTGTCGATGGCAACATAAACGTTCACATATGAACGTTGGAAGTTTCCATCTCCAATCCAGTCTGGCAAGCCTCCTATCTCTAGGAGTGGGCGTGGCTTATTCTAGGTACAGATCCTGCCAAGGCTTCTGATTGGTCTCTGGTTTCTTTGAAAAAAAAAAAAGTTTACGTCATCGCACTGCGCCACTGAGAGCACATAAAATGGCGGCGCCCATGGAGCAAAACATTGACGTTGCGATTGAGAAGGCTTTATTTGTTTAAAACACACTCACTAAACTCCCCCACACAAACGGCAGGTTTTCTGGACGTTTACTGACGCGCACAAATAATTAGCCAAGGGAAGAAAGCTACACCGTCCACCTTCAAGATCCACCGATTCGCGTAACTGTCCAGACTACAGCCACCAGCGGGATTGACACGGTAAGTAAAAGTAAAACGGTATCAGCTGTTGCTATGATAGGTTGGTACGCGTTTTGCTATTATATTGGTTTATTTTACACTACCCAGCGTTCATTCTACGGGTCTTATCAGGCTACTGTAAATGTGCATTTACTGTAAGAATGTAATAATCAAATGGGAATAATGAATATCTTGAAGGGACGAACATTCACGAAAGCTAAATAGAGTAGGCCTATAGACAGTCACGCAAACTCCGTTCCAACGGCGGTTCTTCCACAGCAACTATGTCTACACTCTGTGTCCGATAGCGTCGGGTGTGTGTTTTTATAAATTAAATATAATGCAACAGTAGGGTAGTCTACCATTCTAATCAATTATTTTGTCATATAGGAGGACGTATGCCTGTGCCATGGACGTCACCATCATGTTCCAGATCTGTGGAGTACCAGGACTGAGGCTTTTTGGACTGCAATAGTATCGCTTATTGCCTGTCATATTTGTTATTGTTGTATATAAATAAAACCGATTCTTCATATGTTGTTGTAATATCATTTGAAGCTAATTAGACTGAACAATGTACTGTACATGTCTCCACTTGAAAGGGAATGCCTAAATCAATAATATAAATGCTTATATGAATACAATGTTGAGAATCACGTGAAATCTTTTTAATGTATTGTATGTAGTCTACCTTGATACTATACCTTGCAGGTTAACAAAAGCCACCTGATTAGCATTTGAATAACTGGTCGGTCAATCCCCCCTCCCTGAAAGTCGCAACGTGTGAAAAGCCACAGTTACAGTATTATGAATGAATGAATGGCGTGTATACAATCCTCAGGGGGTTTCAACTGTGCTTATAAATAATGTAATTAGAAAAACAGTTGATATTAATCTGATGGAGACGCTGGAGAGAAGAGGACAAAAACGGAGATGGTGGGTGGTTGGAGAACTTACTGTACACATCAGCCAAAAGTATTATGAATGTAGTGTATGAATTTGCTTCGTGCATAACGTGACCTGAGTTGTTTCATATTGCCACCCTCGAAATTATATGGTATATAATGTATAATCTATGGTCCTAAAGCGTTTAATGTATGATAGTTACTCTTGTTTTATGATTGAATCATTTGAATGATGGTGATGTAAACATGAAAGTTTTTCTTGTTTACATTCGTTTGCATCGTTTTAGGCTCTCAAAGATTTGTATCTGGTTAAATAACTTTTCATCTGGTATTTATCATGGACCACTGGTGGTCCCCGGACCGCATGGTTTAGGCTATTCTATGCAACAGTGGTTCACAAATGTTTTCATGTCAAGGACGCTCAAAATAATAATCAGCCCACAGACCCCCATTTGTAAATGCCATGCAGACCTCCATGTAAAAAAAAAAAAACTTCACAAATCACCTCGTTTATAGCCAAGCCTAGAAAGCAGACTGAACGCTCAGGGCCGTGGAAATTATACACAATTACAATGTATACAATATATTTTCGGGAGTGGGTGTATGTGTATAATATTAAAACAATAGTTTCTCGGGCAGTTTATGCACGATAACAACGCTGTTATTCCAGAGCAGAGTGCGGTGAAGGGCTGAGTGAAGACAGCCATCGCGGCTGTAGTATTATAACCTATAGCCACCTATGCTAGCTATGTTTTACGAGGGACATTGCAAAAGCGGTCTGATCAATTATTAACAACGTGGCAACGTGTGATAGCCGAAATATCCCCGGCCGTGGTCATTGACAAAGCTATGCATGTACTCGTTTCGTAGTGTTTAATATAATATGGCAATTCCCACAGTCACTTTTCAATGCAAGTCAATGGGAGCCCCTAGCCTGGCTCAGCCCTGAATCAGCACCGTAAAAATACTACCTTATTTTTTCTTTGTGATTCAAGGGAGCCCCATGAGATTTTCTTGAAATGGTCTCGTCACTTTCCGAGCTAATTGTGCGGTGCTTCGGGGGTTGGACCACCTTTATTCTGAAAGCTCTAAAACCAAATACACGCAGTACTGTTGTATTGGAAAATGTGTGCATAATTATTACACAATTAGATTAGATAACTGCTGGTGTTGTTTGTTGTTCTGCCTTCTGACCTCAGAGTAAATACTCTAAGCTTCTGACGGTTAAGTCCACTCCAGGTATGGGATAAAATCCCATACCTGGGATGCCATAGAATGGCGCTGACTGATGACGTCGAGACCCTAACTCCACTCAGATTGGTTGGAGCAACATCCAATCAGAAACGACACCACTGCACAACAGAATTAAGAGTCCAGCGGCTCCTTGCCAGACTGAGTTTGGAGATGGAAACTTCCAACGTTCATATGTGAACGTTTATGTTGCCATCGACAAATCAGTCTGTGGTACCAGGCTACTCTATTAGGGCATTAACCAAACACCTTTTTTGCTAGTCGAATCGACTACTTTGGTAGTCGAATAATTGTCGACTAGTCTATAGTGATATATATTTGTTTTTTAGCTAATAAAATGTGTGATTCTGGACTTCCCATTGAAACAGTGCATGCCTGTTACACTACTGTAACTCAGTTACATTATGACATGAAAAATAAGCAATCAACCAACAATCACTGCCAACACCCCAGCACACATCCACAATGCCTGCTGCAGAAAATTGAAAAATATATATCAAAAATTATTATTACCGAATAACGACTAATGAATTAATAGTGTCGAATAGTGTTTTGCTAGTCGAATAATCGACTAGTCGAATATTTAGTTAATGCCCTACTCTCTATGCATTTTATTGCAAAATATTGATTGGTTATATTGGTGTTACACCTGTATACAGCCTGTTGGGTGGTGGTGGTGGAGGAGGTGTGTTGCGTCGCACACTGAAGGAAGACAGTTGACGGGCATAGCATAGTACTAGGCTACGGCTGCCCTTAACTGACTTTGGCGGAGCCTGGGTTCAAACCGGAAATCTTGCTTTTTCTGTTTTTCATGGTCACACAGCGCAAAACTAACTGTTCTAACGGAGGTTGAGTAATTGGTGAAAGACTAACTGTTCAGGAGAGGAGAAAAACTGATTTTATTTTATTTGTATGACGTTGAGTTAATCCTGTAGCACAGTCAGACTCTTCCCAGTGGTTGCTCAACAGACGCTTCTGAGCTTATGCTTGAGAAGCGTCTGAAATTTAAATATCAGAGCTGAATTTGCACTAACTGGTGATATACAGTGATACTGTGTGAGTATGTAACAACGTTCAATGCCAGGAGGCTCTTGGTCCCTCAGTTTAGACTCTCCCTAGCGTAACGACCCCTGGTGGTCCCTGGTGGTCCCTCCGCTGGGTGTGTGGAGTTAGATGGCGTTTTGGCTGACCTCGGAGGACCCCTCTCTGCAGCCCCATTTCCTGTCACAGCGGCAGAGCAGAGGGGATGTTCCACTTGGCTGAATGCATGTCCATTCATACTATAGCAGAACAGAGGGGGGTCTCTGTCTGTCTGTCTGTCTGTCAGTCAAACACACGCACGCTCGCACGCACGCAGGCGCACGTGCACACACACACACACACACGCACGCGCGCACACACACACACACACACACACACACACACACACACACACACACACACACACACACACACACACACACACACACACACACACGTGTCATAAGTGTGTGGGCTAGTCTTTAGTCTAACTAAATCTACACTTGATCTTACTGATCTACAATCTACAAGATTGTACTTTCGGCATGAAATACTTGTGTATTACATGTACTGGAGGTACCACGATACATGTACCGGATCCCCTGTCCACTAGACCCACTAGTAACATTATAGTTTAGCTTGTATTTGTTGACAAAATTGTCAGTATATACAACAGTACATTTTTACAGTAGTGTTTGTTTTAGTCGTCGTCACACAGCTTACAGTAGTTTTCATTTAGTTTCCATTTTGTTTTCAACAGTGAAAAAAGGTAACAGGGATGCTGTTGATTGAGGGATGATTTGTCGCTGTAATCAACAGCTCTCTAATAGTCTCTCTCTCTCTCTCTCTGTCTCTCTGTTTCTCTCTCTCTCTCTAGGGTGAACTAGGAGCTCCAGGGCCGTGTGGAGTTGCAGGCCTGATTGTGAGTATTATTCAGAGTATTAATTTGCCGTGTTGCCAAATTGGCACATTTGTCGCTATATTTCGCTTTTTTTCATACGCTCCCTAGCGCCAAAATTAGGGAAATGCTCCTGGCGGAAAATCCAGTCCTGTTTGGCTGTTAAGTTGGTGCGAAATTGATTGACAGGCACCAGAAACAAACTCTAATTTTTCACCATTTTTCCTCCTGTGGTTTTCAACCAGTGGTCCCCAGGCTAAATGATGGACAGTTGGTTAACCAGATGGACCCTTGCGGGTCTCTCAAGAGTGAAAATATTCATCATGTGAATCATCCCAAGTCTACACAACAAGAGAATGTAGAAGATTAATGGTCATTTTGATCTGTATAATCCCTTCCAGAAAGGAAGTGTCACTAGTGCATTTTGGATTTTTGCAGTTGGCAACACTGTTCATTTGTTGTCCGGAGTTCCTCAGGGTTCGAAAGGCCTATTCAGAGATGGATTTTCGGTGCCCACCGCGACCACCGTTGCCTACAATATGACGTCATACCACCGCAACCACCGCACCTCCCAGCCCTCCTCTCGGATTTTACTAACCACCGCACCGCACGGTGGTTCCAGTACTCTAGGAGCACCGGTTGCTTGTTTTTAACGGCTGCCAGCTGGTAAAAAGAGAAAGAAAAGAAAACACACCACAGCACGACGGCCAGGAGGAGAACGAAGGGATTCAATGATAGACACAATGACATAAATAGAATACGAAATAAACATAAAAGCAGAATTATTATAATTGAGGGAGGTAGGAAGTAGAGAGAAAAGCAGAGGGGAAAATAAACAACAATGGACGCGAAGAGAACAGGGGAGGGAGGGCGAGGTGCTGCTAGTGTTCTATGAAATAGCGGTGGTCGCGGTGCTCTGAGCGGTGCTCGCGGTGGCCACCGAAATTCCAAACTCTGAAAGAGCCTTTAGAGGTAGAACATATTTTTTAGATTTATTTTAGTTTTATTTAGTTGATTATTTCGTTGATTATTTTGCCCATGAAGCTGTCACAAGATTCACCATCATCATTCTATACTCTCAGATGTGTATTTATTTATTATAGTTCGTTATGAATCAGTTTAGACAAAGAGTGGTCGACCATTTCACTACCAGTTGCGACCGTTAACCCAACAGCCACAACGATTCTTCACCAGTCGCTACTAAACCTAACCTCAAAAGGATCCCTAACTAATGAGATAAACATCGCTTAAGACATTATACCTTCCCTATATAACTAAAATAAACAAATAAAAACACACATGTCCTTGTGTGCTCTAGCTCTATGGAATATATGGATGAACATGCTCATGTGACATCATCATCCTGCGACCTGAGCACCTCCTATTGAGTGAAAGATTCTCTATTTATAAAAGAAATAAAGTATTGAAGGTGTTTTTATCTGCATGTTTTAGTTATAGAAGGCAAGTATAGTGTTTTAAGGCATATTTGTGTTATTAGCCAGGATCCGTTTAAACATAACCTCAGTAAAACCTATGCCTAAACCTAACCTTTAACAACAGATCATTGCACCACAAACATTGCCATCGCGACTTTTGGACATAGCAGTCGCGACCAGTGTCATGGTCGAACATGATTTTGCAGCTGATGGAAAATAACAAATCAGTCGCAACGGGCGAGACCATTTTATAGTGTTTAAAATGATTTCACCCCTCCTGCCTCATGGTGATATTATGGTATGTACAGTATGTGTTCTAAGTGCGTTTGTCTTCTGTATTGTTGGTGGCAGGGGGACATGGGCCCCGTTGGCGCCATGGGCTCACCCGGACCGCCAGGACTCAAGGTATAACACCCACTGGGAAAAAAGTGCATATAAACACAGCCTAAGCATTAATCTCTGTCTGGTCTTGTGGATGTAACGGGAATGTGGGTTTGGAAGAAGGAGGAACATTTGGGCATTTAATCACCAGTTAATAAGGGAATACCAGGGCCTGTCATTCATCATTCATCATGCTTCTGTCTTTCTTTCTTTCTTTTCTTTCTTTCTTTCTTTCTTTCCCGCCTCTTCCAAAGGGAGTACCAGGCAATCCGGGGGAACCAGGACTGAAAGGTGATAAGGTGATCTGAATATGTCTTTATTAGTCTATTAAGCACCTGCATCCCAGCATGCTAGAGACGACCGCGTCATAATTGTTACGCACATCACATGTACGCGGGGAACGTATACTATTCTCAGTGTCACAATAAAATCCTCAGCGTTTGGTGTTTATCAAGGACTCATTTTAATTTGAGTCATTTTGCACCACTTTTAATTTAAAATGTTTAAGCATTGCGTTACAGATCAGTGGTTCAGACCTTAGCCTGTGATTCAAACTATATCAATGGCAAGTATTTAAATTTTAATTTCAAGTTTAAAAAAAGAATCAGAACTATCCCTTTAAATTGTAATCGTGGTCTTAATGTTCAACGATCTTCCAAAGAGCAGATCAGAACAACTGAGGGGATGAGGAAGCGATCCACACGACTCCACCCACATCATTGTAGTGAACTGGGACTCAATTTCCCACAATCCCTTGCACACCGCAGTGCCAGACTTTATCAAAAGATGTCACCTATCGCCCTTTGTCCTGTAGAATTGTAGACTATGCAGTTCTGCAGTGCAGAGTGGGATAGGTTAACTTAAAACTGATTAAAGTTAGTGTTCTACAGATAGTTAGTGTTCTACAGATAGTTAATGTTCTACAGACAGTTAGGGATCCATTTTCGTCACAGCTAAACCCCTTATCCCTTAACTATTAAAAAAAAAAAACGTTTTTCAATAGTTTAAATGGCCAGTCTACAATCTCACAATCTGTCAATAGATTGGCACCTTGAACTACGGTATTCCAAAAAGTTTTTTTCAAAATAGTAAAACAATGATAAGGATTTTAAGGGGTTAAGATGGTAACGAAAATAGAGCCCTTAGTGTTCTACAGACCATTAGCTTGCATGTGTAACTCGTGTTTAGAAGTTAAAAGTTAGAAGTGTTAAAAGTCGCGCCTTGACTGTTCAACACACTCAATTTCTGCATACTGATCACCTTTTATTTAATCACCATTGGGATACGTGCTCTTATGTTGTTGTTTTTTTGTTTGTTTTCTATTTATTATTTTAATGTTGTTTTCAGGGTGAAATCGGCTTGCCAGGAGAGGTGGGAGAGTGTGGATTCCAGGGAGACAAGGTCATTTCTGTTTAGCTTCACATGATGGAGAGCCTTGACCCCATTGTTTGTTGTCCTTTTTATCATCATACATTAACACAATAAGCGCCGGGAACCATTAGCGTGCCTGTGATCGTTTCCATCCAGACAGTGTTTCAGACGCACATGGCGTCACCAGGCTTCATCTTAGACGTGGCTAAGATTAGCCAAAACAAATAACCAACGATGGGGAACAAAGGGAGATCATATAATTCCTACGGTGACTAGTGCTGCTATGGCCGTCAAAAACGAGTACTTTGATTAGAATTGTATAGCTTTTAATTTAGATCAGGAATTATTAGCGATCAAAGATTGTTCTAACCATCAGTTATAATACGGCTGTATCTATCATACTATCTCATATAGCAGCCTCCGGAGCTCCGATTTGGATTAAATAATATCTGTCTTTTTTATTACACTCCGTCTCTGATCAAGTGCGTCACTCTTTATTGAAACTTAATTAAACAGAGTTCTCTGTTTATGCAGATTAAAATGTTAAAGGAGAATTAAACACCAAACGTTTTTTTCTTTTAGAAAAATGGCAGTTATTTTGTGAAGACCCTCTTTAATGCCCATTTCCCCTACCCCAAAATATGCTTATAATGGGACCAAGGGGTGTTGTAAGTTCACCTATATTAGTGAATTGAGAGTGTCAACACTACTGACATGGTGGAGAGGCAATATATAGCAAAGCCCCTTAGCTTTGCTAAGATAAAAAAAAAAAAAAAACTTTGTGTGTAATTCTACTTTAAGAGGTTCGAACTCAAAGCTTTTCATATCAATGTCTTCCTTTAGCGTGTGTGTTTTTTTGGGCGGGCAAACTGAGTGACGAATAGACCTGCGTGTGTCTGTCTCATTCGCCATGCATGTTTTACAACTACGGTGGTCTTGTTTTGTAGGGGATCCAGGGCCCACCAGGGTTGCCAGGTCCTCGCGGAAACCCTGGACCACAGGTATATTTCCCCTCCATCAATAGAAACGCTGGCGTTGTCGTTGCATATAAACACTCACTGAATGATCGCGTCTGGGCATGTGCTGTCCAGACCTCTGCAGTACTGCCATCCTCACACCCAGACCAGAAACACCAAGCACTGTTGGCACTGATAATTGCTTGCAATGGAGAATTAGTATTCTATTATTTTCTTCTTTTTTTAAGGGGAAAAGTGATGTTGGAATAAGTAAAATCACTAAATGCTCCTTTAAACTCCTTTAAAGCCCGGGCTGTTATTATGCAAAATCCATTTGGACCCCGGGCGATTATAAGGTACTGGGCTGTTATTTGCAGTAGGCTGTTATTTATTTTTGCACCGTCCTGCACAGGGCCATTATTTCATTACAGTTTCTGTTGAACATGTTTTTAGTGCAAAATTAAAAGGTATAATAAACATATGTATAGCAGGCAAAGTTATTGACTTTTTGATTTAATATTTAGAATAGAAGACCTTATAGGCAGCATTGCTTAATAGATCTGACCCAGATTCAGACTGGCATGATTGACTGTAATTACTTAATTGGTTGCACACTGCACAGCTGTGTAACTTTTCACATTGTAAAATATTGTAATGTATAGCCTCAGTATATTCTTTCAAATGAGGTTTGGCCTTACAGAATACATGGTGGTCAGTTTTTCTATCAAATCAATCAAATGAACCGCTGGGGAAGCACCTAATAATTAAGACAAGAGTAGGGCCATATACGTGTGCTCGCTCTAAACTGCGTACAGGACGATTCTCTCTTCATAATTGTTTGATGAAGTCATATAAAACGTGACCTATAGCTATACCCAATGGAAATATAAAATATATAAAATATACACTGTGTTGACGAGTAGGAATTACAGCAATCGCTTGAAAACCGAGTGAGGAAGGGACGTTTGTAATCTCAACTTTCATCTCACCTCAACAGCGCAGACGCTTGGATTCAGTATGGTGAGTGCGTGTGCGCAAACGTAGATCCATGCACAAAATGACAGTAGACCTAAACGTTTGACAGAATACGCAGTCTGAGTTTTAAAAAATCGTTGTATTGTGGCTGTGTATGGCAGAATTAAACATGTATTTTGGGGAGGTGGAGAACTGCTGTCGCATTGTGACATGCGGTATGCTGACGGCATGGTGCGCATCAGGCAGAAATGAGGAGGTCTGCAAACGCCACACACTATAATAGTAATTGTATTTAATATGTTTGCAAATAACAGCTCATGGGCGCTTATTTGGAAGTGGGCGGTTATTTGGACGAGGCGGTTATTACGCAAAATGGTGTGGGGACATGGGCCGTTATTCGGTAGTGGGCGGTTGTTTGAGTAAGGGCTGTTATTTGGTATTTTACGGTAAATAAAATCACTGAATGCTCCTTTAAAGTCCCACTGTTATGTATTTTTTTTAATCAAAAGTCCATAATTAAAAAGTGACCCTTAATGACTTAATGAAAACCCAAACATGTCATGTGATGACATATTTACTATCGCAGCAAAGCCAATAGAAATGAAGCTCATGGTTTCATACCCATCGCTGTGTTGTCCTCCAAACACAGCTGGTCAGGATTGGCAATTTTCTTCTCTTTTTGTAAAGTGTCTTTGAAACAACTTCTTGTCATTTCACACTCTAATTGAATTGAATTGAAAGAGTCAGTCCGTTTTCAAAACCCTGCTTCAATACGACATCCAGACAGTGTATTACGTTGTACTTCATCTAGGTTTTCGATCAAACAATCCTGTTATACATAATTATTAGAGCTGCGTTCTCTTCACTTGTTTTACTTGTATTAAACGATGGTGGATGTTTCCCATAGGGTAAACCTGGTGATAAAGGCCCTGACGGTATCCCGGGTCCGCTTGGTCCTGAGGTAAGTCAGACTATCTGTATAGAACACTGTACTGTATTTCACAGGTCTTTACCCTCTCAGAGTAAACCTAACGCTGCCATTTCCTCTCCCTGTAGGGTTTCCCTGGAGATATCGGAGCACCAGGACACAACGGACCGGAGGGACTGAAGGTTGGTGTAGTGGCGTCCTGTCCATGCAGGGGCGGATTGGCCATCTGCAGTACAGGGAGTTTTCCCGGTGGCCTGCGCCACCTAGTGGCCTGCTGGACAAGATCCAAAATGCACTAGTAGTGGCACTTCCAAAACGCACTAGAATGCGCTAGATGCACGCCTGGAACATACAGATATAAATGAGCATTAATCTTCTACATTCTCTAGTTGTGTGGACTAAGTTGGGCTAATTCACATGATGAATATTTTAACTCTTGAGGGTGTAAAAATGAAACCAAATGGACCCGCAAGGGTCCATTTGGTTTCATTTTTACGCTGTCAAAGAGTTACATCTGGTTAACCAGCTGCCGCCGCCCCCAGGGTGGCCTGGCAAAGGCAAAATTGTCCCGGTGGGAAAATATATGCCAATCCGGCCCTGCGTCCATGTACTCTAATTCCCGGACTATAATCCGCACCTGAATATAAGCCCCACCAGCTAGATTTGGGAAAAATACAGATGTTTCCATATATAAACCACACCTGACTACAAGCCACACTTGACTATAAGCTTCCTGCAAGAGTGCCCTTAGTGGCCGTTACCTGAAACAATCCATAGATTAGCCTCACCGTTGTGTACGGCGCAGGGTCCAAAACATGTGAAAAAAATGTAGCGGCTTATAGTGCAAAAATTACAGTAACCACACATGCAGGATTTGGCATTCTGTAGATAAACGACTAATAATTCCTGTGTAGATGGAAATAGATACTGTTTGACGGAGCAAACACGGAAGTGTAATTTTACCATGGCTGTTTCGGGCTGGTTGAGTTTGGGTTTTATAATATTACTATTCTGTGCCTATCACGGCGTAACCTGGACAGGGCCGAGTCGCCTCGAGCTCGTCAACCCTCATCACAGCGACTCGGTGGGCTAACTCTCTCTCCTCTCTCGTCTTCACGTGGTTAAAGTTGGGCAGAGACGGCGCTGCTCATACGAAAAGACTTTTGGTTTTATTAGTAGTTTATCGACAGAATGCTAATTCTGTTCACTTATACCAGGACTGCATTGTGAGACTGCATTACGCAAGTGCACACGTACACATGCGTGCACGCACACACACACACCCCCATATACAATCCTTGTGCATAACAACAGTAAAAAGCTTTTGTGTTGTGTGGTCTCTCCACCCAGGGAAGCCATGGGGTGAGGGGGTTGCCTGGACCAAGAGGAATCCCTGGGATAGAGGTGGGTTTGGGTCTCATTAAAGTCACAGTAGATAACTGAATGGGTGAAACATGGGGATGCTCATCTTAGTAGTCTGAATGGGGCATATTTGCATAGAGCTAAGTGAACAAGTATATTATTTGGAGAAAAAAAAAAAAAAAAAACTGTAAGCCTGGAACATAGCCAACTCGCGTTGTGACAAATCACCAAACAGAATATTTTGGGCAGAACAACTATAATTACAGAGAGGAAAAAAAAAAAATAAAGGTGTTGTATGCTTTTTTTTAATTCTCTATCATCATAAAACGTTTATGGGTCTACAACATACAAGGAAATCCACAGGGATAATCAGTGTCAATTAGATGTTTTTTGATGGTTGTGAAAGCGTTTGGGAACCAGGGCAGATGTAAGATTTCCCAATTGGGGGGCAAGAGAAAATGGTATGGGGACAGTTTCATCGGCCGTGTCGCTTCCTGCCACGGGTGATGAAGCCGCACCCATACCATTTTCTGTTGCAGGATATGTATTAGTCAAGTAATGCATCAATAATAATCAGTTATTGTTGAAGTTGCAACAGACACGCAGCATGCATAAAGCTAAAGGTCTGACTCAGAGAGAGTTTTCTGTTTTCAATGATGAAATGCTGTTGGTTTAGTGGTGACACAGCTGTAGTTAGTTAGTAGCAGTAGTAGTGTTTCAAATCATTTAAAATATAAGCACTTTAATTTGAAATATCTTGGGTTGTTTTGCATGCCATCGTGCCCATGCCTAGATTAGTGTTTAGAACCACAGCTTGCTGTACTATTGGTAGAATGTGTCCTCTGTGTTTATCCGTCCATCCTATAAGCAGGGGTTTTCAACAGGTGGTCCGGGGACCACCAGTGGTCCTTGAGAGGGTTCCAGGTGGTCCCCAGGCTAAATGATGGAAAGTTGGTTAACCAGATGTAACTCTTGAGAGTGTAAAAATGAAACCAAATGGACCCTTGCGGGTCCATTTGGTTTCATTTTTACACTCTCAAGAGTTAAAATATTCATCATATAAATTAGCACTATTTAATTAAGAAGTTTACACTGTTTTGTTTGACAAAATCCAGCCTGGAATTGTGAACAAAACCAAAAGAATTCTTTAGTTTTAGGGCTGTGGGGCTAAAATGTCATCAAATGGTGGTCCGTGGCTTAAATGCTGAATAAAGGGTGGTCCCTGATGTCAAAAAGGTTGAAAACCACTGCTATAAGTATCTCTGCTCTGTTGTTGTTGTTCCAGGGTGATGAGGGACCACTAGGACCAGCTGGCTCTCCTGGACCCGAGGTGAGTGTCATTTGGAGGACATATATCTTGAATATAGGCTGTGCACCAAAACACAATGGTAGCACACTCCCAGTTCCACTACTACCACACGCACGAACGCATCTGTCTCTGAGTCTTAACGTTAGGTTTGGTTTACCCGTTAAGCTGATGTATGATTGGTGGTAACGATCTGGCCAGCGCTGTGCAATAGGCGGAGGTTGGAGAAGTTTACAGCCATTCAACCCATTCTAAAAATATCTAAGTCTTCTGAAAACAACAGATCTACAAGGATGTAGCTCAGTCAGCACCCAATTGCCGCGGCTGTTAGCTGAATGACAACGGTCGCGGCAGTTGGCCCAACGGTCAGGGGTTAAGGTTAGGTTTAGACATAGTTTTTACTGAGGTTATGTTTAGGCTTAGGCATCGGATTAGAAACGAGGAAGAATGGTTGCGATTGTTGGCCAACGATCGCGACTGGTAGCAAAACGGCCGACCGACGGTCCAATGCTTGCAACTGATTTATGGTGATTGCCAATATAGCAGTCACGACCAACAGTCACAGACAGGAAATGATTTTGATAAGAGATAAATAAGCAATAAATAAACATAACATTCCACATCAATAAATAAATACCGTGGACCTGCCACCTACACATGGATTCCCCTGGAATTCAACCATGCAGTTAGACTCTGCAGGAGTCTAACTGGTGTTTCCATATATAACCCATCAGTCCCTGGCAGTAGCACTGCTCCATTGTTCATACTCATCCATACTCTCACCTCAGCCCTCACTGGTTAGCTAATTGCTATGGATCCTAGTGGTCACCGTTCACATGACCAAATGACAGGCCTGGTGTTTTCCTCAAAGTGGGCTCTAGCTGGGACTTGATCTATCCTGTACACAGACATTTCTTACAATATAAACACAGGATAAATAATGTTTTATCATGCATGGGCATTTTAAGATCTTTAATCATGGAGAAAGAGTTATCAGTAGAGATGTAATGATATAGTAGTACTAATATTGTTTTTAATTTAGAAAAGACAAAGTATATTGTGGACAGAAAATCTTGTATTGTTTGACTTTGCATTATATCGATTGGCAATGTTAAGAATCCATATCAAATCCCTATCAATACTAAGCAACTATTGCACTGTATTTAGCAATTTTAAGAAGAAAAACACATGTTCTAATACATGTCCACCTTTATGTCAGATCACTGTTTTTACATATTTATATCCCTTACAATATATTTTCCCTAAAAAAAGTCTACAGTACCCACAAGTTTCACACATATTTAAAGGTAGGGTAAGTGATTTGAAATTCATGGTGTAGTACCAGCCTGGTGCACTAGGGGCGTCCAAGAGTAGCTACACTATGTGAACCTGCTGCTCGATCCTGATTGGAGGAGAATTCACTCTCCACCTGGGGAACTTTTATTAGCTCCTCTGCTAACGTGGGGGAGGGGGAAACTCCATATATGGTCTGCACACCTTATAATAGAGCATTTTAACAGAAAAAAAAATTGGGGTGATATCTGACAAAAGTGAAATCACTTCCCCTACCTTTAAAGGTAATATAGGCAACTTTTTAGCCAAAAATCAAAATAGATGTACAATGTATAGCGGTATACTTTATTGCATTTTCCTCTCTGCATGTATCGTAATGATAACAATGTTTTGTGATACGCACCGAATCGCTGTGGAAATATATTGTTACACGCCTTGTCATCAGTCCCTATGGTTGATTTGAATTCCTTAAAAATGAAGTGAAAAAGCTCTCCATTCATCTGGGGTTCTTATTTTACCCATCTGTAACGGATGTTCAGAATCATTTTCCATGAAATGTTAATTATTTTACTGCTAAGTACAAACATATGCATCCTCTGTGCAAAGAGGTCCAGAGATTATTTATTTGATCTGGAAACGTACACAGTGCTGCCATGTGTGTTTCCACTTCAATCTGCTGCCTTCTAATGAAGTTCTGGGAAAATGACCCAAAACAGGAGCAACGCACTGTCCTGTCCTGTCCTCCTTTAAAGGGAAACTCCACTCATTTTCAACATTATAATATGTCATTAGTATACCCTAGAGGTGCTGGGCGGACATAATAACTGTGTTCCCAAGAAATGGAGGTCTGAAGAAAACCACTAACATGGTGATTACATCATCAAGATGTATTTTCACCATGTTAATGGATTTCTTTAGACGCTTCTTTTTTTCCGAGAGCGTACAAATGGAACCAAATGAACCTGACCGTTAGGGTTCATTTGGTTGCATTTGTGCACGCTCAGAAAACTAATGTTGAAAATGGGTGGAATTCCCCTTTAACAATGCCACTACTATAGCTGCACAGATTCAATAGACCTTTAGGTAAGCCCCGCCCTCTTGTCCACCCTAGGACACTTTCCAGCCAGGCTCATTCATTCCAATGTAAATATTATGGACTACACAATAAATACTGGTTCATTTTTACAACCAGACCTTCAAAATCTCTTCCAAATTCATTAATAAGGCATGCCCTATGCAGTGGACATGCAGTGGACATGGTGTGAAATTTATTTTTAAAAACAATGTTTTATCATATAGAAAAGCTATTAGTCAACCATCACATGTTATGCTTAGAGGTCTATTTGGACACTATTGGGTTCAGGACAACTTTGTTTTTGTTTGTTTGTTTGTTTGTTTGTTTTTTGTAAAAGATGGGTGTTAATTGTTTTACATTCCTTGGTTTCTTTAGTTTTAGGTATTTTAGATATGGGAGGCGGCATTTGAACATGGTTAAATACGTTGTTTACTAAATGTTAAAGCTATTTCTTTTGTATTATTATCCACAACAGTCCTAATAAACTCCAGAAAATTATAACTGGCCATGGAAGTTCACAGAATGAATATGAAAGAGGCAGAACACCACACAGTCAGTCAGTTTGTCTCATTCAGTAGATCATTTCGTGACCAGGACACCGTTACCTGACAGGCATAAAACCCACTGGCAACCCAGTGCTGACACATTACATTTAGTAGTATCACTCTGACACCTTGCAACCAGCTTTGTTGTTTTGGAATCTTGCTCCAAGTGTGTTATTTCTACAGGTTAGTATGTTGTACAAGGACATGTCATTGTGTTCAGGGCAGGTTAAGTTGGTATGTTGTACCAGGGCATGTCATTGTGTTCAGGGCAGGTTGGTATGTCGTACCAGGGCATGTCATTGTGTTCAGGGCAGGTTGGTATGTTGTACCAGGACATGTCATTGTGTTCAGGGCAGGTTGGTATGTTGTACCAGGACATGTCATTGTGTGTTTTTGTTCAGGGCAGGCCTGGGAGGCAGGGGTTCCCTGGATCCACTGGCCCAGAGGGCCTAAAGGTCAGATACCCTCCTCCACTTTCTCATTAATCATAATGTATCATCGCCAATGTGTGTGAATTATTGTGTGAGTTAATCACAATGTATCATCCCCAATAGTTGTGAATTATTATCATACAGGATAAGCATATCTACAGTACACTGCAGTGATTCAAGCTATAACGCATATAGACATGACTATGTTGATATTATGCTAATTAGCTTCCTCTGCTGTAGGGTGAGAGCGGTATAAGTGGTGAGATTGGAAAGCTTGGCGAGAGGGTAAAGACTTTTTTCTCTTTTCCACAGTTTTGTGTATTTACTTGTTTGTTTTTAATTGTGTGTGTGTGTGTGTGTGTGTGTGTGTGTGTGTGTGCGTGTGTGTGTGTGTGCGTGTGTGTGTGTGTGTGTGTGCGTGTGCGCGTGCGTGCGTGTGTGTGTGTGTGTTTTGTTGTTACTCCAGCCAAATATACAAAAAACAAACAATAACCATCTCTCAGGTTGGTGAACATCTCTATATTTTTCTATATTTCTCAGGGTCTGCTTGGTTTCATCGGGCCAGTTGGTGAGGCGGGCATCGCTGGAGAAAAGGTTAGCGGGCGTCCACCCTGGGCAAACAGTGCGCTTTTCAGACTATGAACGGTAGTTACTGTATTTACAGTCCCCAGAGAAACAACCCTGTTCAGTCCTCACTAGTGTTACTGTATTTACAGTCCCCAGTGAAACAACCCTGTTCAGTCCTCACTAGTGTTACTGTATTTACAGTCCCCAGAGAAACAACCCTGTTCAGTCCTCACTAGTGTTACTGTATTTACAGTCCCCAGAGAAACAACCCTGTTCAGTCCTCACTAGTGTTACTGTATTTACAGTCCTCAGAGAAACAACTCTGTTTAGTCCTCACTAGTGTTACTGTATTTACAGTCCTCAGAGAAACAACTCTGTTTAGTCCTCACTAGTGTTACTGTATTTACAGTCCCCAGAGAAACAACCCTGTTCAGTCCTCACTAGTGTTACTGTATTTACAGTCCCCAGAGAAACAACCCTGTTCAGTCCTCACTAGTGTTACTGTATTTACAGTCCCCAGAGAAACAACCCTGTTCAGTCCTCACTAGTGTCTTGACCTGTTCACTCTTATTTTCAGAAATAATGATTTCAACGAACAAAGCAGTTATAGAAGTGTGCAAAGTGCACACAATTCCATCTTTTAAACCTTTACAACAGCTTTGTGAGCTTAAAGGGAGAAATAAAATGTTTCCACGGGGTATTCATTTTCGGGAGCACAGCGCCGTGATTGGCTGAAACATGACAACATCTGGAAACTTCCGGCGGAAGTTAATAAACCAGAAGTCACACCTTTTCATAGTCGTTTTGTGGTACCCTGAATCCAGACTCTTATCTCGCAGCGCAGATGGAAGCCTAGAGATCGAGGCTAGCGGGTGTTCTATACTCTTGTCTTGAATCCTGCATTTTGTATCTCACAGCAAAGCTTTAGCAAAGTTGATTAAGTTACCATGAATCCCACAGCATTGTACTTTAAGTTATTGCCCTTTCTAACCAAGACGTGTGTGTATTTTCAGGGGGACCGTGGGGACACAGGTCAACCCGGGCCATCAGGGGAAAAGGGGGCCATGGTAAGGAGTAAGTTTGAACCCCTGTATCTGTCCCACAGGGGGGTGGAAGTCTACCATGGGTAGGCCAGGCGCCATGTAGCCTACATGGAATATATTATTAGGATCTCCCCGCAAGCATTTTTTTTTTAATTTATAAAAATGCTTTTTAATAGATCATGGTAGTACTAAAATCATACACTTAGTTGAATAAATCTCGAGTTGATTACGGTAGATAATTGATGAACATTTTTCGTCTTAGTATTATAGTATAGTCTTGGTTGTATAGTCAACAAAATCAACGCTGGTATAGGGGGTAGATTTCAGCGTTAAAACAGGGGGGGGGGGGGGGGGGGGGGCATTTCCCGACCGCTGGCCGATCTTTGAAAAACGGCCGACGGATAATAATGGTTGCGACCATTTTATAGCGTTTTATACTGTTTGTGCAAAGACAAACATTGAAGACAAAATTCAATGTGAAGACAGATTGTCCGGAATTAGAGTATCTAATTAAAGTATCTAATCTAATAGAGTATCTGTGTGTGGGGGAGGGGGTTGTGGGGGATAAGCGTTTTAGCCAATCACAGCACAGCAGTCTCCAGCAGTTTCATAATGAGCCAATAGAGTGGAGGTGAGGTGGAGTTAGATTCAAATCTGTTCATAAACACAGAGTATAGCACACACTAAAGGTTCCTATATTACCTTTAAACACAATAAAAAAAGGCTGTTAAAATCTGTTAACGCTGAAACAACTATGTTCTTTTAGGCAGTCAGTATGGTAGAAGTACTATTATAGACTGTCTAATAGGACATTTCCATCATGTGGTACTACCACATTGTGGTAGGGTAAGGACACCTGCTGGTCGACATGATTCATTGCTTGAAATTAAATGTAAATATCTTGCCTTCCCAAATGAGCTCTACTTTCTCCATTTATGAGCCTCAAACCTATGAGGCTCTTTTTTTCCAAATGGGTTAATCTTCATTTAGAAATTTTAGAAAATAGCCAATGTGACAAGCGTACAGTAGCAAAAGCTCTGTTTACAAATACAGAACATGGTGGATGCCTGGCATTTTAGGGTTTAACCCTAGAAGGCCCAGTGTTGCTTTTTAGCAACATTAACCCTTGTTTTATTTATTTATTTTTTTGTTATTTTTTCACATAAATATCATGGTTGAGGTTGATTGTTTAGAATTTCATTGAAATTGCTCATGATATTTGCATAACAATACCCCCCACAGAGGCTGCAATTAGCCTCTTCAATTAATCTATGGATTTAGTGCATTGTTTGATGATTTTTAACCTTTGACCTTTAGCCTTTAACCCTAATAAAAGTAAAATGACTACAATAAATATATTTTTGTGATTATTAGAAGGTCTACAACATGTACATTCATTATATTAAAAGATATTTATTTATTTATTTATTTATTTATTTATTTATTTATTTATTTATTTATTTATTTATTTATTTATTTATTTATTAACATAGCATAGCATAAATGAAATATTTTTCCAAAAAAAAAAAATGTTTTTTTTTATTATTATTTTTTTTAAGTGTGCAATCTGAACATGGGAAAAAGGTTATGGATTGCATCTTTCTCTCTAATTATGAAGCTCATGTTGTTGTTGATGTTGTCTGCAATCAGGGCCATTCTGGACCACCAGGAGGGAGGGGGCCTAGCGGACCCGATGGAATCCCAGTGAGTTTCTAACGCTGTTACCAGTACATACTCCAGGGTGAAGTGATTTTTGGTGAAAGGGTTTTCACCCTGGTGTCATTTTTCTTTTCTTTCTTTTTTTTCAAGAATTTACAGCAAAAATGCAACAATGCATTTTGGAGCGATGGAATTAGGAATTTGAACAACATCGCACAGCTTTAAGCCTACAGTCTGCTGTATCTGTCATTGTTGTAACAGGTTACATGTCCTCATATTCAGGGTCCTGCTGGTTCCAGGGGCGTGGCGGGCGTCAGAGGACCCAAGGGTACTAGGGTAAGATGTTTGACGCTTCATACCATCTAACCCTGACTTCTACAGTGTTGTTTGATTCGCAGGTACTTGCATGAGCGAAGTGGGTGCAAGTTAAGAGATCGGTGCGCGTGGTGCATGGTTTGTGGTCGTCGTCCCTTGGGGCAGGGGCGGATGCACGGGCGATGAAGCCACTCTCATACCATTTTCTCCTGCACCCCCCCCCCCCAAGTTTGTACATCTTTGGTTACTGGACTTTTATTGGCCAATTTAGCATCAATAATAATATCAGTTGTTGTTGAAGTTTGATGAAATGCTGTTGGTTTAGTGGTGACATAGCTGTACTTAGTTAGTAGCAGTAGTAGTGGTTAAAATCATTTTAAATATAAGCAATATAAATATAAGCCACCCCCACCCACCCCCCGCGTCGCAAAGCGACATGCCGATGAAGCCGCCCCCATACCATTTTGGTCACAGGTCAGGTAAAGCATCAATAATAACATCAGTTGTTGTTGAAGTTGCAACAGACATGCATCACATATATCTAAAGATCTGACTCCGAGAGTTTTCTGTTTTCAATGATAAAATGCTGTTGGTTTAGTGGTGACACAACTAGTTAGCAGTAGTAGTGTTTCAAATCATTTTAAATTTGAAATATCTTGGGTTGTTTTGCATGACATCAAGTTTGGTGGGGCAGACTGTATATTTAGGGGGGCATTGCCTCCCCCCATGCCCCCATGCCTAGATCCGCCCCTGCTATTGACGGATGTTCACCCCCTACAGTTAAAATGCTTATTCAGAGTTTGATGCAAGTAAAGCATGCTCACGTTGGAGCATGCTCACAAGCATGGACACGTTGTGAACAACGTGTCCAACCAGAGGATAATAAAACCCTTGGATGTCTCCGTCCTTCTCCTTGGACAGAAAGGCCATGTGTCAGCAGCAGCAGATGCTGTGTAATCCCCATCTGTCTGTCTGTCTGTCTGTCTGTCTGTCTGTCTGTCTGTCTGTCTGTCTGTCTGTCTGTCTGTCTGTCTGTCTGTCTGTCTGTCTGCTTATGCTTGACAGAACCATCAGACAGTGTCTGATGATGCTGTCAGACTGAGAGACTGCCCCATATCACCCTGCCAGCTCCGTTTGCAGTGTTGCCAACTTGGCGCATTTGTCACTATATTTAGCTCTTTTCTAGACCCCCCCTAGCATCAAAATTAGTGAAAAAACTCCTGACGGAAAATCTAGAGATTTTTTGCTGGTGAGTTGGGGTGAAATTGGTTGACAGGCCAATGGTCCTTCCTAGAAAAAACCATTGGTAACCAAATGGAACCTTATAGATCTGTAACTCTTGAGAGCGTAAAATGAAACGAAATGGACCCTTACGGGTCCATTTGGTTTCATTTTACGCTCTCAAGAGTTAAATTATATTTAAACATTTGAATTACCTAATTTTCAAGAATCTACTCATATAGAAAATAGTAGAAGAATTCCAGTTATTTCTCCTAATTTAGCCTGCATTTATGCGGGCGTTTATCGTTGCCGCCTGGAAAGCCCTTTACAACAACCTAAAACATGAAACTTGATTGAAAAAAACTAAAGTTGTCCTTCAAACACCATGTTTAAATAATCTTAAAAATCAGATGGAAAAAAATAATTCTCTGGTTGGTGCAGAAACTTCCGATCAGCATTTCGGGCTGAAACTTCAAAGTATGAGTGCACCTTTAACAATAGAGTCACGTATCATAAATTATCATGAGTTGGCGATTATACTGTTATTATTGCACAGTGTTCACATGGTTCCTATTCCTCCTCATGTTCGCTAATTATGAAAACACACTCCGGGGGGAACAATGTTACAGGACAAATTATTATGACTGTACGTTGAAATTGCCCCTGCATACATTCAAACAACGCAAAAATATCTTGTTTATAAAAATGTCATTCATTAAAACAGGCTGGAAGTTTCTTTGCATGTGAAAACATGCCCTGGTGACCTACAGTATGTCTGCAAATAACACAACATCCTCTTAACGGAAGGAGAAACTCCTGCTCTGGAACATTGCCCTTGGTAATACAGCAGGAGCCTTGAGCTAAATGAATAATTGATACCATATTCATAAGTGGGTATAATTAGGGCATTTTGTTGGCTAGATTAGTTTTGCATGGTTTCCCCCTAAAATCGCAATCATTGGATTTAATATTTAATAACCATAATGGGAGGAAATTACTGTGGGGGCTTTTGAAAATAGATTTTTTATTTTTTTGTAGACCGGCATAATTACAGAGGATTCTGCTTGTTGCAAGATGGAAAACACAACTCAATAATCAACATGATTAAGTTCAAGAAAATACAGTGGAATCGCAGACGCTCAGCTGTAGATACATTTTTTTTATATATATATATATATATATATATATATATATATATATATATATATATATATATATATATATATATATATATATATATATATATATATATATATATATTGTGGAGAACAGGACACGGACCAGTATGCAGGTACAGAATATAGCTGTTTATTCACAAGCTTGGGTTTAGTTAACAGAAAAGTTTCTCTTCTCTCCTGGTCAATATAATACAGTTCAACTCAAACAGGTTCTTCTTCAGGTGGGTGTCGTCGCGGGACCACGTCTCTGGACTTTCCCCTGGTAAGTATAGGATTTCGCTCTCCTAGGAATGCCGGTAAGTTTAGCTGTAGGACATCCGACAGGTAAGTATCTCTCAAATCAAACAGTCACTCAGCAGCGAGGAAGAGAAACGTTCAGGTATCGTAAGTATGTCTACTCAGCTTTATGGTGCCGTGTACTGGGGAATTAGCTCCTTTTCCATACGATGTGGGGTTTAGTATTTATTATTATTATGCCTCATGCACAGCTTCTCCAGGCTCTCAGCCAGCCCATGCCCTGTGGAAGCCGAAGAGGAGGAGGAGAAGACAGTCAGTATAAGCATTTCACTGAGAGCATAGAATGTGCGTGAAATGAAGTGGTGTCGACCTACCGCCCAACAGCCCTGTGTAAGCGCAGCCTTTCCTCCCGGAGTCTGGGACACAATGAGACAGAGAGGGGAGCCTTATGTTGCTTGTTCCTGCCGGGCGAGCACAGGTGTGGCGTGTTCCAGCTGATCGAGGAGATACCGGGGGACGTACCGGCCTTCGATAACCGCGCCCAGCGGCTGACGCGCTCCTCTGCCATCTCTCTGTCTCCGCCCGACTCCGGGGGCGCTCCTACCTGCTGGGCGGTCTCCAGCCGCGACACCACATATCCCGCCCCTCAAGCGCTTGCGGGGCCCCGGGGAGGGGAGCTCGTCGCCCTCATACTGCCTGGACAGGGCGTCGGCATGGGGCATGCTGCGTCCTGGCCGGTGCTCCACCGTGAACTTGTAGTCCTGGAGACCTAGGAACCACCGGGTGACGCGGGCGTTTCGATCTTTGTTTGTAGCCATCCATCTCAGGGGGGCGTGGTCCGTAACAAGCCTGAACTGTCGACCCCAGAGATAGTACCGCATATGGTGAATCGCCCACTTGATGGCCAGGCATTCCTTCTCCACCGTGGCGTAATTGCGTTCATGCTTCTGCAGCTTCCGGCTGGCGTAGGTGATGGGGTGTTCGTCCCCGTCGATGACCTGGGCAAGGACCGCCCCCAGGCCCGTGCCAGAGGCATCCGTGTGGAGGATGAACGGTTTGGCGAAGTCCGGAGCCCTCAGGACGGGCCCGTCACATAGTGCCTCCTTGAGCCGCCGGAACGCCACCTCTGCCTCGGGGGTCCACTGCACCCGGTTGGGACGGCCACCACAGGTCAGATCATACAGCGGTGCTGCAATTGTAGCAAAGTTATTGATGAACTTTTGGTAATAGGACACCAATCCTAGAAATGACTTCACTTGCCTCCTGGTCACAGGCTGTGGCCAGTGTCGTATTCTCTCCACCTTTTTCTGCTGGGGCTTGACGCAGCCCCGCCCGATGGTGTGCCCCAGGTAGTTAGTCTCTGTCATTCCGACCTGGCACTTCTTGGCGTTGGCTGTCAGGCCCGCCTTCCGCAGGGCAGCGAAAATGGCCTCCAGGTGCTGCAGATGTAACGGCCACGTCTCCGAGTACACCACAATGTCGTCGATAAAGGCGGAGCTGTACGCCTGGTGGGGTCTCAGCACCCGGTCCATCAGCCGCTGGAAGGTGGCCGGCGCGCCGTGGACGCCGAAGGGGAGGACGGTGTACTGAAAATGGCCATCTGGCGTGGAGAAGGCGGTCTTGGCCTTTGCCCGGTCAGTTAGGGCCACCTGCCAGTAGCCCTTGGTCAGGTCGAGAGTGGACACGAACCGGGCCCTCCCCAGGCGCTGAATCATCTCGTCCGGGAGTGGCAGGGGGTACGCGTCGAAGACCGACACCTCGTTCAGTTTTCTGAAGTCATTGCAGAACCTCAGGCTCCCATCTGGCTTTGGCACAAGGACGATCGGGCTGGACCACGGACTGTAGGACTCTTCAATAACCCCCAGTTTTAACATCTTTTGCACTTCTTCTCTGATGGCCTGGCGTCTCGCCTGGGGGATACGATAGGGGCGTTGTCGTATCACTTTGCCTGGCTCCGTGATAATGTCATGTCGTATGACGTTGGTGCGTCCCGGAATTTCCGAGAACCGGTCCTGGTACCGGCCCAGAAGCTCCTTCACGTCCTGGACCTGGTGGGGGGACAACTCTTCACCAATGGGGACATCAGGCCTGCTCTGAGAGGAGACAGTGGTTAGTAGGGCGGGGAGGGTTTCCGTCACCTCTCGCTCGTGCCACCTTCTCAGTAAGTTTACGTGATAAATGTTCTCGCCCTTCCGATGGCCCGGCCGCCGTACTTTGTAATTCACTGGGCCCGTCTTTGCCACAATTTCGAAGGGTCCTTGCCACTTCGCTAGAAATTTGCATTCAGAGGTGGGTATTAATACAAGTACCTTGTCGCCAACCTGAAATTCCCGCTGGACAGCCCCCCGATTGTACACCCGGCCCTGCTCCAGTTGTGCCTGCTGCATGTGGTCTCGCACCAACGGCCAGATCTTCCTCGCCCGCTCCTGCATGTGCTCCACATGGTCAATTATACTGCGATGAGGGGAGGGTTGGCTTTCCCAGGCCTCTCGAGCGAGGTCCAGCAGTCCCCTGGGCCGCCGGCCATACAACAGCTCAAAGGGGGAGAAGCCGGTAGAGGCCTGGGGAACCTCCCGAATTGCAAACATGACATATGGAATTAGTTTATCCCAATCCCTCCCATCCAGGTCTGGCAGCTTTTTTAACATCCGTTTTATAGTCTGTACGAATCTCTCGCATAATCCATCCGTCTGGGGATGCTGGACTGAAGTCCTAATGCGTTTTACATTCAACCATTTGTACAGTAGAGAGATCACTTGAGACATGAAGCACGTACCCTGGTCCGACAGCGCCACCTCTGGTATGCCCACCCTACTAACAAGCATTAAGAGTTCGTGCGCCACCGCCTTGGCCGTGGCAGCGCGCAGAGGAATAGCCTCGGGGTAGCGGGTTGCATAATCGATAATCACTAATATATATTTATGGCCGCGGCTGGATTTTGGCAGTGGGCCTAATATATCCATCGCAATGCGCGAGAAAGGGACTTCAATTATTGGCAATGAAATGAGCGGGTTGCGTTGTATTGGCCGCGGCGCTGTTAGCTGACATTCTGGGCACGTCCTACAATAGTCTTCAATAGCCTTTTTAGCCCCCGGCCAATAAAATCGGGCGATCACTCTTTCATGAGTTTTCTGTACTCCCAAATGCGCTCCCATCTGATGCGTGTGCGCCAGATACAACACGCGACTCACATGTGACTTCGGCACTAGTAGCTGTTCGATCAACTCCCCCCCTCTATTCTTTACTCCCCGATACAACAAGCCATTTTTCACACAGAAGTATGGAGAATTCAACTCACTCACCCCCTCGCACAGCCTTCCATCGACGGCGGACACCTGCTCTCGTGCGCCGCGGAGGTTTGGGTCTCCCCACTGCTGGGAGGCGAACTCCCTGCGGGGGCGGTCTTCTCCGGGTTCGGGCGGGGGGTATTCCGCGAGGGGGTCCGGGCTGTCCGGCTCAGGAGGTCCGCTGTGGCCATCTTCATCATCGGGGCTGTCGGGTTCCGGCGAGTCGGAGTGGGGGTCAGGGTGCGCTCGATGTCTCCTCCGGGTCGGCCCGCTGGCCTCGCTCTCCTCCTGCGCTGGAAACGCCGGACATGCGGCGCGCGCCCTGGGCTTCCTCCGATGTGGCCTGGGTCGCCGACCTCGTCGTGGGGGTCCTGGCCGCCTGCCGGGGTCCCAATAGCGGCTGAACAACTCACAATCGTACCCGAGGAGGAGTGGGACGGGCAGCTCTGGCACCACCCCCGCTGAAACCACCGAGTCTCCTCGAGGGGTCTGGATCTTTATTTCCGCCGTGGGGTAGTGTCGCACATCTCCGTGTACGCACGTGACGGGCACGGTGGTGGTGGTGGAGGGGTCCCCGGCGAGATCGGCCCGCACGAGCGTCACCGCGCTCCCGGAGTCAATCATAGCTTGCGTATCCGTGCCATCGATCCTCACGGGGATGTCAAAGCGCTGGCCCGGGCCGCTCTGAGTATGTAGACAGGGCCGGGGCGCCTCTGACGTCACGCTGGCCATGGACGCGTCTCTGTCTCGTTCCGGGCATGCCCAGGAGATGTGGTCCACTTTCCCACAGACGTAACAGCGCCGTGGCCCCGGGGGTCCGCGGGAGGTGCGGTCCGCCGCTCCACCGTCGCGGATCGGGGCAGGGGGTCCGCCTTTGTTCTGCGGCGGTCGTCGGTCACGGCCCCGGCGCTCATCACTCGTCGACTTCTGTGGCTCAGAGGGGGTGGGTTTCATTATCTCAAGCGTTACTTGGTGATTCTCTAATAATTCAGTTAGACGGCCGACATTGGAGGGGCTTACTTGCGAGGCATATTCTCGGGCCTTGGGCGGCAGGGCACGGATGCATCTATCTATTACAACACGTTCGATAGGAGAGAGGTCGCCCTCCCCCGCCAGCCAATTTGTTGTGAGGCGCACTAGCGCGGAGATTTGGGGTCGGGGGGGCTGGTTAGGATTATATGTCCAGTTGTGAAACTTTTGGGCGCGCGCTGGCAGGCTATTGCCTTGGCTAGCGAGTATAGCAGTTTTTAGTTTCTGATAGTCTCTAGCGTCAGCAAGGGAAAGATCACTACATACCCTCTGAGCCTCGCCGGACAAGAAGCCAGATATTATGGAACCCCAGTCTGCCACGGGCCATCTTTCTCTTGCCGCTGTGCGCTCAAAGAGCTCCAGATACGCCGCGACGTCATCCTCCGGTGTTAGTTTGGTTAGCACGTCCCCTGGTGGACGAGTGCCGCCGGTGTCCCTCTTCAGCTGGCGAGCTATCTCCTGTAGTGTGGCCTGGAGCTCCGCTTGGCTCTGGAGAAACGCCGCGGAGATGGCGCTGGCTTGATCCATAATGCGAGGGGGTCCGCGGGGACCGGTTTATGGCCGCATTCTCCACCAAATGTGGAGAACAGGACACGGACCAGTATGCAGGTACAGAATATAGCTGTTTATTCACAAGCTTGGGTTTAGTTAACAGAAAAGTTTCTCTTCTCTCCTGGTCAATATAATACAGTTCAACTCAAACAGGTTCTTCTTCAGGTGGGTGTCGTCGCGGGACCACGTCTCTGGACTTTCCCCTGGTAAGTATAGGATTTCGCTCTCCTAGGAATGCCGGTAAGTTTAGCTGTAGGACATCCGACAGGTAAGTATCTCTCAAATCAAACAGTCACTCAGCAGCGAGGAAGAGAAACGTTCAGGTATCGTAAGTATGTCTACTCAGCTTTATGGTGCCGTGTACTGGGGAATTAGCTCCTTTTCCATACGATGTGGGGTTTAGTATTTATTATTATTATGCCTCATGCACAGCTTCTCCAGGCTCTCAGCCAGCCCATGCCCTGTGGAAGCCGAAGAGGAGGAGGAGAAGACAGTCAGTATAAGCATTTCACTGAGAGCATAGAATGTGCGTGAAATGAAGTGGTGTCGACCTACCGCCCAACAGCCCTGTGTAAGCGCAGCCTTTCCTCCCGGAGTCTGGGACACAATGAGACAGAGAGGGGAGCCTTATGTTGCTTGTTCCTGCCGGGCGAGCACAGGTGTGGCGTGTTCCAGCTGATCGAGGAGATACCGGGGGACGTACCGGCCTTCGATAACCGCGCCCAGCGGCTGACGCGCTCCTCTGCCATCTCTCTGTCTCCGCCCGACTCCGGGGGCGCTCCTACCTGCTGGGCGGTCTCCAGCCGCGACACCACAATATATAACTCATGACTCATTGTTGCCTGGCTCCAGCCTTGAATCTCCACCTTAAATTATTTTCCCTGGAAGTTCAGGTCTGGTGACGCGGCAGACTAATCTGACTACAGCAGCTGATTGGCCGACAGCCCTGTCACTCAACAGTGGTGCAACACGGCCGTATCAATCCGATTATAAAATCAACCTATAATGAACACTTTATTGAAAGAAGCATCGTGTTTTATAGGCCTGACCCCAACTAGTCGACTAGTCAGTCGGTAGGGGGCGCTGTCGACTGACAACCTCCCAGTCGAACGTCGTTGTTGTTTTTTTTTTGTTTTTTTTTTGTACTCTTTTTTTATCATTCCACTTGCGGGGTTGGGGTGGTTAATGTCTAACATAAACAAATGAACAGAGAGAGCCTATTGTTGAAGTGCTGTCAGATTTAACTGTCAGTAAAAAGTCTGACCCTGCACTCACAAAAGCCCAGTGGAGAACAGGCCAATGAACCCAGACGGAGCGCTTATCGCAGGTTATGAATGCATCGATGTCCGGCGCGTACGATAATACTGTCATTACAACCCTCAAGAAAACACTGGTCCGGGAGATTGACAGACGGTGGGGTCTAAAAGATCCAGTCATCCCGAGCATTTACATCCAGTTTGCCGTTCACTTCTCCCAAGCAACGCCAACAAGTTGATTTTCCTCGCACACAACATTAAACGTCTCAACAAGCGGGGCTCTGAACTCTTTCAGTAAATAAAACAAAGGCCGCGTTCGGCGCAATGTTCTTCATAAAGCACAGATATGATTAATAAACGTAATTGCTATAGTCAATTTTCTGCCCGTGTTAATCCATTAAAAAGACAGAAAGCCGTTCTTCTTTTTTGCAGAGGCTGCGTCCCAGTGTAGGCTAAAAGAGAGGAAAAAAAGAGCCGCAGTTGAGGTGCTTCTCAAGGGAGAAGGGAAAATACAGACCCGGATTCACAAGTCTGGCTAGGGGGGGCTGGAAGATTGCCAGGCGGGGCAACTAAGGTTTTTCACACCAAGGAACCGGAATTATCCTCATTTGATGAGATCAGAAACGTCATAAGAGAAGCTATTTGATCCCCGTAAGCTTTGATTTGAGGAGAAAGACGCACGTTTGGGTGGGCACTGCCCTCCCCTGTCCCATGTAGATCCGGCTCTGGATTTGACCAGAAACTCCGCCACTATACTGTAGAGCCAGCGGCATGGCCGTGCGGTAACACGGGCATCGACAAGCGATGCAGCGTGGATTCCTTCGCCTAGACGTTTTTATAGCAAAAAAACAATATAATAAAAAACAGGAAAATATTCGGTTCGGCACAAACACATGCTTATGTAGGTTATAGGAAAAAAAAGTTTAGTGCTGAGAGAGAGACAGACAGAGACAGAGAGAGAGGCCGCTATTGAAATGTAAATGACCCATTAGACTGGATTAGCGGGGGAGGAGGGTGAGACGGTCAATTGACGCGAATGCCCCTGTCGTTTAAGGTATATTTTTTATTTTTTATTGTCGACAGGCAGTCGACTAACGGCAGATTTATTCATATTAATTTCGACTATAGAAATCCTTAGTCGGGGACAGGCCTAGTGTTTTATAATCATCATCATCATCCGACATATTTTACTGCTTTTGTTCACATGCTAGTAACACTCTGTGTGTTTGTTTAGCAACCGGGCCATCAGGCACCGAACCCCTGTCATGTATGACCACAACCTCTGTCACAATGTGCCCAGTGTGGGGTGGCTGAATACCACAAGGCTATGGACATGGAGAGATGAAACAAAGCATTACAGTGTAATGTACTGTACTGTAGTGGATCTGTTTTGGAAATGATTACAGTATTTGCAAAGCAGACACGATTCTAAGTGATGGTGTCTTTCAAGTGGGTCACGGTTACTCAGAAATATCCCCCAGTGCTAACCCAGAGGGTGTGCAAAAGGACATCTAAACCAGGGGTTTTCAACCTTTTTCATCCCAGGGCCCACCATTTATTCAGCATTTGAGGCACGGACCACCATTTGAGGACATTTTAGCCCCACAGACCCCAAACTAAAGATTTCCTTTGCTTCTGTCCATGGCCATTAATCTTCTAGTTGTGTAGATTAGGACTAATTCACATGATGAATATTTTAACTCTTGAGAGCGTAAAAATGAAACCAAATGGACCCTTGCGGGTCCATTTGGTTTCATTTTTACGTTCTCAAGAGTTACTTCTGGTTAACCAGCTTAGCTGGGGACCACCTGGAACCCTCTCAGGGACCACTGGTGGTCCCCGAACCACCTGTTGAAAAGCCCTGATCTAAACCATGACATCTAAGTGAGACATTAGAATTATAGCATTACCAACCCAGGTCTACTGAAAGAGATCATGCCCAACAAAAACCCACTGATGTCACGTTTCATAGAAGGATGTGATTGTGTCATCAGTACAAAAAACTGATTCTTCCAAACAAACGCCTCACTATACTTTTCTTTTTTTTTTTTTTTCTTTTTTTTTTTTATTCTTTGTTTTCCACAGGGTCCAAGAGGTCCGGAGGGTCTGGGGGGGCACCCAGGATCCGTAGGACTGAAGGTAAGGATTTAAATATAAGCACTTTGATTTGAAATATCTTGGGTTGTTTTGCATGCCATCATGTTTGGTGGGCCAGTCAGGGCATTTAGGGGGGCATTGCCCTTTGGCCTGTTAATTTATTTTTAGTTGGTAGCCTTTCTCCGCTATCACCTCAGTGGAAAAGGAGACACCTGGTCGTGGCCATTTTGAATTGCGTGCACATCCACAATCATGTCATTTTCAAATGATCAGAGTCAGATCAGGAGCAGAGGCCCGCTTTACAACTTTTAGATCCAACACCAATCATAACCTTCCAATTACTACTCCTTGTTATAAACAAATCTTTGACATGTGTGGATTCTGAAAGAAATCGTGTGTCTTTTAAACGTGACCCTTTGCAGGGCCCCGATGGACCACCAGGAAAACCAGGCTTCCCTGGGGAGATGGTATGGAACACCATTCATAGTTGTGTTGAGTCCTAATCATGAATTTCTTTACTCAGACGTTGTGTTGTGTAAAAACTAGCTGTTTGTAAGTTATTCCTGTCTGTGTTGGTTTTCTCAAGGGAAAGATGGGCGATCCAGGTGAAGCAGGGCCCAAGGGCTTTCCAGTAAGTGATTCAAGGGCTAACAGAGGTCTCTCTCTATCTTTTAGGTCAGTTTTGATTTCGGGGCAGTGATTTTGGGGGAATAGAACTTGTTGCTGTAGTGCAGGGGTTTTCAACCTTATTGATGCCGGGGACCACCAGTGGTCCTTGAGAGGGTTCCAGGTGGTCCCCAGCTAAGTTGTTTAACCAGAAGTAACTCTTGAGAATGTAAAAATGAAACCAAATGGACCCTGGCGGGTCCATTTGGTTTCATTTCTACGCTCTCAAGAGTTAAAATATTCATTGTGTGAATTTGCCCAAGTCTACACAACTATAAGATTACCAGTCATGGACAGAAGCAAAATACATCTAAAATGTCCCCAAATGGTGGTCCGTGGCTTAAATGCAGAATAAATGGTGGGCCCTGGGATCAAAAACGTTGAAAACCCCCGCTGTAGTGGATGAGATATAAACTTGTGTGGCACACAATTGTTATATCTTAGTAGTGTCGTATTGGACCCTTCCATGACCGCAGAGTGCAAGGATACATTTCTTAGTGGATTTATCATCTATGAAGGTTAAACAAACAAATTGAGGCCACATGTAAATCGCAAATTAATCAATTAACATGGGAAGGCATAATAACGTTAATAACGAGGCCCATCACTGGCCTTATTGTGCATTCCCATGTTATTTGATGAAAGGGACTCTCAATTTGTTTTTTAACCTTCATAGATGATAAATACACTAAGAAACAGAGCTTTGCTAACTATACTAGTAGTGAGTGTAGCAGCACTTCAGAATACACATGTTATAATGAGTATTAGCGTAGTAGTGTATTTTTTTAAGGAGTGTTCTTATTTCCAGGGGGTCCAAGCACCTTCGGGACCTCAGGGAGCTAAAGGAATCGCAGGAGAGCCGGTGAGTAACATAACATGTACTGTCTACTTGTATGTACAGTATGTGCTGCTGTTGACTACTGAGTTTGTCAAGGTTTTTTCCCCCATTTCTCACTTCACACACTCCCCTCACTTCATGTGCTTCATGCATTACCACATGCAGCCACAGGGCGGCGCTTCGTTACGTGAGCAAACTGGGACATACACAAAATGGGAGATCTACAAGCTTATAACTCGCTTTGTTGTGACAAATTGTGAGCTTGTAGATAGCTGGTTAAACAATCTTGAAAAAAATGACATGAAATGAAATGAAAATGAATTTGAAGACGCTTTATTAGCATGAGAAAACAAACATTTACATTGCCAAAACAAGTGTCACAAATGCAATACAATAAAACAGTTGAAAATGGGTGAAGTATGTACAGTTAGAGGCGGTAGAGAGTTTTGTAAATCGAGTTATGTCACATTGTAATATTTTATACATGTTATAGAGTGTAGGCTATGACAATTAGTGTAGCCTAATATCGGTTGTCAAATTTTACTAAAAAATAAAAACACAAAGTCACACATCAATGACATAAAAACAAATAACAGCATACAGTACAAAAGTCACACAAATAACAACAATGTGCAATACAAAGTCACACACACAATAACTTGAGAGTCCTCATGTAGGCCTACAACACTAGTAGTGTTCGGTAAATTTAACGGCAGCAGGCACAAAGGATTTTCTGTATCGCTCCGTAGAGCAAGAAAGCATGCGAAGTCTGTTGCTAAACGAACTCCGCAGAGCATGAAATATATTATAAAGTGGATGACCTTCAAACGAAAGAATGGAATTTACTTTAGACCTTGTTCGCCTGGCAATAGTAGTCTCCATGGAATCTAAGGGAAGGCCAACCACTGATCCAGCCTCCTTGATGGTTTTATCTGTCCAGCTTTTGTCCATGGCTAGTTGTTTTAGTTGATTAGGATCTATCATGGACAGTATCACGTTGGTACCATCTGAGTATGAACCGAAACCTTTTAGATTATTCCATTAACACTATTATCTGCATAAACAGAGAACTCTGTTTAATTAAGTCCCAATAAAGAGTAGCATAGTTGATCAGAAATCAGAGTGTAATCAAGAAGACAAAGATTAATTAATCCAAATCATAGCTCTGGAGGATACTGTATGATCTACTGTATAATCTCTGCAGGTCCGTCATCTAAAGTCGTCCCCCGGTTCCAACTGACAGTTAGAACAATGTTTGTGTGGGAATAACTACTGATCTAAATCAAAAGCTATACAATTCTGATCAAAGCGCTTGTTTTTGACGGTCCATATCGGCACTATTGTTAGTCGCAGTATGAAGTATACGACCTCCCTTTGTTCACTACTGTTGGTTTCTTTGTTTGGGCTAATCTTAACCACATCTTAGACACTTCTAAGATGAAGTCTGGTGACGTCATGTGCATCTGAAACTCGGTCTGAATGAAAACGATGACGGGCACGCTGATTTCTCAAGGAATTTCAGGGTGAATAATGGTTATATCCGTTTTTGGATATTTCTACCCAGCCCTAGCTGCATGACAGTTGCTCATTTTGGCTGTCTTTTTTTTAATTCCCCAGTGATCCTAAGAAACCGCAATAATGTGACAATGGAAATTGTATTCTCTTCCTTCTCTGCGTCTTTGCTGCAGATCTTTCCGGTTTAAAAAAAACATAATAATAGAGTTGTCTTTATGCTGGAGGCTGGCAGCAGGTCTCAGAGGCTGAATCCAGGGAACATGGAGATAACTACTGAGGTTACGTTAGTGATATGAGCTCTGTGGCACCTGCTGTACACCCTTGTTTTTTTCACTTAATGTTTCTTGGCTAGTATGAACTCTCTGTATCTTCAGTTTACCACATCTTAATTTACTGAGTGGAAAGTGCAAAGCCATCCCCTGGTGGACAGTAAAGCTGGAAGGAAACCTAATCTTTCTCTTTCTCTCTCTGCCCAAGTCCTGGACTCAAAGAGCAGAGAGTCTCTTTGATTTATCTGACCAGCTCCTTACTGCACAGTACAGCTTTGTTGGAGCCCCAGAGTGTCTCTGCAGCAGCAGGCCTGCTTCCATCACTCACACAGGCTTTTTGGCAGCACACTACAGTATATCTGAGGGAATCTGCCCCCAGGCCTGCATACAGAGTTCTCAGCTTAGATCAGGCCCCGATCTAAGCTGGCACACTTGAGGAGGGCAGGAGAAAATGTTCAGTGGGAGGCAGCTTCATCATCTGCGCTGCCAAACATTGCAGGCCAAAAAATGGGAGGTCGAAAACCCTGAATTGCATAGAAAACTACTGTATGTAATATTGTACCTTTATCCATCGATTGCATGGAGCATAATCACGAGTAATCACACGATCAAATACAGCGAGTAGACGCAGATAACAGATACCCGCCGGGCAAGTAGATATTTTGTATTGATTGCATCGGGTGATCACGGCTACTACTAGTAGGGCGGGGCGAAGGAAGTTTTACTGAGGTTATGTTCAGGGTTAGGCTAGTGTTAGGGTTAGACGGCGCTTTATGCGGTTACTAATCCTAAACATAACTTCAGTAAAAACTATGCTTCGTCCCGCCCTACTAGTAGTAGCCAACCAGTAGTCAACCAGGGCTTGACACTAACACTTGCCCGCTTGCCCGGGGCAAGTAAAAAAAAATGGTGGGGCAAGTGAAGACTGCTACCTGGTTGCCTGATCGGGCAAGTGTGCAACTTAGTGCACTATAACACAACACAAGATAAATTTGTCTTAAAGGCAGTCATTGCACTCTGCCTCTGTGTCTTTCCCTGCTTTCTAGCTATCTCTACCTACGGTATCTCTCTCCCAGGTCCATTTGGTTCCAAATCATTTTGCTGGGGTCTGTGACCACTATGGGCTAATTAAGATGATGAACTTTAACTCTTGAGAGCGTAAAAATGAAACAAAATGGACCCGCAAGGGTCCATTTGGTTTCATTTTTACGTTACATCTGGTTAACCAACTTAGCTGGGGACCACCTGGAACCCTCTCAGGGACCACTGGTGGTCCCCGGACCACCTGTTGAAAACCCCTGGTTTAAAGCACCCAAGTAGGGAAGTAAACTTAAAGGCAAAATTTACAATATATATATTTTTTGGGGGGGGGGGGCAAGTGACCATGACCTGAGGGCAAGTAGAACCTTATTTGCGCTTGCCCGATGGGCAAGTGCCTCGGAGACCTTAGTGTCAACCCCTGTCAACAGATGCAATGAATACAAAATATCTACTTGCCCGGCGGGTATCTGTTATCTGCGTCTACTCGTTATATTCGATCGTGTGATTACTTGTGATTATGCTCTATTCAATCCATGGATAGAGGTCGAAGCGGGTAAATATTGTCCGATACAGACAGGGCTTTTTGGATATTATGGAAACCTTATAGCATAACGAATCAGTAAATGTTTGATGCCATTTTTTAAGGTGGTTTAAAAATGGCTACTTTCAAAAATGTCTCAATATCCTTCCTCCTAGATGACCTAATATCAAGATTGCAGTGGTTAAATCTACATTTTTGGGGCCCCCCCCCCCCGTGCCTATGCCTAGATCCGGTCCTGTCAGATCTCCTGATCAATGTGTCTGCCCACAAATCCACATGGTTTCTTTCGCCTTTCATATTGTTCTCTACTACCTCAGGCAGCATTTACAAAGACACTGGATGGTGGGTTTTGAACCTGCGTTATAATGGTCTTCCTCATTCCAGGGACCAGTGGGGCCACCTGGTACGATGGGACCGCTAGGAGAGATGGGCCTGAAGGTGAGTGTTTGAAGCATTACATTATGTCCCAATCACTGAAATTATGACCACATCTTGAAGGTGAGTGTTGGACCTCTATCACAACTTGAAGCATTCTCTGTTCCTGCAATAATGACCACAGTTGTGCTAAAATACATTTCACATTTTCAAAAGTCATTACCATCTACTCCAGCGACGTGAACACCACAGACAGTTTTTACTCTACTTGATTCAGTGTTTAGATATTTTCCTATTCATTTTAGCTGCCACACCCTCCCCTTCCTATACAAACCCAATATCTATCTATATCCATCTATCTATCTACGGTATATGTCTACAAAACTGAATACATGAATAGGTGCCGTCCCAAAACGCTCCATTGCTATACAAATCTACAAGTTACCCTGAGCAAATATGAATGACATCATGATCACACAACATCACAGCGACCTACTTAAACTGTAAGCATAATACAGTGCAAAAAAAGGTGCAGACGCAGCCGCCATGTTTGGAGTTTTAGAATGGCTGTGGATGGGAAATGAAAAAAGGGCCGTTGCGGCAAAGTGCCACAAAAAGACCTGCTTCCAGAGGAGGCATGGCCTGGGGGCAAAAAGACGTTGTACCCAAAGTCTCTTTGCATCCGTCGGCTGTAAAACACATCATGTGACGTCAAGAAGCTGCATCTTTTGTATGCACTTCAGAGTCTGGTGAGTGTGTGTGTGTGCGCGTGTGTGCATGTGTGTGTGCATGGGTGAACGTAATGCATTGTGTTCTGCATTGTGTTCTGCATTGTGACAGGGTCCGGCGGGGAAGGTGGGGGAGTGGGGGCTGCCCGGCCCACGCGGCGAGAAGGTAACAACAGACAGCACTGTTGATGTTGTTGGTTACATGATATTACAAAAAAAGTGTTTAGACCAGTGGTTTTCAACCAGTGGTCCGGGGACCACCAGTGGACCTTGAGAGAGTTCCAGGTGGTGCCCAGGCTAAATGATGGCGAGTTGGTTAACCAGATGTAACTCTCAACAGTTAAAATATTCATCATGTGAATTAGCCCAAGTCTACACAACTAGAGAATGTAGAAGAATTATGGTCATTTTGATCTATAATCTATTTGACTGTTTTCTGAAATCCATCTTGTTATTGTGGACAAAATCAAAATAAGTCTTTAATTTTGGGTATGTGCAGCTAAAATTTCCTCAAATGGTGTTCCGTGGCTCAAATGCTGAATAAATAGTGGGCCTTGGTATCAAAATGATTGAAAACCACTGGTTTAGACTGTGTGCACCGATTTGACACACACACACACACACACACACACACACACACACACACACACACACACACACACACACACACACACACACACACACACACACACACACACACACACACACACACACACACACACACACACACACACACACACACACACACACACACACACACACACACACACACACACACACACACACACACACACACACACACACAGGTACCAGTGTTCAAAATGCCTACTGCATACTTTGTTAGTCCCCCTAGTTGGCTTTCTGTTGTCTCAATTCCTGCTATAGATGCGTTTTTAAAATAATCCGACAAGTATCCCCCCTCATGGTGCCACTATATTTCCATGTTCACTCTAGAGGCCACAATGCATACTGTCGTAACTAAAACAGATCATCCACAACCTGAAACGCAGTTTTTTTTTATATAATCTGAACTGAAGTCCTGTTATAGTGATAAGCACTTGAGATTGTCACTGTTAACACTTGGCTGCTGATGGGGCACCATGGTGGTACCACTGCCCTGGAATGGTAACGCTTTTCACACTTCATTTAAAAGGTGACAATGGTTGATCAACAATGGTTATAAAAGTACGCCTCTGTCTATTAGGAACCGCTAACCAAGTAGTAGGACGTAAAAGTGTTTTTATCCTGTTAATATCCTGGTGACACCATGTACCAGAACAGTGGCCTTGTGGTTAGAGTGTCCGCCCTGGAACTGGGAGGCCGGGGTTCGATTCCCGGTCGGGGATACCAAAGACTCTAAAAATGGGACCCAATGCCTCCCTGCTTGGCACTCAGCATCAAAGGGATGGAATGGGGGTCAAAATCAGCTAATGATTCCCGAGCGCGGCAAGCCGCAGCTCACCGCTCCTTGGAGCTCACCACTCCAAGTGATGGGTCAAAAGTGGAGAACCAATTTCGCTGCGGTAACGTAGTGACAAATCATGCAACTTTGACCTTGACTTAACTTTCTGGTACCACATTCCTGCGGTTACCATTTCATTGCCATGGTGGTACCACCACTGACAATCTCAAGTGCTTACCATTAACATCTGTAGATGACATGATGTTAATGATTTGCTGAATACATCTGGTCCCGTTTCCCCTGCACTCCACTTGTACCACACATGCAACATTTCTGAGCTGGTAGATCAGCTATTCTCAAAGGTTTTTTCCCCATACATTTCAGTATAAGTCTGACCTGGTTTCTGTGTGTCTGATCTTCATTGTCTTTACGTCTACCGTCTGATCTCTCCTGGCTGACAGGGGCCCGCCGGACCTCCAGGGAGCAGTGGAGAGCAGGGTCTGACGGGCGAGAGGGCAAGTATCCCACAATTCACCTCTGCACGCATCTGTTAAAGAGAGCAGGCGTAAGTCGTGATATTCTTTTGTTGAAACAGTCGTTGAATATACATCTATATTTGATTAGTCATAGAGTAGAGTAGACTCGATCTCCAGGCTTACATCTGCGCTGTGAAATGAAAGCGACATGGTACCCCAGAGAGACTATCAAAAGGTGGAACTTCCTGGAAGTTGTCATTTTTCAGCCCATCGTGGCGTGGTGCTCCTGAAAACTTATACCCTGCAGAAACATTTTATTTCTCCCTTTCTCCCTGTGCTCACAAAGCTGTTGTAAAGGTTTAAAAGATGGAATCATGTGCACTTTTTACACTTGTATAACAGCTTTGTTTGTTGAACTCATGTTTTCTGAAAATAATAGAGAACGAGTCAAGACACTAGTGAGGACTGAACAGGGTTGTTTCTCTGGGGACTGTAAATATACAGCAACTCTCGCAACTACCGTACCCAAAAGCATACCCGGCGCCAAGGGTGGTCATGGTCACCAAAGGTGTTCACCGTACCAGCTGGATAATTAACACAGTTAGTGACATCTAGCGATGGAAAGGTTAACTTCCTGGCTCTCCAGCCTCTTTAGTCAGTGGCACATTGTGGCTCAGAATGACCATGGAGCAATCATAGAAAAGCTTTTGCATGTTAGCATGGCGGTATGGCTCCGCTCGTGTGAAATCAGATTCATGGTCTGATATCACATCTGATATCTCAGATTTCTGTGCACTGAGACACAGCTCTGATACCAACAACCGCCCTGAGCAGAGCCTAACATAAAGCTATTACTTACAATACAGTTACAATTCATTCCAAATACATACTGAACAGACCAAATACATACTGAACATAGCAGAACTAGACACCACAATATGCTACAATACATAAATCATGATCATCACATAATCAAACACTCAGAACTAGTGCCACAGGGAGGAGGCCGGGGAGGTGGAGGAAATTTGAACACTAACATCTGAACAGGGACATGGAGCCAGCTAGCAGGAAGACTGAGGACAGAGTAGTGACTGCTTATAAAGAACACCTGATTGAATGTAGGCGTGAGTGACTTAGCTGACAGCCAATGGGACTGAGGGGAGTTAACATGAAGAGAGACTGCTGATTTAAAGAAACAAAATGAATTACTGGCTGAGAATAATAGGGTAATAATAAAATAAAGATTCTTCCCTCTGTGCCTCCATGAACGTGTGCATACAGTACTGTATATCGCTCCATGTTTGAAATGCCTCATGAACTCTTCCTTTTTAGTCTTTGGGAAAAAAATATGAACACATAATTAAACTTGTATCTTGTTGCACCATGCTTGTACATTGTACTTTAATGTACAGTGTTGTAAGCTTCGATGCTATGGTTCTATGTTCGCAGGGTGAGCCAGGCATCGATGGGGAGGCGGGGCAAAGTGGACCTGATGGAGCAAAGGTGGGAGGAGATCACTACTGTGTCACTGCATACATGTGATATTCTCTGTGACAGCGTAAACCAGGGCTTTTCAACCTTTTTGATGCCAGGACCCACCATTTATTCAGAATTGGAGCCACGGACCACCACTTGAGGACATTTTAGCCCCACAGATCCCAAAACTAAAGATTTCTTTTGCTTTTGTCCATCTTCTAGTTGTGTAGACTTGGGGCCAATTCAGATGATGAATATTTTAACTCTTGAGAGTGTAAAAATGAAACCAAATGGACCCGCAAGGGTCCATTTGGTTTCATTTTTACGTTCTCAAGAGTTACATCTGGTTAACCAACTTAGCTGGGGACCACCTGGAACCTTCTCAGGGACCACTGGTGGTCCCCGGACCACCTGTTGAAAACCCCTGGGGTAAACAGTCTCACATGGGTCTTCCATGGTGTATATTTCACACCGTGTGTGTGTGTGTGTGTGTGTGTGTGTGTGTGTGTGTGTGTGGTGTGTGTGTGTGTGTGTGTGTGTGTGTGTGTGTGTGTGTGTATTGGGCGAAGTACAACAATGTACAAACACAGCAGCAAGATTCGTGATGTGCTGCAATAAAAGAAGGATAGCAAATGGAACACAACCACCCTGAAGAATAAACATTGTATTGTACTCTTACACCCTACCATAGGCGTGCATACATAGACGTCAAGTGGGGTTTGAGCACCCCCTAGTGGCCCTCTCTGGACCAACATGCCCTTTTTAAAAGAGCAAAAAGATGCTGAAATGCTGTTTTCTATGCGTTTTTAACCCCCCAAAACTCAATTTTCCGCCGCCCGGGCGGCTAAAGTGCCCTCCTGGATACATTTGAGCACCTGCCCTTGAAACTCTCTGTGCACGCCAGTGCACCCTACATCGATTGATCTAAGCATTGAGAAATTTGTTTTCGAAGACTACAACCTCCATATTTTTAACTTAATTTTTGTATTGATACATTGTTGTACTGCTGTATTACGCTTCCCTACTTCTGTTATATTGTATTTTCTTGTTATATTGCATTTCCTGCTGTTATGTTCTTGCTTTGGCTATGTAAACGTATCTTTTCTCATGCCAATAAATCCATTTGAATTGAATTGTATATTTCCTCAGGGGGAGAAGGGGGAGCCAGGATCAGATGGACCCAAAGGGGACAGGGGTGCCGTGGGACCCCCTGGACAGGACGGACCGGCTGGGCTGTCGGGACTGGTGGGAGTGAGGGTGAGCGTTCCCATATCTTCATTACCTGGCATGGACCATAGCAGTGGTAGGGGGTCCTCGAGAGGGCTCCAGGGAGTCCCTACGAAGCTAAATGATCGTTGACACCTTTGCCAGTATTTTCCAGGAGAAAATGGTAAGGGGGCGGCTTCGTCGCACCCATACAATTTTTGATTACAAGACTTTTATCAGGCAATTAAGCATCAATAACAACATCAGTTGTTGTTCAAGTTGCAACAGACACGCAGCATGCATAAAGCTAAAGGTCTGACTCAGGGAGTTTTCTGTTTTCAATGATGAAATGCTGTTGGTTTAGTGGTGACACGGCTGTAGTTAGTTAGTAGCAGTAGTAGTGGTTCAAATCATTTTAAATATAAGCACTTTAATTTGAAATATCTTGGGTTGTTTTGAATGCCATCATGTTTGGTGGGGCGGTCAGGGCATGGCTGGATCTGCCCCAGATTAGAAGACATTTTCTAGGATATTTCCCCCAGGTTTAAATGGGTCATCATAAGTACCTCTTTGTATTAATCACTTCCACCTGCCATCCACCCCTTCCTGTTCACCCTCAGGGTCAAGAAGGCAAGCCTGGAAAGATTGGAGAGAAAGGAAAAGCTGGAGAAAAGGTTTGTCACACCTTTTTCATGTGTCTGTCAGGTTGGCTTTGTGTCCAAAAGACTGTAATTTGTTTAGCATGCCCAACTAAATGATGGGCAGTTGGTAACCAAATGGACCCTAGATCTGTAACTCTTGAGAGTGTTAAATTATATTTAAACTTCTGAATTACTTATTAATTTTCAAGAATCTACACAATAATCATAATTATTGTTATTTTGACCAAAGTTTTTGACCAAAGTTTTGCCAGTTTTATCCTAAATTATGGGCACAAATTTAAATCCTTGCTTTGGGGTCTGAGAGACTCAACTCAACTCAATGTCAAATGGTGGTCTGTGGGTAAAATGTAAAATAAATAGTGGGTCCTGGTATGAAAACCACTGAGTTAAAGGGATAACACACCCAGTGCCAGCCCTTTTTCATATTTTTTGAGGTAGCCAGTGCCAGCGATTTTCATCTAAAAGTCATATTTCATATTTCGGTCCATGTTTCCCGTCGGACAAGTTAGTTGGCGACACACTTCCGGTTCCGGTTCGGTCCGTCCCTTATTTTGGTCCGTTCTGAATGAAATATGCGGTCGCTGCTCGCTGCCGTTATCATTGGGATCGTATCAAACCGGCGACGGTGAGTGACATAGCGTGACGTAGATCAACAAGAGGCATTGGTCATAACTATTTTTCATAATGATAACGTGTGACGTAGCTCTACTGCAAGGGCAAAAAAAAGTGTTAAGCTGCATGAAATACCTGCCATTAACACAGTGGTGTCATCTGTAAGTATGGCGGTTGTGTAAGTAATACACAACCGTCATACTTACAACTGTCATACTTACAGTATGACGTTACGTCACCCTCATGGGGTGACGTAACCCCCGTGGTGTCTGGCATTGGACGAGACTTCAATGATTTGTGAAAATTAACTCCAAAGACAATTGAGCCCAAAGGGAAAGGCCTCTGCAGGGGTTGACACTAAGGTCTCCGAGGCACTTGCCCATCGGGCAAGTGGAAGTCAGGTTCCTCTTGCCCTCAGGTCATGGTCACTTGTCCCCCCAGGTTCCAGGTGTTCCCCAGTTAAGTTGGTTAACCAGATGTAACTCTTGAGAGTGTAAAATTGAAACCAAATGGACCCTTGCGGGTCCATTTGGTTTCATTTTTAGACAAAAAGACAAATTTATCTGGTGTTGTGTTATAGTGCACTTGCCCGATCGGGCAACCAGGTAGCAGTCTTCACTTGCCCCACCATTTTTTTTTTACTTGCCCCGGGCAAGCGGGCAAGGGTTAGTGTCAAGCCCTGCCTCTGTCCAACCTATTGGATGTGTTGTTGCAAGGTAGTGGAGCAGTCAGAACTACCACACAGCCAGCGAAGACTGGAATAATAGAAATCACACTTGTGTGAAGTGAGGAGCACTCTTGTCGTCATACTGCATGCGTCACATTCCGTGTATCAGCCAATCAAATTGTCACAAATGTCATTCCAGCATCTAGCCCTAACCTCCACGATGGGCGTTTTCACTTTACTTTTCACCCAATGCTTTGGTGGTGACGTCAGGCTGTTTTTTTTCCATTCCATACTTTAAGCTGCTTGTTCAAACAGACAAACAAATAACGACAAACACGTAAGGAATAATGGCAGACAATAATGAAGCTGAGGTTGAAGCAGCAATTAGAACGCAGGGCGAGGTCATCCGCCGGCTGGACGCAGAGGTTGGCCTCGAAGAGCAGATGGATGGAGAAGTAGCCAAGCCGCAGCAGCAGCTGAAGGCTCACCTTGGAGGTGACGATGGCAAACTTAAAACGCCAAAGGGGACAAGGGACTACACGCCCGAGCAGATGGCCGTCAGAAAGAGGGTGTTCAACGTCATCACCGGCTGCTTCGAACGCCACGGCGCCGTGACCATAGACACACCCGTCTTCGAGTTGAAGAAGACATTGACGGGCAAGTATGGCGAGGACTCTAAGCTCATCTATGACCTCGAAGACCAAGGAGGAGAGCGTCTATCCCTCAGATATGACCTCACGGTGCCTTTTGCTCGCTACCTGGCCATGAACAGGGACGTCAACGACATCAAGCGCTACCAAATTGCCAAGGTCTACCGCCGGGACAACCCAGCCATGACCCAGGGCCGCTACAGGGAGTTCTATCAATGCGATTTCGACATCGCAGGTGAGTACAAACCCATGATCCCCGACGCAGAGTGCTTGATGATTGTTTATGAAATCCTCAGTGAATTGGACCTGGGAGACTTCCGGATCAAGGTGAATGACCGGCGTATTCTGGACGGGATGTTTGCCGAGTGCGGCGTGCCAAAGGACAAATTCCGAACCATCTGTTCGACCGTCGACAAGTTGGACAAGATGCCCTGGGAGAAGGTGAAGGAGGAGATGGTCAAGAAGAAGGGGCTGTCGGAGAATGTAGCGGATCAAATCGGGAACTACGTGAGCATGGAGGGTGGTCTGGACCTGGTACGGAGACTGCTCCAGGACCCCAAGATGACAAAGAGCCCGGCGGCGTGTGCCGGCCTCCAGGACATGATTCTGCTGTTCGACTACCTGGATGTGTTCCAGGTCTCTGACAAGGTGGTGTTTGACCTCAGTCTGGCCAGAGGTCTGGACTACTACACAGGCCTCATCTACGAGGCCATACTGACCAAGCAGGCCGGGAATGGCTCCATTGGTGGAGGCGGTCAAAGCGTGGGCAGCGTGGCCGGAGGCGGCCGCTACGACGATCTGGTGAGCAGGTTCCCCGGGGGCAGGAAGGTGCCCTGCGTCGGCGTCAGCATCGGCATCGAGAGGATCTTCTCCATCGTGGAGGCAAAGGCCAAGAGAGACGTGCGGACCACAGAGACTCAGATCCTGGTGGCCTCGGCAGGGGAGAACCTGCTGAGGGAGAGGCTGAAGCTCACGGCTAAGCTCTGGAAGGCCGGCATCAAGACAGAGACCAAGTACAACGAAGAGAGCCCCAGGATGCGGGACCAGCTGGAGTATGCACTAAAAAAGGGAATCCCTCTTGTCGCCATCCTGGGAGAACGGGAGCTGAACGATGGAGTGGTCAAACTACGCACCCTTTCCACCAGAGAGGAGGTTTCCATACCAAGGGAAGATTTAATAGCAACGATCAGGCGAAGGACCTTGGAGGCACGGGCGTAGATAGGTGGGGAGAAGTTAGACGGTCTCCACCATGACATCTGTACACTCACAGCCACATTCAAAAATGATTTCACTTTTTAAAATGCTTTATAAGAAAATTCATTCATAAGAAAAAGTGCAATGTGCATCAGGTCTTTGAACCAAATCAAAATACACATTTATAGTGCAGCTTATGAAAAAGTTATATCTGCACAGCAGAAGCAAATCACAACATCTGAGGCACACTTATTGTGCTCTCTCTCTAATTCTCAAAAGGGTTGCAACAGGGGACAGGATTAGCCTACTACACACAGGCAACTAATGACAGTGATGGCACCTCTTTGACTGGCTCTACAATAGGGCCCACCATGTTCATTTCATCAAGACAGACGTACAAATATTCACTCATGCAAAGCCAAAAGCAGCAAATCATAGTGGAGGTAAACAGGGAAAGAAATATAGGCTCTACCTCCTGCAGCCAGCATGCACACGACTCTTCATCCTCTAATCCTTTCCTTTCACAAATCCCACAGGTTGTATTATTGTGCGACAGCATTGACATGGTTACAGAGCAAATACATCGGCCTACGGTTGGTTGTAGTAAGACGTCCAGGTGGACCACCTTCATAATGAGACTCCATTAAAGGGTGGAGTGAGTTGAATTGGTCCTAGTTTAACCTGGGACCGTGGTGGGAGTTCTGCTGTGGTTTTGGTGAAACATGAAGTAGTTCTGGTCATTGCTTTCTTGATTGACAGTGCCTTCTTTCCAGGGAACCAAAGGTCACCAGGGTCACCTAGGTGAGACTGGGCCGGTGGGCGAACAGGGAGAGGCGGGGTTTGTTGGACCCAAGGCAGCGAGGGGACCCATTGGACCACTGGTAAGACCAGTGGCCTCGGGGGGGCGGGACTAGGATTTATAGCTTTCATGTACCTTAGCTATTGAAAGCGTGTTTCAGTAACTAATTAATTCATTAATTTACTAAAGTACTTCAGGCACAAATGTAACCTTGAAAATGGTATGTGGTCGGACTTTCTACTCTTGTACTTGGAGTGCATTTTGACGGCAATAAGTTTGTACTTCTACTCTATTACATTTTCAATTCTGAAATTTTCCTCATCACGCATCACTTCTACATTGAAGCATTGCTACTTGTAATTAAAGTAAAATGAATAAATACATGCATAAATAAATGTGTCTTTATTCTCCTCAGGGCCCTCCGGGGGGCATGGGCCAACACGGAGAGCCAGGCAGCTCAGGATACGAGGTACAGTAAGGTCTCATTCACACCAGAAAGATTTACTGCCATTAAAACAAATGCTTTCTAATGCCTTCATTAGAGCGACAGACCTGACCTCTTCCTACGATCACAAAAATGCCAACCAGCCTCTCGTCTTTAGTGTAAATATAAATAACTCACCAATACAAAGTTGGCTTGATTAGAAAAGCCTACCTTACCTTCCATAGTAGACAGTGGAACACCCTGGCACTTTTTGGCCAAAAAACTATTGTTTGCAGTTAGGAGTTGTGTGTCTTGCTCAAGGACATTTTGACGCTAATCCAGGGGGGAGCTGGGGATTGAACCGGGAACTCTCCATATCCTAAGTCACCCTCTTTGACCGTTATCAAGAGTTCTTCCACCAGGCATGTTGTCTGGGAGCCGACATACACGATTGCATTGATAAGACAAAAACCCAGAAATCCTCCCTCAGCGTGGGCCGGTTGGCCGCCTTGTTTTAAGCCCTGTGTCAGCGTGGCGACGTGCTGGAGGTTATGATTAGGGTTAGTGTTAGATGGAGGCGAGTATATTGATCAAAACGGTTGCAATAAAGTAGCCGAATGTGCGTTAAAACGGACTGCATCGCGACACGCTTGCGGTGCAGTCGGGGGGCAGAGCTGAGGACGCTTATCAACTCTGCTTAATAAGCAGAATACTGGGAATACTCACTTGATTTTCAGTAGAATTCGCTGCCTAAGTGGCCACTGCACTTCCCGAAACGCTGCACCTTCCATCCAGCCCCTCACTGTCATATGTTTTATCATGATTATTATTATTTATTTTATTTTATTTTTTCTAATAATGCGTTATACGCATTATTAGAAAAGTATATACAGTATATACAGTATTTCAGAGTTTTTTTTTTCCTCCATGTCTATTGGCACATAGGGTCACATGGGACAACAGGGACCACTCGGCCCTCCTGGACCCAGAGGTGAAAAGGTGCGTGACACATTCCACACTCATTTTGTCTAAAAGCTTTTTTTTCCTCCAACGTTTATCATGCTGTGCTGTGTCTAGAGTAGACAAACGCTCTGTAATGACAGCATTAGTTAACATTGTAAAACTGTCCTGCCGTGCCGTGTGTGCGCTCCATTTAAATCCCAGAGGTCAGCCTAATTTATACCGCCAGCTGTCAAAAAGAACAACAGGTCTACAACCTGTAGATCTGTTCCGTTTGGGAGCAGGTGACACCCTTGACGGAGCATACATTAAGTTGTACGCATCCCTCTCTCTCAGCACTTCTAATTATTCATAAAGATGTCTTTGATTTGTTTAATTATCACTGATGTGGATACGGCTCATTAACTCGCCAGAGAGAATCCTTGTAAAATTATTCACCAGCAGCACCTGGACTGTTGTGAAGCTTCTCATCACGACTGCTGTTGTGCATTTGGGAGCTGAATAATTGTCGCAGCTTTTTTTGTGTTTGTTTGCAAACATGTCAACAAAGATGAATAGGTCTACTCGCAATCTAACCTAAAGCATTACCACGATAACCATAAACAGATAATATTTTTCAAAAAGCATCTATACAAAGATGAGTATGTACAAAGCCGGCTCGGGTCGTAACAAATCCTGACAACAACTATTTTGGGCCTTCTTCCGGAATAGTCGCTGTGACGTCACTTCAGAGGCCTATATTAGACTACTGTATTTACCTGCTCCGTGGCTTATTTCTACCCAGTATGTTTTCAGATCATGTTTTAGTGCGATGATTGGGTTCAAGCTGAGTTAACACACTGTCTGGATGTCATCTTTAATGAGATTAAAACCTGAGTATTGAATCTGTAATCCAAACCAGCTGTGTTTGAAATAGGACAAAGAAAAAGAGCGTGCTAAATTTTTATTGGCCTTTATTGATGTGGTCGTCTTTTTGTTTTGAGGAAGTAATTCGAATTTGATTTTTATTGACTTTATATATAAATTACACAAAAATGAAAGCATTTGGAATGAATATAATATAATAAATGAAACTACTTTTCATTTAACTGTGACTTTACGGCTTTCCACATTCAGATCGATATCACAGTCATAACACTATGTGAGAAGTTGGAAAAACAGGATGTTTCCTTTCCAGTAATGATTTGTTCGACGGCCAAATCCAGTCCCACTGTTTAGTGACTGAAACCCATTGTTTTTGTCTCGTTCCACATGTGGTTTTCATGCAGGCGATAAAGAAAAATATACTCTAATTTTGTTGTTTATTGGGTCCTGACTCCTGTTAAGTGAAACAATGTTCCTTCAATTCAAAATAATGTTGTTGTGAGTCAAGCCAGTCAATGATTTTGCCATAAGTAATATATTACTTATTACCCCTTTGGGAAAATAATAACATTACATTACTTATTACTTGGGCTCAAGAGTGGTATGTAACATATTACATATACTTTTTTATATTACTTTTGCACCCCATCCGTAACCTTTCAGCTTCTTTTAAACTCTTCTACATAGACTTTTTAAGGATCAGGACAATAAATAGCGACAACATGCTGCACAAACAGCACTCGAGCGCTGAGTTTCTGACCCCTCAATGTCGCAACTTTGACACTAGACGTCTTTGCACGTCTGATTGTAATAATAAATGGTTGCTGTTCACCTGTTGTTTTTTTAGATCAAAGTAAAGTGGCATCAGCTCATTCCTCTTCACCAACACAATACTGTTGAAAGCAACGGCATGACAAAAGTAACTAGTAATATTAGTAGAGGTAACTTTAATAATGTTACTGTTTGCGCAGGGTGACCATGGGGAGGACAGCAAAGTGGAAGGGCCTGCAGGTCCCCGAGGTGACAGAGTGAGTTGTTCTTCATTCACGTGTTCCTCATTGTGTCTGCTGTCTGGCACTGTGATAGATCTATATTTACTCTTCCTCCTCCCCTCCTGGGCTCCGTGGGTCCGGCGGTGCTTCCTCCTCCCCTCCTGGGCTCCGTGGGTCCGGCGGTGCTTCCTCCTCCCCCTCCTGGGCTCCGTGGGTTCGGCGGTGTGTCTGGTTCCTTTCGGCTCCACTCAGGGCCCGCCCGGAGAGCGAGGAGACAGAGGAGAGCCAGGTGACCCCGGGTACATGGTGAGTACCAGGCTGCAGCGCCCACACTGTGGGAAGCAGTAGTAGTTTATTCCTGGGGTTTATGATCCGCTAGAGATTGAGCACCTTGCTGACCTTGAAGGATTTTTAGCCTGGTGAAAGTCAGACTGATGCTACGTCCACACTAACACGATCCGCAGTGAAAACGCAAAACCTTTTTTAATGATTCGGCCTTTCATTTCCACGGAACCTAACGTATCCCTATACCCATCCGCCAAACTTTGAATCCGGCTCCCAAAGTAGACATGTAAAAAAAAAAAAAAAAAAACGATTTTGCATCGATGTATCGATCCAACAGCCGACAATACGATGCATCGACGCGTCCGCAAGAGTATCGATTCATGTTTAAAAATAAATGAATAAAAATATCTGGTCTATTTTATCCATTTGCTCCTGGACGTAATTCAGACTCCCGTGCTGCGGGTGGCGCTAAACCTATTTTGCCCTCCTACCTTGCTTCCTTTACCCTCTTTCCGCATGCACACACACACACACTCAAAACAGTAGGCGAAACAGTCATGGCTGACATAGCAGAGAAAAAAGAGGTAGGCAAAACAGACGTGGCGAGTATCGAGTATCGAAAAAAAAATCGAATTGTTAGTAAATCGATACTGAATCGAATCGCCATGATGGGTGTGATTTACACCCCTATCCCAAATTGGATAGAAACGAAACCACTCACTCCGCGTCTCCGTGTAGACGGCTCTACCCGACTAGTTTTTGTATCCAGCCCTATCTGCACCTTAGCACGCATACTCACCCCTGAACAACAATAAACAAACATGGCGGCGCCCAGCGTTTGCATTCATTGCATTAATGCTATAGAAAATAGTTCATATTTTCCAACAAGATGTACTGCTTCTATGCACCAACAGCACCGCTGTTGTTGCGATAAAGAGAGTGTGTAACGCCAGTCGTTTATTGCGCGTCGTCACTGATTTTTGTTGCGTGTGTGCTCGTTTCGCGCACACGCACGCAATGTTTTTCAAAGCTCAATCCAGTGAGGTTTTTAAAACCCCATGGCGTTAACCGATGGGAGATTTTCTTTATGTCGGCACTGCAGAGAGAATCGCCGCGTATATGCGGACATTTATCTTTGCCGTCTGGAAAGCCCTTAACTTAACGCTAACTAAACCAACTAACTATGACCAACTAAAACTAAGTGAAAACTATAAGAGACTAAATGTCTTAAATGTTGTTCCTCAGGGCCAGGCTGGAGTCGACGGAGACAGAGGAGAACCAGGAGCACCAGGACCTCCTGTGAGTCAGTAAAAAATAGATTACATATTACTATTTTTTGGGGTTGAATTTACTATGTTTAATTTACTATTAATTTACTATTTTTCCATTTCATTTAAAAGGTTGAGAGAAAACATGCTGCTTTATTTTATAGCAATTCTGGCTGATTTAGTGGCTCTCCTTAATATTATTATTGGAAGCAATTGGGTTCTAACAGTAGCTGAACTGAACATATTGTGTTGTTGTATTTCACTTTTTGTCATGGGTGGGTGGTGCAAAAGTAATATGTACTATATTACTCTTAGTAATATTAATATTTCAAGTAATAAGTAATGTAATCATTGTACTTTTTAATACGTAACATATTACTCCGCCTAAGTAATATTGCCCAACACTGGTCGTGACCGTAAGCAAGTAGTTGTGACCGAGTTGCAACAAGTTACAAGCTGTCCGCGACCACAAGGGCCTACTGTATAGCCGCGTAATCAAGTAATCATGGCCAGTAATTAACTGGCCTCGACCATATTGTGACCACGATGGTGGTCACAATGCTGTGTGGTGTCACATAAAACATGTTACAAATAGGGGTGGGACTCGATTAAAATTTTTGATCTAATTAATTTGAAGCTTTGTAATTAATTAATCTCAATTGATCACATTCTAATATTTGATCCGAGAAGCATTTTTTTGTGTCAATTAAAACAGGCTGTTAGTGTGTGAGTGAGTTTTTCTAAATCAAAACTGTGTCCATGCTGTAACATGTTATGTTGAGGGTGAGGGTTAGAGATAGCGTTAGTAAATTCGAACCAATGGGAGGATAAAACAGTGGGAGTTTGGATCAATGGCAGCCCTTATTGGTTACCCTGATTGGCTTCTCCCATTGCATGAACCGCTATGGCCGGTACCCCTGAAATTCATCCATTGAAAAGGGTTCTGTGGTGCAAGATCTATGTGCGAGTGAAAATAGTTTTTTTTTTTTTATTGTGTTATTTTTCTGTAATTAATTAATCTCAAGTTAAAACAGGTCTGGGGTCATCTAGATGTCTTTGGCTCACAGCAGAGTGTCATGTTGTCACTTGAGTCAATACGCTGTGATATTTGGTATTCATTTCCCCTTTTCCTTTTGTTTAATTAAAAACAAAAAGAAAACCATCCAGGCCTCCTGTGTGTGTGGGAAGTACCAGAACCATGGAGTGTGTGTTTTCAATTAGTATAATTACAATAAGTGAAATTAATATCAGATATCTAGACTTTGAATCACGTTGTTTTTAGACAGGCTGACTGGAAGTTAGAATGACCCCAGAAGAGTTTTAAAGTGTAACGTAGCAACCCATTTAGACATGCGATAAGATTCACTCAAAATGTCTACAAATTCCTACGGAGCCCCTAATAGGACATGTACGAGTAAATTAAAACCCAAAGGTTTCTCGTGCGCACGAGAAACTTTCTCGGGTGCTCGCGAGAAAGTTTCTGGTGCGCACGAGAAAGTATCGGGTGCTCACGAGAAAGTTTCTGGTGCGCACGAGAAAGTATCGGGTGCTCACGAGAAAGTTTCTCGTGCGCACGAGAAAGGTAAGTTTCAGGTGCGCACGAGAAAGTTTTGCGTGCGCACGAGAAAGCATCGGGTGCGCACAAGAAAGTTACAGTGACTCATTTCATTTCAGGGTCATCCTGGACCAAAGGCACAACGTGGACCCAAAGGATCCAAAGGTGATCAAGTAAGGGCAAAAATAAAAGTAGTGATAGTATTTTGCTTGCTTCTGTCCCTTTAATGACGACTAGTGACCTGGAAGATTCATTCATTCATTTCCCTCGTATTCTTTTCAACAATTATCATATTTATATGAAAACCTTTACATCGACAAAGCCAACTCATGTTGTGACACAATGTTATGAGCAGAAAAAACAAAACAAAAATGTATTGTATCCTGCCTTTCTTTTTCTTTCTTTGTAATGATTTTATTGGCCCCAAACACTGTGTTTATTTATAGTCACAACCCGTTTTGGCTTTGTCTGCGGTGTAAAGGTCATGTAAAATACTTTTGAAAAGTCTATGAGGAAAATGAATGACGAACTCACTGACTTCTGGATCTCTCGTCTTCATGAAAGGGGGTGGGACTGCGCTGCTCTATAGTTCATACCATAAGGATGTTTAGATGCTGCTGTATTGTGTAAGGATGTTGTCAGGTTATTATCAACTGTTTTTTCCCCACCAGGGACAGAAAGGGAAACCAGGGGTGAGGGGCGCACCGGGGACCAAAGGACCACCGGTCAGTGCAATGCATGACTTTGATGACTTAAAGAGGGGGTGCCGTGATTTTTGTATTTTTTCCAATTTTGTACATGTTTAAGAGGTGACAGTATGTAAATAGACCCCTTGGTGTGCTTTTTATGTGCAATGATGTCTTCCCTTTGTACTTAGGGTTTCTTCCTGGGGGCTGAACCTTTCCAGTCAAACGTGCCAATGAAAAAAACTTCAATATAGTGACATCACCTGTTCAGCCCCTCCCCTAACTCCTCCCCCTTTATCATGCAACTAAAGCTGTGGGTGTGGCTTCAGTTCAGGTGGATCTCCACCCATCACCACCCACCAGGCAAACCAGGCATACTTAATGAACTGGTGGAGTGGAATCATAAAAATGACAGTTTACAAAACACTGTACACTTTTTTTGGGGAAAAGCTTACTTTTCATATAATATTAATACCTGATGATCATGTTTTAGGCTAGAAAAAAATCATGGCACTCCATCTTAAAAAAAAAAAAAACACTAAATGAAACCGAAATGGAGGCATAAGGAACTTGATTGTTTAGCCTAATAATGAGACTCGAGCATAGTGAATGGACTGCTGAGGCAATGACATTGTGCTCTATAAGCAAGGGTGCTATCCTTATTTTTTTGCTGGTGGTATGGCATTTTAATAACATCATGTGCAGGTTGCGACAGTGACAGCTCACAGCTGGGAAAAACAATCATTGTTTGTTATACATTTACGGTAAATTTGTTTGTATTAGCCCTGTTCGATGAATCATAACTAAAGGTCATAATAGGCCACAAAGAAAAACGATATGTCAACACACTGCTCATGTATCTTGCCATCTTAAGTGTTCAGTTTGGTGGCACTGACGTAGCTGACGTTTTAAAGATTTAAGGACCTCGATCGGAAATGTTTTGGGACCACTGGTACGGGATGCACAGGGAGATCAGACATACCAATGGACCAGCATGCAGAAACACTGGTTAAACATGCAGTTGAAGGTTAGGTTTGGGTTTGATGGTGGTTGTGGTTGATGGTCACAGTCAGACAAACAGGGTCGGATTTAGCCAGCCCTACTAGGGTGGGCTGGAGCCTGGAAGAATGGCAGGGTGGGCAAATCCAGGCTGGATTTGGGAAACAAAACACAACTCTAGTTGTGTAGACTTGAGGATAATTAAGATGATGAATATTTTCACTCTTGAGAGTGTAAAAATGAAAACAAATGGACCCTTGCGGGTCCATTTGGTTTCGTTTTACGCTCTCAGTGAGTTACATCTGGTTAACCAACTTTCCACCTTTTAGCTGGGGCCCACCTGGACCTCTCAACCACTGGTGGTCCCCGGACCACTGGTATTACCCCCCATAGGCTGCCCCCCTCATGCTATTTGTCTGCAGTGCCGGATGCCTTGCAGACAAATAGCATGTCGAAACTAATTCTCTGCACACTTTCACATACTTGTTGTCGGTTCCTTTTCCCTGAAGGGTCAGGAGGGTCCTCCTGGTGCAAAGGGAGTGGTGGGCAGGGAAGGACTAGAGGGTCAGCATGGAACGGACGGTCAGCCTGGTAGAGATGGACACAGTGGAGTGAAGGTAAGCCAAGAGGTTTTAAGTTTGTGTCTACAATTTAGGACATATATAAACTGGCAAAATGTTGGTCAAAATATCAATTTGTCTACATTTTCTTGTACATTCTTGAAAATAAATATAATTTAACTGTTGAGATCGTAAAATGACCTTGATATCATCAATTTGATCCATTTGATATCATTTTATGATCTGAAGAGTTACAGATCTATTAACCCATTGTGTCCTAATCAGATTCTAGTTCCTGATGCTTTTCACAATTTTTCAAAAATAGCAGAACTACAAGCTCATATCGCGCCACTCGGTGGCGCGATATGAGCTTGTAGATCTGCTATTTTTCAACAGCTTAAAAACACCAAAACGCGTTCAGTACACAAAGGGTTAACAGTCCATTTGGTTACCAACTGTCCATCATTTAGCTGGGGACCACCTGGAATCCTCTCAGGGACCACTGGTGGTCCCCGTACCACTAGTTGAAAACCACTGCTGTATGGTGATATTCACCCACTATAGACCTGCGCAGTGGCGTGTTTTGCCCATTCATTTTTCTCAGACTTTTCGAAAATAATTTATATAAAGTTGATCACAACGCGGACGAAAAGCCAACTCGGGTCGTGACAAATCATGATGACACACACAATCTTTTGGGACGATCAAATAATTTCTAAGATGATGAATGCTAATTAGATATTGTATGATGATATTGTGTGTGTCATCATGATTTGTCACGACCAGAGTTGGCTTTGTCCACGGCAAAATCGTCTTTATATAAATTATTTTCTAAAAGTCTATGAGAAAAAATAATGGGGAAAACACTTCCGGAAACCGGGGCTGTGACGTCACTGCGCAGGTCTATAGTCAAGCTACCGAACCAGTGTCTGGGAGTGATCTAAACTGAATCTACCAGTCTCTGGGAGTCATCACACACACAGATCTCTCTGCCTCTGCCCAGGGGGAACAGGGAGCAGATGGAGAACTGGGCTTGCCCGGTAAACCCGGCCAGAGAGGTGACACCGGTGTCCCAGGACTCCCTGGGGATCAGGGCTCCTTTGGACCTAAGGTGAGACTGAGGTTATGGAGCTCTGGTCTGACAGTCCTGGAGCCAGAGATGGGGACTCGAGTCTAAGACTCGGACTCTTTTCCGACTCGAGTCGGCAAAATGGGACTCGAGACTCGACTCTGACTCCGTCCCTAATGACTCTGACTCGACTCTGACTCGAGCTCAATGACTCTCAATGACTCCTCGAGTCTTTAAGAGTCTTGCATTACTTTTTTGTACCCACAAAAAAATCCATTGTCCTTTTTTCCTGTCAACCCCCGTGCGCAAAGGAAAACAGTTTGGGCACTGCAGGAGTTCTCGTGCGCACACGCTATAAACGGGGGATTTCGCTGAACATGTTTTTAATGCAAAATTAAAAGGTATGACAAACATACAGTACATAGCAGGCAAAGTTATTGACTTTTTCATTTAATATTATAGGCAGCTTTGCTTAATAGATCTGGCGACGCAAATAAGAAGCTATAGGCATGCGTGCCCCAAAAAAAAGACTCGCGACTCGACTCGCGAGTCGAGGTCAGAGACTCGCGACTTGACTCTGACTCCGAAGCCAAAGACTCGGACTTGACTCGGACTCCGAAACTAAAGACTCGGACTTGACTCGGACTCGACCGACGAGACTCGTGAGCATCTCTGCCTGGAGCAACATACAGTATGTACAAATGGAGGCCCACACTCCACCACACAACTTAAAGACCTTGTGAAATGCACACTGGGCAAGACCTAGGCTGTAAACGTATTTGTTTGGGGCGGAGATTGTAGGATTTGGGCTGAAAGGATGTTGAAGGCTTTAAAAAACAAATCAGTTTACATTCTCCACGAACAAAACAAGTGCTGTGATTGGTTAGGAACGTATATGTTCTGACCAACACATCCACCAATAGCCTCTCTGCATCATATTGTCAAATGAAAATTATCCATGTCGTTTTGAGGAACCAATCGGATTGGCTGAAAGCTTCTAGCCATTCCCTAAATCAGTGCAACGGAACAAGTTCATACGGCACAGCAGGTGTGCATTAATGATGACAAAGAACACCCTCTTGTGTAATATCGCTCAAATGTGTTTTTTTATGCTTTTACACCATATCCATTATCCTCGGGGCATACCTAACAATGGGTGGCAAAAATGGAAACACTTTCACTGTCTTGCATATATCAAAAGTCCACAAAAATTCAATTTGAACGATAACATGCTGCGTGATGATGTGTAGAGGCTCATATGACCTGAGATGATATCCAGACAGTGTGGCTAGAATATGCATCTGGAATAATTGTTGGTTAGAATAGGAATAGGCCACATAGCAGTAAGCCACTAGAGCTGGCTGCCTGTCTGACTTGTAAACAAATGAACCCATCGCCTGAAGGGAGATGGGTTCCGTTTAAGCCTGAACCATTTCAACTCATATTTAACCCTTTTGCTCTTGTTTCTGATGTGCGTCCAGGCAGGGGCGTAGCTAGCATTTCTGGGCCCCCTGCAAAGCTTTTCCACATGGGCCCCCCTTTCCCAGCGGCGTTAAAAAGGGAATTTCACCCATTTTCAACATTTTTTCTGAGAGCGTGCAAATGCAACCAAATGAACCCTAACGGGTTCATTTGGTTCCATTTGCACGCTCTCAGAAAAAAGAAGCGTCTAAAGAAATCCATTAACATGGTGAAAATACATCCTGATGATGTCATCAAGATGTTTCACCATGTTAGTGGTTTTCTTCAGACCTCCATTTCTAGAAAACACAGAATGGGGAACTTCTAAGGTATATTAATGGCATATTAGAATGTTGAAAATGGGTGGAATTCCCCTATAAAATGCTTCAATCTGGTGCACTTTGACATCAAATATTTTTTTTTATATAATAATCAATAAAAATAAAACCTTATTTATGCAAGCATTTAGTGGGCCCACCTGGCTTTGGGCCCCCCTAAAATTGTCTAACTTTTCCCCACCTATCGACGCTACTGGTCCAGGGTGAGAGAGGGCCCAGAGGCCAGACCGGACCCTCAGGAAAGAGGGGCCACGTTGGGGCCATGGGTCTGCCGGGGTCTCAGGGGGACCAGGGACTCAAAGGGAAAACAGTAAGTACTGCTTTGAATGCTCAGGATCACAACCAGGGGCCGATGTAACATTTCCCAATTGGAGGGGGGGGCAGGAGCAAATGGTATGGGGGAGCGGCTTCATCGCCCGTGTCGCTTCGCGCCACGGGCGATGAAGCCGCCCCCATACCATTTTCGGCTACAGGACTTTTATTAGTCAAGTATAAAGCATCAATAATAACATCAGTTGTTGTTGAAGTTGCAACAGACACGCAGCATGCATAAAGCTAAAGGTCTGACTCAGAGAGTTTTCTGTTTTCACTTTTCAGTGATGAAATGCTGTTGGTTTAGCGGTGACACAGCTGTAGTTAGTTAGTAGCAGTAGTAGTGTTTCAAATCATGTTAAATATAAGCACTTTAATTTGAAATATCTTGAGTTGTTTTGCATGCCATCATGTTTGGTGGGGCAGTCAGGGCACTTAGGGGGGCATTGCCCCCCACCCCCCCCATGTCCATGCCTAGATCCGTCCCTGATCACAACAGCTCTATGTGTTTGTCTGCCAGGGTGATGGTGGTGAACAAGGACTTCCAGGGTTTCTGGGGATGTTTGGGCCTAAGGTACAGTATCCATCTACAGCAGGGGTTTTCAACTTTTTTGACTCCAGGGACCACCATTTATTCAGCATTTGAGCCACGGACCACCATTTGAGAACATTTTAGCCCCACAGACCCCAAAACTAAAGATTCATTTTTGCTTTTGTCCATCTTCTAGTTGTGTAGACTTGGGGCTAATTCAGATGATGAATATTTTAACTCTTGAGAGTGCAAGAGTTACATCTGGTTAAACAACTTAGCTGGGGACCACCTGGAACCCTCTCAGGGACCACTGGTGGTCCCCGGACCACCTGTTGAAAACCACTGATCTACAGTATGGCCTATATGTCTGCCTGCATGAAATGTACAGTATGTGAGCCATGTAGCAGTTTGTGGAAAAATAAAAACGATCGTGTAAGTTTCATCAGAGCACTGTTATAAAACAAGAGTTTTCTGTTGTCTCTTTTCAGGGACCTTCAGGTGACTTTGGTCCTGCAGGGATCCAGGGACCTAAAGGACCACGTGGTCTGAGGGTGAGATACCTCGTTTTCACTATCATGCAGTTCCAGACGGCGGATTGGTCCCACCATGGGAGTGGGGTTTCGTCTCCATGTTAAATGTAGATGTCATTTACAACTCTTGTAAAAGTTTCACTTTCAGTCCTAATTTGTTGGTGAGGGTCTATAGAACCATTTTGGTTCGAGTGGCCCGCACAAAAATTAAATAATTGGCCTGTAGGGGGCGTAACAAGGTGCCAACCCTACCAAAACATGTAAACTGTTGTAACTTTTGATCAAATTGTCCAATCTGTACATATGGGATATCTATGGATTCACAATCAGGAGTAGCATTTGCTACCTAAACCTAATTACACATAAAATACATTTTTTCATCCATTATTGGTGTATATCTCCAAAAATAGCAAGCAAAACAAGCTAAAATTCACTAAAACCGATGTGAGTTTCCATCGCCATGTTAAATTTAGTTGTCGTTTACAACTTTAAAAGTTTAACTTTCAGTACTAAATTCTAGGTGAGGTCTACAGAACCATTTTGTTTAGAGTGGCCAGCACGCAGATAAAGATTATTAGGGGGCCTTCCAAAATATGATATATGACTGTCATAACTTATCCAATCTGAACATATGACATATGTATGAATTCACATTCAGAAGTAGTATTTAGTCATTTAGACCATATTACCCCCCCCCCCCCCCCCCCCCCCCCCCCTCCCCACCCCCTGGTGTATATCCACAAAATAGCAGGTAGTCCAGCCTCTATGTGCAGTATTTTGATGATAACATGAATTTTGGAACACAGTTGGAGCATGTCATTAGGAGCTAGAGTTCTCAAACTCTGCCCGAATCCGACCAGGCCCGACCCGACATTTTATGATCAGGCTCGGGCCTAAAATGTATGCAGATCAGTAGGGCCGGGTCGGGCCTATAGGGCTCCATGAAAAAAGCAACATATATTGAATTATTTTATTATGATAAAAATAACAATTCTGTTCTGTCTGTGTGTGTATTTACCTCTTATTAAGATGGCACTGATTGGTATTTTCACTTTTACTCAGTGTAGAGTGCTCAAATTCTACCCAAACCCGACTAGGCCCGACCCGAGATTGTAGGGCCGGGTCGGGCCTAAAAACTATGCTAATTGGTCGGGCCGGGCCAGGCTTTGGGCCTGATCAGTTTCTCTAGGGTTCTCAACGGGCCTCAATTTTCAGGCCCGTTGAGAACTCTATTAGGAGCATTGTTGGCTATGGCACCATCACAGATTTGTCCCTTGGTAATCCTGACAGCTATTTTCTAAAATCTTAATTCTAGTAAATAGTCCCACATTGTCAATGATGAGGAATTCAGTGGTACTATTTACATTTGTCCTGTGACCATGGTAGATATTTCTCATAATGGCCACCATCTGCTGATATTTTAACAGTAATTAAAATTCTCTGATCCTGATTCTGGTAACTAATCCTACACTTTCAAGGACAAGGTCTAAAGGGTGAGGTGGGGTGAGGGCGTCAGTGTTCTGGGGCTATGTCAACTATGTCAATGCCATTGTCTTTGCTGAAGGTTTCTTTCAAAGTCTCTAGCTCAGCCCTGCAAGGTCCAACCCAGACTTGTGCAGATGGCTGCTGGCTCATCTGGAGGCCCCGGTTTGTGTGATTAGGTGGGGTTGACTGCCGCAATCAGGATTAGGGGCTTGACCCTTTCAAACTGTGGCAGTCTAGCCAAGTGTCTGCATTTGTTTTGGAGGCTATACAGGAGACAGTTGCTCACCAGCACCAGGTGTCATGAGGTGAAGGCTCCTTCAATTGACATGATAGGGACACTGAGAATGACACTAAGGCCACTCCAGTGTATGCACATCCTGCCTGATAGTTACGAGGGCAGATCTTCAGGTGTTCTGTTGAGTCTTCATGGGGAGAAGCATTATGCATTCCGAACCATCTTCAAGAAGGACATGAGAGTCGAAAAGAATGGTCACCATGGTGCAATTTTCCTGTCAACTAGCTTGTGTGTGAAGGTACAGAACTTCAGCAGTGGTTTTCACCAGACAGGTTTTACTGTATGGATCTGGATGGGGATCTGGCTAGAAGTACACAGACTGGTGTTGGATCTGGATGGGGATCTGGCTAGAAGTACACAGACTGGTGTTGGATCTGGATGGGGATCTGGCTAGAAGTACACATACCGGTGTGGTATCTGGATGGGGATCTGGCTATAAGTACACAGACTGGTGTTGGATCTGGGTGGGGATCTGGCTAGAAGTACACAGACTGGTGTTGGATCTGGATGGGGATCTGGCTAGAAGTACACAGACTGGTGTTGGATCTGGATGGGGATCTGGCTAGAAGTACACAGACTGGTGTTGGATCTGGATGGGGATCTGGCTAGAAGTACACAGACTGGTGTTGGATCTGGATGGGGATCTGGCTAGAAGTACACAGACTGGTGTTGGATCTGGATGGGGATCTGGCTAGAAGTACACAGACTGGTGTTGGATCTGGATGGGGATCTGGCTAGAAGTACACAGACTGGTGTTGGATCTGGATGGGGATCTGGCTAGAAGTACACAGACTGGTGTTGGATCTGGATGGGGATCTGGCTAGAAGTACACAGACTGGTGTTGGATCTGGATGGGGATCTGGCTAGAAGTACACAGACTGGTGTTGGATCTGGATGGGGATCTGGCTAGAAGTACACAGACTGGTGTTGGATCTGAATGGGGATCTGGCTAGAAGTACACAGACTGGTGTTGGATCTGAATGGGGATCTGGCTAGAAGTACACAGACTGGTGTTGGATCTGGATGGGGATCTGGCTAGAAGTACACAGACTGGTGTTGGATCTGGATGGGGATCTGGTTAGAAGTACACAGACTGGTGTTGGATCTGGCTAGAAGTACACAGACTGGTGTTGGATCTGGATGGGGATCTGACTAGAAGTACACAGACTGGTGTTGGATCTGGATGGGGATCTGGCTAGAAGTACACAGACTGGTGTTGGATCTGGATGGGGATCTGGCTAGAAGTACACAGACTGGTGTTGGATCTGGATGGGGATCTGGTTAGAAGTACACAGACTGGTGTTCTGACCTCACTGGGTACTGGTCAATCAGGTAGAGCTGGTTTGAGTTGGAGTGAGTAGAGTATGTCAGCTGATTTCATGGGCTCACTTGATTTTCACATATAGGGTAGAAGACATGAATTTACTGCCTACATCAATACATCAATATTACACATTTTGATGATTTGACTATTATCTAGTATTTTATAAAAAAAAAAAAAAAAAAACATAATCCTTGAAAACGTTTTGGCATCAGAATCAAGATTGTATGTTGTATGAGCTGAATTGGTAAAATAACAGCAGATGGTGGCCACCATAGCTGTCATCACAGACCCATAGCCAAAACAATTCCTTATGGCAGGCTTTAACCAAATGTCATGCTTTCATTGAAAAGTGCACAATTTTCACACATAGAGGCTGGGCTATAAGTGGGTATGTCAACTTTAGTCCCCCCAATACTGTATTGTTTCTATTTATATCATTACCATTACCATTATTATCATTCATGATAATATAGGTAGGCACTAACTTCATCCTTCTAGGTTCAACAGAATTTAAATTAGGTGCCCTTTGAAGTAATTTGATGTACATGGGCGTCCATTTTTCCATATCATATTCCAAACATTAATATTTGAAATCCAGTTAATTTCTGGGTTAGTATTGACTTGATATAGCAAAAGAAAACAAAGAAAAAACAGCAATTGTGAGAAAATAAAGACTATTAGGAAAAACAAAAATCCGATTTTGGCCAATTTTGAAATTGGGCAAAAATGCATATTTTTTTCATCTGTAGATGGGCCACTCGAACTAAAATTGTTCTATAGGTCATCATCTACAAATTAGAAGTGAAAGTCAAACTTTTACAAGAGTTGTAAATGACGGTGTGTCGTGGGACCCCACTACCATGGGAGAGAAAATACACCCGGAAGTTTGGTGGAACGCTTTCAACGAGAGCTCAGTGACCACCAGCTCCAGTACAAATAGTGTTTCTGAATAGAGCTGCGCAGTGACGTCACCGCCCCTGTTCCGGAAGTCTTTTCCCCATTCATTTTTCTCATAGACTTTTCGAAAATAATTTATATCAAGACGATTACGCCGTGGCCAAAGCCAACTCAGGTCGTGACAAATCATGACAACAAACACAATATCGTCATATAATATATAATTGGGAAGAAGTAGAAAACGGCATGATACAAGACTTTTTGTTTCGTTTTTCATCTTAGAAATTATTTTATTGTCCCAAAAGTTTGTGTGTGTCATCATGATTCGTCACGACTCGAGTTGGCTTTGTCCGCGGCGTAATCGTCTTGATATAAATTATTTTCGAAAAGTCTATGAGAAAAATGAATTGGGAAAAGACTTCCGGAACAGGGGCGGTGACGTCACTGCGCAGCTCTATAACTGAGACCTTTTGTAAAGCAATCATTCTTGAAAAATAACAGAATAGATCTATAACACACTAAGCCTCGACACCCAGGCTTTCATTTTCGTCCCAGGCTTTCATTTTTGTCCGCGTTACGCGAAAGCGGAAAGCCTGGACTAATGTGTTACCCACAGTGGCCTAGAAGTGGGAGGAGTCAACCTTTCAGGGTGGGCGTGGCTCCCTAGGCCAAAATCATTTCAGGTTAGGCCAGGCTAAAACAGTCAAACATACAGTTCAAAATGACCAATAATCTTCTACATTCTCTAGTTGTGTAGACTAAGTTGGGCTAATTGACATGATGAATATTTTAACTCTTGAGAGTGTAAACATGAAATCAAATGGAAACGCAAGCTAAAACTTGTATGTTTTGGCTTGTCAAGATTTCAAGAAATTTTGACACACACACACACATACTAGTTCCATTGGCAGATTATTATTAGTAGTAGTAGTAGTAGTATTGCTTTTTTTAGCTCCAAAATGGGCGATATGCGAAAAATTGATTTTGTAAAATATGGGCACCGTTTTATATGGATGTCCCAGGAAAACAGCAAAAAAGTGACGTCCTTCAAAAATCAATGTCCCTTAAAACTGAAAATGCATTATTAAAGTGCAGGTTCTGTGATCCACACATCAACACAGAGTCGAGAAAGTATAACAATGTGTTGCATTCATATATACCAGAAGGCCAGTACTAATACAATATCATCCCGCGGGCCGAAGATAATTAGGCTAATTTTGGCCCGCGGGCCTTGAGTTTGACATACGTGTCTTATGGGAATAGATTTAGGAATAGGTCATTTTTACTAGAACTAAGTCTGATACACCATGATGGGGGAACTCATGGATACCAGCCATGAAACCTTAGTCACATCACTGTCAACATTCAATAAGATAGGATAAGAGCAGGGGTGGGCAAATATTTCTCCCAAGGGGCCAAATGAGATACATAAAATATTGTGGAGGGCCAAGACTAAAGGCTGAACTAAATTCTGCGTGGCCTGGTCTAGCCCTCAATGATTTTGGCCTTGGGGGGGCGGGGTGCCGTGGCATCCACACGGCGGAAGTGCTGCGCTCTGATTTGATCTCACTAACGTGTCGTCATCTCCGGCCCCTCCCACGCCCGTCCACTGCTGTTCTACGTCACATCATTTAGAGCGACGCCCACCCCGGAAGGTTCACTCCCCCCTCAAGGCCACTTTCCAACGTGCGTTAGTCCAGGCTTTCCGTTTTTGCGCAAGGCGAACGAAAATGAAAGCCTGGGTGTCGAGGCTAAAGTCTGCGTACTATTAATTTCATTTTCAAGGTAAAACTAAGAGTAAGACCAACCTTTCTGATACCAGGGCCCTCTATTTTTTCAGTATTTGAGCCATGGAGGACCACCATTTGATGACATTTTAGCCCCGCAGACACCAAAACTAAAGATTTATTTAGTTTTTGTTCACAATCTCAGGCTGGATTTGGGAAACAAAACAAAACAGGCAAACATACAGATCAAAAATGACCATTCTTTTACATTATCTGATTGTGTAGATTTTAGGTAATTCATTTGGTTTCATTTTTACGCTCTCAAAGAGTTACATCTGGTTAACCAAATTTCCATATTTAACTGGAACTGTCTCAAGCACCACTGGTTGAAAACCACGGTACCCTTTCACGGGCCGGACAGAGATAAGGGCCGCATAATGCCCAGGTATGGATAAGAGGTTTCTATGTCCCTGACGTGTGTATTGTGTCTCTGCAGGGTATGGAGGGAACCATGGGCCCTGTGGGCATCGTGGGACCAGGCGGTCTGTCTGTAGGTATCATCATCATATTGTCATCCTTTATGACAGGAGTCAATCTCTTCCATGTCACATTGATTGATGTTTGGCTGCGGAGCGCCATGGACTAGATCCGATATTAATCTGTGACATACAGTATTACCAATAACGAGTTGTTCTGAAAATGTTTTCAAATAGTTGAACCAAACCGGAATGATTCTCTGATCATTTTGTTCGATTCTGAGCTGTTTTGTTTCAAATGGTGACGCTGAGCCCCACCAGAATCTGACTATTAAAGGTATAGTAAGTGATTTGGGTGATTTGGTGATTTGGAAAACCCTCCGCCCCCTGGTAGCATGATGTGCACATGCACACACTCTACAGTGAAGGGAAGTCCAACAGTCCAACAACACACACACCAAGGCCCACCCCCACCTTGATCCTGATTGGAGGAAGGCCTCCTCTCATCCTGATTGGACGAAAGGTTTTTCTCCCAATGCCCCAAACTGAAACTAGGGTTTATTGACCCAAGGGGACAGAGAGGAACTCCTTATATGGTCACCACACTCTATAGGATTAGCCCAAAAAATAAGACAAAAAAAAAACAATATTTGAAATAAGTGAAAACACTTAATGTACCTTTAACTGCATGAATTGATGTTTTTTCCTCCTCTCTACCCTCCAGGGACCTCAAGGTGACAAAGGGACCCGTGGAGACACGGTGGGTGACACTCTATTGACCAAAGGAAAGAACACAATGAAACAAAACTTATTATTATTAAGTATAATAAAGAACTGACCTAGTGGGACAGAAACACCTTATTCCTACTCTAACAAGGAAACACAAACTACAACAGGTGGCACTCGTGGAAATATACAAAGGTTCTGTGGTACTTTCGTACATTATTGTACCCCAGATCTAGGCTACCTTTTCCTGTATACTTGAAGATAAACTCAAACCAGAAGGTAGAAATGAATGGAATCATGGCTATGCACAGGTGACTTATACAGGTGGAGGTGATTGGTGGAATGATGATTGGAGCCTCAGAGGCCCAACCAGCAGTGAGGCCCTAACCTGAAATGGCCTAGGGGGGGCGGGGTGCCGTAGGACCCACACGGCAGATCGAGATGATCTGATTTGATCTTACAAATGTGTCGTCATCCTCGGCCCCTCCCCCTACTGCCCGTCCACTGCTATTCTACGTCACATCATTTGGAGTGACGCCCACTCTGGAAGGTTGACTGTTGTTGGGCCAACAGCCGTGACCGCTCTTTACCAGTTGCTACTAAACCTTAACCCTCTCACCCTAAACATAACTTCAGTAAAACCTATGCCTTAACCTAACCCTAATCCCCGGGCCAACTGCCACGACCATTCAGCCAACGGTAACGGATGGCAGCTGTTGCGACCGTAAATCAGTTGCGACCGTTGGGCCATTGGTCGCGACCAACAGTGGCGGTTGGGAAATTATTTCACTCCTCCTGGAAGATGGCACAGTATGTGCGCCATCACCACAGGCTGACAAAAGCTACAAAGTCCCTTCCTAGTTTGAAAAGTCCTTTTAAGAGATGAAAGTACAGTTTCAAAATGATTGTTGAAATGATGAAAGTGAGCTGCTGCTTTGCTGGGGGAATAGAGTGAACTCAGCATTGATGGAGCATGAAAACACTCTACCCTCCCCCGCCCCTCCCCCCCCAACCCTCGCGGCTTCACAGTGGTTCTTCATTTCCCGTTGTGCAACCAGCGGTTGTTGTCGTCCTCACAATGACACTTAGCTGCGGCGGAATTCATACCAGGTTGATAAACGCTCGCCGCCTGCCGCTCTTTAATCTTCTGAGAGCTCCAGTGAACCTTTAGGCTCACGCAGGCATAATTCACCCACAGCTCAATCTCACAGGGTCACTGGGGGGTCCCTAATGTGGAAATAACACCTTGTAAATGAGAGGACAGTCCATCATTATAGTCACTGGTGGAAAAGTAACCTAAAAGGTTACTTTATTATACTGCTACTGGACCCATACAGTGAATTTAAAGGTGCTTTTACTTTGAGTAACACATTATGTGCCAGTCAAAAGAAGCAGGGGCAGATGTAACATTTCCCAATTGGGGGTGGTGCCACAGCTGTAGTTAGTAGCAGTAGTAGTGTTTCAAATAGTGTTTCAAAGTTTAAATATAAGAAATTTGAGGGAGTCAGGGCATTTAGAGGGCCATTGCCCCCCATGCCCATGCCTAGATCCACCCCTGCTAGAGCACGTGCAGATCTCACAGGAATGATCCCCCTCTGAATATTGCTTTGTTATTTCTCTGTCATCTTCCAACAGGGACTGCAAGGTCCAAAGGTAAGCAGGATTTCTTTCTTTTTTTTCCCTTTTATATCCAAATCTGAGAATTATGTTTGGTGTAAAAATCAGTAGTTCTCAAAAACGTTTTGCCATGGACTGCATGGATCTGTAATTGGTGTATTGGTGTCAATCTCCAGCCTAGAGACACTGAGAAGAGAATCGCTTAAAAAAAGATTGAAATCATTTAACTTTTTTTTTTTTTAATTCATAAATGAATAAATAGATTTCTAGCAGTGTTGTTTTAGGCATCTTGTTATACTTTAATAGCAGATCTACAAGCTCATAGCCTGGTACCATGCTATGAGTTCCATGTTCCAGAAATGGATTCCCCTTTCATTTTCTCCATAGACAATATAATAATGATTATTATGATTAATAATGATTTATATATTGACGTGGACAAAGCCAACTAAATTTATCATACCGCATCTAATTACCAAGAAGGGGAAAAAGGCACTTTTCTTTTTGTGTTGTTTTTCTTCAAGTTACAAATTATCTGATCGTCCCAAAACATTGTGTGTGTTGGCATGATTTGTTACGACCCGAGTTGGCTTTGTCCGCAGCATAATGGTCTTTATATTATGATGAATCATTTTGGAAAACTCTATGAGGAGGTACATAGTTTGATCCTTCCCTCCCCCACTTCTCTAGGTCTGTGGTTAACCCATTGTGTCCTGACCCTCGATTGGAGTTTCTGACACCAGATTATACAGTAGTTCCTGACACCAGATTATACAGTAGTTCCTTACACCAGATTATAGCTGCAGCAATATTCTAGCTTTTGACACTAGATTCTACAGTAGTTTCTGACAGTAGATTCTAGTTATTGACACTAAATTATAGTTTCTGATGCTAGGATCTCCTTTTTGACACTAGAATCTAGTTTCTGACGCTAGAATCAAGTTTTTGACACTAGATTCTATAGTTTCTGACACTAGATTCTAGTTTTTCTGAAAAATCTGTGCTCCTGTGTCAGTGATGCTAACATATTTCTAGCCAAGGACCACCAGAATTATCCATATTTGGCTGCAGACCCGCCATCTGAAAACATGTTGTTCTCGGGGTTCCCCAGAAGCGAAAAAATTGAGATAAAATGTTTGCTTCCAAAATAATGTATTCAGAGATTTGCAGCACATTTTCACAATTTTTCAAAAATAGCAGAACAACAAGCTCATGTCGCGCCACTCGGTGGCGCGACATGAGCTTGTTGATCTGCTATTTTTCAACAGATAAAACACCAAAACGCGTTCAGGACACTAAGGGTTTTAAAGTGTGATAAGTGAGACTAGCACTCCCACGAAGGACCATGCACTCCCTTTTCCTGAATGATGGTCTTGGTTTAAACCAGTGGTTTTCAACCTTTTTGACACTCAGGGATCACCATTTATTCAGCATTTGAGCCACGGACCACCAATTGAGGACATTTTAGCCCCACAGAGCCCTCAAAACTAAAGAGTTCCTTTGCTTCTGTCCATGACCATTAATCTTCTAGTTGTGTAGATTAGGACTAATTCACATGATGAATATTTTAACTCTTGAGAGTGTAAAAATTTTTTACGTTCTCAAGAGTTACATCTGGTTAAACAACTTAGCTGGGGACCACTTGGAACCCTCTCAAGGACCACCACTGTTGAAAACTCCTGGTTTAAACAGCACATACTGTACTTTATCATCTGGGTCAACTTTATCTTTGTCATCTTTTTGTTTTGTTTTTTCCTTTCTTGATTTTTTTAAAGGGACCTCCCGGCCCGCGTGGACCACCGGGACCCCCTGTGAGTTCCTCATTTTTGTTTGTTGTTTCTAAAAAATAAAATATAAGTAAATATACACATAGCAAATCCTCTAAGACCTTGTATAATAATGTCTCTCTCTCTCTCTCTCGCTCTCTCTCTAGGGTCTGCCCAGCTCTCTGCCTTCACTAGTAAGTATTTTTTCATCTGTTTCCATAGTTTCTGGGAGTGTTTAGAGCTAAAATCCCATCAGAGGGCACTTTTGGGCAGAAATGGTCTACAATTTCACAACTCGTGTCGCAGCACCACACATTGTGAGCTTGTAGACCAGCCATTTCCTGGTGCGCAGCGCAGAACCTTTTAGATTGTCAAGGGTGGATGTAACATTTCCCAATTGGGGGGGCAGGAGAACATTTTCGGTTACAGGACTTTTATTAGGCAAGTATAAGCATCAATAATAACATCAGTTGTTGTTGAAGTTGCAACAGACACGCATTATTTGTCTACCAGACCCGGTGAGGACTGGTGAAGCTGGTGATTGCAGATGAATATAATATTAATAATAATATTTTTGGCGGATTCAAATTATAATCTTTTCGGACGATTTAGGCAATGACGGCCAATGAAATTCAAGCGACGATCGCCAATGGTGTCCTGTTGTTAAAATGTACCATAAGGGGGTAAAAAAAAGCAATTCTCCTGAATGCTACGCTACATGGAAATGAGTGGAATTTTGCATTTCTTTCACCATAGCAAATGTTGCATTCGTGGTATGGAAAGGGCATTTGTTTTGCAGACAGGTAAAAAGGGCAGGGGCTGAAGCCCCCTTTGATGTCTGTGTGTGCACATTTAGGGTTGCCACATGTGTGTCTCACAAAAAATCCAATCGGCGGCGATTATCGGCCTTTTGGTCGGAAGCAACGCACCTCTTTAAACATCTAACCCAGAAATATATCACACTTTTACACTGAAATGTTACTGCTCTCATTATTTTATTACTCTTCTACATATGAGATTAATAATTAGGCTACTTAACCATTAATTCCCAACTCTTTCTGGAGCAGCCCAGTTTCCATTTTTCTCATCTCAGTTGTCTTTTGATAAACAGATTTAGATTCAGGAGTTTTTCCACTAATTTTGGCGGTAGGGGGGCCTGGAAAAGAGCTAAATATAGTTGGCAACACTGGTACGTACAGGCACGCTACAATTTAATAGGACTATCATACTGATCTGAGACTGTGAGTGACGCAAGTCAGGTTAGTTGCGGTCTCTAGTCTCTGGTCAGAGACTAAAGACCATGAAAATCCGGGACAATCAGGAAAATCCGGGACGTGTGGCAACACTATGCACATTCCTGGGAGGGTGGTCTGGTAGAGACAGCATAACAAATGTGCGGGAAAGCCAGTGTTCATCATAGTTAACGGCTGTGTTTTCTCTCCTCTGTAGAAGAACGAGGCTCTCGGCACCACGTTTCAGGTCATCATGGACTCCCACATGACGCTGAGGTCAGAGGTCAGTGCCAGAGGTCAGGGGTCGTGTCAGCCATGATGGGTTTGCATGGAAAATGAAGGAGTCGCTCATATTAATCATGTCTAACTGTAGGACTTACTGATATGATCCTTGTGTGCGGGCAGGCCTTGAAAACCGGTCACTGCAACGCAAACAGGGCTTATCTGGAAACAAAAATATGAAACTTTGATAACAAATGAAACTAGATAATGTTTATGTGCACTTCATAACAGTCTAGAAATATACTGGCCCAGTTTAAACCATTCAGGCCCAGTGTTGGTCAATATTACTTAGGAAAGTAACTTCTTTACTTTACTCGTTACCACTTACTTTACTTATTACTGGAATCCAAGAGTAATATATTACATATTACATTATTACTTTCCCAAGTTCTCAGCTCCCACCTTTGAAAAAATAGAGATGTACAACATAATCTGTTTAGCGAGCTCTTTTTAGAACTGAATCCAATTTATTGGAATAATAATAGTCTCCAATCCCACAAACTGCACCTGAAAACAAAGCCAACAAAATCCGACATTGTAAATGTCTTTCTTAGATTAAATAAATAAATAAATAAAAGGAGCAGAGAGAAGCAATGGGAACATTTTAACCTTGAATCACAAAACAAAACCAGATTTCGAAATTTGTCTCTTTGACTTTTTAAACTTTTTCACAATTGTTTTCAAAGACAGTTGAGGTCTTGTATTTAAAAATAAAATACAAAATAAAGCAGCAAGCGATTTGTAGTGTACATAACTGTGCGCAGGATGCAGCGTGTGGACTGGATCTACATCTCTGTTGTTACAGTACCTGTCGATAGCTTGTAAATCTGTTCTATTTTTTCATGCAACAACAAGCTCATTTTAAACAAGTAACTTGGCGTTACTTGCAAAGTAATGCATTACTTATTCCCCATTTTTGCAGAGTAATCTTGTTAATTTACTTTTCGGAGCAAAAGTAATAATATTACAGTAATAATCTAAAATTCATTACTGCCCAACACTGTTCAGGCCTGACCTAAGTTTTCTGAAAAACTTCAAATATTTGTATTTGTATATACACAAATAATGTTCCATTCATAAAATGATGTGATTGGCCACCCAATTTCTGATCACATGATCAGATAATTGATTCCCTTCTGCATGTCAGCAGCAGAGGTACGGGACCGCGGAGCTCCCCATCATGTTGGACCAGGCAGCAGAGATCTTTAAGACCCTGCAGCACCTCAGTGATCTGGTCCAGAGCCTCAAGAAGCCTCTGGGCAGCCGCGAGAACCCAGCACGTATCTGCCGCGACCTGCAGGACTGTGAACAGACCAACGGCGGTGGGAAAGGTACTCAAATACCTGGAGTTAACCCAAATAAAGCCAAATGTTTCCATGTGTCAGCGGTGCTGAAACTCATGTCAAAGACGCCCCAGAAAATAATTACAGTCACCGGTGACGGTGACTCACCATCAGTGATGGGCAAGTTACTGGGAAAATGTAGTAAGCTACACTACTTGTTACTGTTGAAAAAATGTAGCTAAGCTACACTACAATCTATCCCCAGAAAATTGTAGCAAGCAACACTACCAGCTACATGACAAAAGTAGCGTGATGTAGCTTGCTACATCAACACTACATATATATAAATATATATCTCAACTTAATGTACAACCTTCTAAATAATAATCACAATAATAAAGTAATATAAATAAGAATCACAATAACAATTTAGGGGTGGGATTGAACCTGGGATGGTGGCATGTTTAAGTTTTGGGATGTATATTAGATGTTTTCTTCCCATTAAAAATGGGTGGAATTCGAAAATGTGTGTGGGAAAATGTAGTAAGCTACACTCCTTGTTACTCGAAACAAGTAGTGTAGCTTCATTACAAGCTACTCGAAACAAGTAGTGTAGCTTCACTACAAGCTATTCCCAGAACAAATGTAGTATAGCTACACTACAAGTTATGGGAAAATGTAGTTAAGCTATGCAGCTTAGCTACTTGTAACAAGCTACTGCCCATCTCTGCTCACCATACTGTTGAGTCTCCACCGTAAGGTGGTGACTATGTTTCACCACTGCAGGCAACTGTTACGCACAGGCGTAGACACGTGGGCAAAAGGGGGACAAAGTCAGGGGGGCCCACTGAAAGCTTGCATTAATAAGGTTTTATTTGTATTGATTATATTATGAAAAATATTTGATCTCAAAGTGCACCAGATTGAAGCATTTTAAAGGGGAATTCCACCCATTTTCAACATTCTAATATGTCATTAGTATAACCTAGAGGTGCTGTATGGGTGGACATGATGAAAACGTTTCCCCCCCATTCTGTGTTTCCTGGAAATGGAGGTCTGAAGAAAAACCACAAAAACATGATGAAACACATCTTGATGGCATCATCAAGATGTATGTCATCATGTTAATGGATTTCTATAGACACTTCTTTTTTTTCTGAGAGCGTACAAATGGAACCAAATGAACCCGTTAGGGTTCATTTGGTTGCATTTGTACGCTCTCAGAAAAATTGTTGAAAATGGGTGAAATTCCCCTTTGACGCCGCTGGGAAAGGGGGGGCCCATGTTGAAAAGCTTTGCAGGGGGCCCAGAATTGCTAGCTACGCCCCCGCTGTTACGTCACCCTGTGAGGGTGACGTAACAGCGAATGGACAGACGGACAGGGGGTAAAACATAGTCACCACCTTACGGTGCAGACAACAATCTAATTTGGATATCCATCCAGGGCCAATTCTTAACTGAAATACTTGACATTAAAATGCTTGAGGATCACTGATGTAAGTTTTGTAAAACTAGTAGTTTGTGTGTTGATTAGCGTTCACATAGACGGATCTAGAATTTATGGCCCCCCCGAGGCCGCTACCAGCCAAAGGGCCCCCCCCCCTCTACACCGGAGGATTTTTCTTCCTGATGTGGTGCATAGTGTCTGCACACAAAAAAATAATAAACAGCCAAAATAACAAAGTTAAATAAACACTTGCAGTAACATACCAAATATACAATATATGGTACGTTTAGGACTTCTGGTTATTGTATTGACACAAAATGAATCAGTGTAAAACTGTAAATGTAGCGTAGACAAAATATTTCACTGGTTTGGAATAGTAGTGACCACTGTGGTGCGTCGGTAAGAACGCGATGAGGCTTCTTTCTCTTCAAATCCTTTAATGAAAAACTTGTTTAACTTAACAGAAAGGCTGCTCGATAGCAGCACTGTTGCAAAATAATAAACAAACTAACAGTAGTAGTCCAAAAACAGTAGAGAAAACAACAGTCTTTCAGCAGACAGAAAATATGTCCTCTCTCTGTGGCAGCAGCAAACAAACTGACTGACTGACTGTGGAGTGCCTAATCAAGTTCTGAAAACACCTGGCTGTGTAGTATGCTGCCACACCCTAATCAGCTGAACACAAAGGGATCAATTCACACTCTAGGCTCAGACAGACCATAATAGTCAAACAGAACAGAGCAGAGCTGAGAACATAAGGCAGCACAGCAAAAACACAACAAATACAGCATTAAAGCATTAAACATTAGAATATCATCACAACATCACAATAGAAATATACAGTCCTTCATTACAGTAAATAACAGTGAGAAGGACCATGTGCACCACTGTTGCCCTCCCGCAAATTTTACAGAATAAAAAAACGAAGTATAACGCCATACAAGACTAAAATCTTATCTTATATTCAGTCAATTAAAACCAGAGGTGTAGTGGAGGAGGGACACGGGGGGACGGCAGCCCCTCACTTCTCTCACATCTAAAATATTTTTGGGGCAAAAATATCTTTTTTTGACTTGTCATGTACTTTTATTGATACAATGGACCTTTAGCTAAGCCCCGCCCTCTTGCCCACCCTAGGACACTTTCCAGCCGGGCTCATTCATTCCAATGTAAATATCATGGACTTTACACAATAAATACTGGTTTATTTTTGGAACCAGACCTTCCAAATCTCTTCCAAATCCATCAACAAGGCATGCCCTATGCAGTGGAAAAATGTGTGTGTGGTATTTATTTTTTAAAACAATGTTTTATCATATAGGAAAGCTATTGGTGGAGAGGTTTGTCTATCATATGTTATGCTTAGCTGTGATTGGACCATAGTAGTTTGGGGAGGGTGGTATCTAAAGGTTTTTTGGACAATAGTAGTTTGGGAGGGGCTTAGCTAAAGGTCCATTAGCATTGTAAACCATCTTTCTCAATATGCTATACTTGTCTTTGTCTTTTTAATAGTGTGTATGTGTGCGTTGCGCAGGTACACACAATTTCCTGTCAAAACACACCCAAAGATCAGGTTCTAACTCTCCCCCTCCCTCTGAAAGGCACCTACTGGATCGACCCAAACCTGGGCTGCTCTGCTGACACCATCGAGGTGACCTGCAACTTCAGCAATGGAGGACAGACCTGCCTGAAGCCCATCAGCGTCTCCAAGGTTAGGACCCATTTACAATTTAGACATTTAGCAGAGACTCTTCATCTCAGTAAATATTTGTTCTGAGAGCGTACAAATGCAACCAAAAGAACCCTAACGGTTCATTTGGTTCCATTTGTATGCTCTCAGAAAAAGGTCTAAAGAAATCCATTAACATGTAACATGTAAACATGTAACATAAATTGTAATCGTCTTTATATAAATTATTTTCTTTTTGGTGCGTGGTCACTCACCAAAAACACTTCTGATTCAATGCCCAAAACACACAGTAAAGATATACACATTCTAACAACTGCTTAATTAACATACAGGTGGAGAGTAATTTCATCAACTGTAGACACATTTAGTCACCATTTGTCTCATCTCTGTGGCTTCTACAGGACAATAGTGAGTGTTTGCATTCTCACCTGGCCCTGGATTCAAAAGCAATTTTCAATTCAAATGTCTTTATTGGCATGAGAAAACAACATGTACATTGCCAAAGCAAGGACATAACAGCAAGAAATGCAATATAACAAGAAAACACAATATAACAGAAACAGGGAAGCGTAATACAACAGAACAACTATGTATCAATACAAAAGTTAAGTTAATATGGAGGTCCTAGTCTTCAAAAACAAATGTCTATATGCTTAGATCAATTGATGTTGGTTGTAAGAGTACAATACAATGTTTATTCTTCAGGGTGGTTGTGTTCTGTTTGATATCCTTCAAAATCCCTCAAGACAATAATATGGTAATGCAAATACATAACCCCCAACTCGGTTCCAAATGGACCCTAACGGGTCCATTTGGTTCCATTTGTACACCCTCAGACAAAAAGTATCAGTATCTCAGTACAGTAAAATGTTGAAAATGGGTGGAATTCCACTTTAAGACAATATAGAATATATAGAATGAATAGAACCTACATAAATATAAAAAAAAAAAATGATTTTGAACCTGTTGAATCAATATTGATATTATGGCATTAAGAATTGCGATATATTGTCATATTGATTTTTTTGCCCACCCCTAATATACAACAATATACAGTATGCCAACCAACAGGCCTGTGACTGTGTCTCTCCCTGGTCCAGTTGGAGATGGGTGTGTACAGGGAGTTTTCCCGGTGGCCTGCGCCACCTAGTGGCCTGCTGGACAAGATCCAAAATGCACTAGTGGCACTTCCAAAATGCACTAGAATGTGCTAGATGCTCGCCTGGAACATACAGATCAAAATGACCATTAATCTTCTTCCCCCCAGGGTGGCCTGGCAAAGGCAAAATTGTCCCGGTGGGAAAATATGTGCCAATCCACCTGTGACTGTGTCTCTCTCTTCCCGGTCCAGTTGGAGATGGGTGTGGGTCTGATATATATCTGTGCCTGTGTCTCTCTCTTCCCGGTCCAGTTGGAGATGGGTGTGGGTCTGATATATATCTGTGCCTGTCTCTCTCTTCCCGGTCCAGTTGGAGATGGGTGTGGGTCTGATATATATCTGTGACTGTCTCTCTCTCTCTCCCCGGTCCAGTTGGAGATGGGTGTGGGTCGTATCCAGATGAACTTCCTCCACCTGCTGAGCTCTGAGGCGGTGCAGCACATCACCGTCCACTGCCTCAACACCCCGGTGTGGGCGGCGGGGGCTTCCCTGAGACCCTCCACCAGGGCCCTCAGCTTCAAGGCCTGGAACGGGGAGATGCTGCGGGCCGGGGACCTCCTGGAGCCGCTGGTCCCCACCGACGACTGCTGGGTGGGTAGATATATACTGTATACACACCAGGGATGTCCAAAAGGTAGATGGTGATCTACCAGTAGATCACACAGGCCATGCAGGTAGATCACATGACAGTCCCCCCCAGCACTTGGACCCTTATAGATCTGTAACTCTTGAGTGTGTTAAAATGAGCGGTAAAAATCACTTTACCGCTCTCAAGAGTTAAATTATCATCTGAATTACAGAATTTTCAAGAGTCCATACAATTAGAAAATGGAGCAATTTCTAATGCTCCATTGTGGACAAAATGTGGACAAAAATGTGAAAGTTCTTAAGTTTTGGGTGCAGGAAACTAAACTCAACATCGCAAATTGTCAGCTCAAACCTCAAATACCTCAAATACTTATTCTTAAACACTATAGCAGTAGGTAACACCATCACCACTATTTCAAAGCTCAAACTTTGTAGGGGTCCTTGAAATGGATTTTCAGTAATGGAATAATAACATTTGTGATGTGTAGATCTTGTTGAGTGTGTGTGTGTGTGTGTGTGTGTGTGTGTGTGTGTGTGTGTGTGTGTCTCCGCTTCTGACCTGATCATTGGCATTTTCGTTCCATGTTATGTGAAAGCAAGAAATCATAGCTTCATTTCAAATAGCCCCTGGATCAAGGACCCCTCGTTCTAGCTGTGCGCGGTCTGTATTTACGCACGCGTTTCAAATTAATCCGCCTCGGCCACAATTGAGAAAGTCACAAATCTCTGTATGAGATTCCAAAGAGTTCTGATGCTGTTACATATTTTTAATCATTTTTCCCAGAAATCTTCTCCTACATCCATACGCTCTTTACTAGCCTCAGCTAGTAAACGGCGCTGCGGGCAATGAAGTCGCACCCATACCATTTTCTGTTAAAAAAAACTTTTATTACGCAAGTAAAGCATCAATAATAACATCAGTTGTTGTTGAAGTTGCAACAGACACGCAGCATGCATAAAGCTAAAGGCCTGACTCAGAGTTTTCTGTTTTCAATGATGAAATGCTGTTGGTTTAGTGGTGACACAACTGTAGTCAGTTAGTAGCAGTAGTAGTGTTTCAAGTCATTTTAAATATAAGCAATTTGAAACATCTTTGATTGTTTTGCTTGCCATTGTTGTTTTTCATGGGGCAGTCAGGGCATTTGGGGGGGAAACAAACTGTATTGTAGGGAAAAAGAAAACACAAAACTATTTGTTTTCTCATAGATTTATTCCTGGTTTAAAGTTTATCAAGCAAAAATGATTCAATCGGACAATCTTCAAAAAGGAAATGTTCACTTGGCTTCCACTTTTCCCCTGCAATGTCCCTTTAAAATGGTTCCAGATTAATACCCAAAAGAAATCCGAGTACCAATACTAATCTGAGTAATCTAAAAACAGTTAGATCCTCTCTTTTGTTTGATAAAGTAGTCGGAAAACAAACAAACAAAAAGAACTAAAACAAAGGCAATGCATTGCTTACTTACCGGCAAAAAGCACAGAGTAAATCCTCCTCCTCAGCTGGTTTCCTTTGTCCACAAACACTGGATTGTTTGGAGCTCAAATAAATCTTCAGAAATGTTAAACCAAACATTGCTTCTTCTCCCACCCAAACGTCTTCAGTTAAACTGTGTTTCCGGTTCACGTTGAGTTCTGATTCTCGCTTAGTATTGACTTGACTAAAGATAAATGTTTGTCAAATAAACTTCAGCAAACAAACAAACACTCCACAGGATCTTCATGGAAGCCATAAGGCTCAGCGCCTCACTTCCTGCTCCTTTTATAACTTCCTGCTGAGACAGAAGGATGGTGCACCAGGGGCGGATCTAGGCATGTGCATGGGGGGGGGGACTAGTATTAATTCAAATTAATTTGGCAAGTGTGTGGAAAGAAATGTTGAGAGAGACGGAAAGACAAGGAAAAGTACATTAACTAACTGGAAATGTTTTGGTATATTTTTCTCTTGTAGATATTTTCCTTGCAGGGTAGATTTTCCTTGTTCTTGACGCTTGATTTCAACCAAAGTTTCAACCAATACATCCCCTTGTATTGTTACCTTGTATGTTTCCTTTCCTTTTAATACAAGTACAGGAAATACATTGTTTAACACATTTATGTGCCAGTGTCACAGATAAGCCCTTGCGTAGCGTATGGTGACATGTTCTCTTCTTTTATAAACCCTACCAGATCAAAGATGGCCGCTGGCACCAGACCCACTTCATCTTCCAGACCCAGGACCCAAACTTACTCCCCATCGTGGACGTGTACAACCTGCCTGGCCCCACCGCCGGCCCCGAGGCAGCGGGGGGACACTACCATCTGGAGGTGGGCCCTGTGTGCTTCTTATAGCCCCTCCTCCCCCCTCCCCCCTGCGGGTGACCCGGGAGGCGTAAAGGAGCGCTCCTCTCCGGAGGAGGACAGAGGATGTGACTGCATGATGCGCTGGGCACACCAGACTGCGAACTGTGGACTTTAGACGCAGCGTTTTGGGACCATGTGACGTGTTTTTGAACGGCTGTAGATGGGAAATAAAAATGGCCGTCACGGCAAAGTGCCGCAAGGCCGTGCATCCCCTATGATAAATAATAATAATAATCTTTATTTGTATTGCACCTTTCATGACATAAAATGCAGCTCAAAGTGCTTTACATTGCAATAGAGAAGAAGACAAAAAAAATAGCGGGTATAAATTAAAGAGATCATTATAATACATCAAAGAAGCAGTACAGTGAGGACCTGAAATAAGGCATAAAATATAAAATCATAAAATATAGAATCACAGAGAATCAGTTAAAAGCAAGTGCATAGAAGTACGTCTTGAGATGTGCTTTAAAAATGTCTACAGAGGCTGCCTGCCGAATGTATAATGGGAGTTTGTTCCACGCCGTCGGTCCATAGAAGCAAAAGGCTGCTTCACCGTGTTTTTTAGTTGCCATTTTGGGCACCGCAAGCAGGCCAGCAGTAGCAAATAGATAGGATAGTGCACGGGGGCGTGGCGCAGGCTGGTGCCGGAGGTTTGCACATGCTCAGTGTAAACAGGAACTGCTATGATGGAATGTTCCAGCAGAGGCGCTAGATAGAAATCCCATAACTTGTGATGTAAATAATGAGATCCAGAGTAGTTGTGAATTAAACAGCATCACGCTTCCCTTTTCAAACGTTTTATATCATCCACAGCACTTGAATAAACAGTATCCATGTTTCTTTGTCATTTCACAAAAATAAAAGTTGACACATGTACTGTCTGTAATTAAAGCAAGCATCACGAACAGGGAAAATATACAGAAGAACAATTTACAAAACATTTCCATTTAGTAATTGTAGGCTACTTGCCCTTGTCTTTCTGTCTGTTATAAACAGCTTTTTTTCCTCTACACAGTTAAATTGACATAATATTTAAACTAAAGAAGGAAGCATTATAGTATTCTCTTTTTATATTATTATTTTTTATTATTTCAGTTCAGGTTCAGTAACTCTAGCGCCTCTGCTGGAACATTCCACCATAGCAGTTCCTGTTTACACTGAGCATGTGCAAACCTCCGGCACCAGCCTGCGCCACGCCCCTGTGATTTATCCTCTTTATTTATCATAGTGCGTTCCCAGGACGCAGGACTTTGAGGCACTTTTTCCACAACGGCCATTTTTATTCCCCATCCACAGCCATTCGAAAACTCCAAACATGGTGGAAAAGACGTCGGACTTTGTCCGCTACCGTGTGCTCACAGCTTTAGGAGGGTCTCACCTCCACCTGATATGCTTGGACTGCAGACATGAAGGACTGATGATGGCACTAATGGGACGTGAATAAGCTTCTTCTTAAAATTGTTTTTAAATGTTTTTTTTTTTCAGAGACTTGTTTGGTTAATACAAGACCTGGAATAGTGGAATATTAATGGCCACCGAGGAAGGACGTAATATGAAAACTGTGCAGTCTCACTCACTGCCATCTCTCTTGGACCATGGTGTAACATAATCCCTCTTTTTTTACGGTCTGATAAAACCTATTTTAAAATAGAACAATAAGAGAACGGCTGATGCAGTACAGCCTACAGGGGAGGAAAACAAGAACAATGCAACAATTCAAATTTGCCAAAGAAAATGCAATAATTGTCATGTTTTAATGTTATACATCCTGTTTTGAAGTATTATTTATAGCTGTATATGTACTGTATATTGTTGTAATATAAAGTGCAATAGCTAACTGTTCCTCTGTGAGTCTTTCAGGTGAACAGGTCAGATCTCATCCTCAGATAGCATTCATTCATTCAGGTATACAGTCTCAACTTCCAGCTGTGGTTTTGATGTTGCAGACTAAAATTATGACCAAAAACGTTCGTCGACTAAGCTGAGAACTAAGCTACGACGACTGAAACTATAAACTAAATAAACTAATAAAAAAAATAGAGATTTTTTTAGGAAGGCACTAGAGGACAAGGGATCCAGTAGAGGTTACTTTACACTTGGTTGCATGCTGAAAATAGCAGATCTAACAGATCATAATGTGCAGTATCCCTTTAAGTCAATTCAACAACTCACTTTTTATTGTTTTTTTTTTTTTTTTTTTTGAGTTTTTTTACATTTAACATTTTACAAGGTTGGTAATACTATTTTCGAGAGTATGTACACTAACATGTTTTGGAAATGTGTATAATTATGCAAATGTGAGGCTATTTAAACATTTAAATAGCCCCACGCTATTTAAATTCCCTTGGGTTTTCATTCTCTAATAGTAGGCCTATTGATTTAAAAGCTTCCTGTGTGATCAAACGGTATAAACGGTGCCAGTAGGGGTTCAGTGTTATACCAACCTGATCTCACATAAATGAACAGACTTCACATTTTGTCCATTAACTACTAATAGATCCACAGCTCTGTTCATGTATTAGTAATGTTTGACAGTGGAGGCTTGGCTTTTTGGGCTGGATGAGTTCAGGTATTATATTATTTTAATAACTACTACTACTACTTTGCAATGCTCAGAACAGTAGCCAGTTGAAGATCATTGTAAAAGCCACACAGCGGTCATAGTTATCTCCTCCGACCGCAAAACGCTTTTTGGCATCTTGTTAATGTGGACTAGAGTTACGCTGTAGAGCAGGGGTTTTCAACAGGTGGGCCAGGGACCACCAGTGGTCCTTGAGAGGGTTCCAGGTGGTCCCCAGCCTAAATGATGGAAAGTTGGTTAACCAGATGTAACTCTTGACTGAGAATGTAAAATGAAACCAAATGGACCCTTGCTGGTCCACTCTCAAGAGTTAAAATATTCATCAGCTGAATTACCACTATTTAATTATGAAGTCTACACCATTTTTGTTTGGAAAATCCAGCCTGGAATTGTGAACAAAAACCAAAAGAATTCTTTAGTTTTAGGTCTTTGGGGCTAAAATGTCATCAAATGGTGGTCCGTGGCTCAAATGCTGAATAAATGGTGGTCCCTGGTGTCAAAAAGGTTGAAAACCCCTGCTGTAGAGGAGCGTCAACCACAGCCGCCAGTGGAAGAGGTGGACCCCGTCGGCGTCGCCTGCTTTCTGAACTATGATGGGCTTCTGTGGCGACTGCGACGGAGCGTGTTGTTCACGTCGTGTCGAAGTCGCAGGGATGGCTAATGACTTGGTCAGTTAGCTCCTCCCTCAGCGGTGCTTCATGTGGCTAAAGTTAGGCTCCGTCATTGTCAATGGGGAGGTACTGTCTGTCAGAGTCATATGAATGGGTTTTGTTTGTATTAGTACAATTTTATTTAGAACAGGGGTGCCCAAAAGGTAGATTGGGATCTACCAGTAGATCACACAGGCTGTGCAGGTAGATCACATGACAGTCCCCCCAGCACTTGTTAAAATGAAACCAAATGGACCCTTACGGGTTAAATTATATTTAAAGATCAGAATTACGTAATTTTCAAGAGTCCAATAATTGTTATTTTGACCAACATTTTACCAGTTCTCTTTCGCAAATGTGGACAAAAACGTGAAAGTTCTTAGTTCACAAACGTATCAACTCAAACCTCAAATACTGTTTTCAAACGTCAGTAGTAGCATATACAGGAAAACCTTCCAATTCTCCCCCTCTATTTTTCATTATAAGTGCATTATTCTTAAACACTATAACAGTAAGTAACACCATCACCAACTATGTCAAAGCTCAAAGTTTCTAATGGGCCTTGAAATGGATGTTCAGTAATGTAACAATCACATTTGTGATGTGTAGATCTTGTTGAGCCGCTCATTTGAAAGTAGCTCTCAAGTCAAAAAAGTGTGGGCACCCCTGATATAGAATGTCATATAGAATATCAATTCTGTTCATTTATGTTATTTGAGATCAGGTTGGTTATACAGTTATATACTTCATCTTGTGTATACTATTTCAGTACTACACTTTGTACAGTCTCGTTTTCACCAGTATTCTATGCCCAGCTCAGCCAGTTTTAATTCAACAAACATTTCACTAAATGTTTGAAAACTCATTTGGCATACATACTGTACAGTAAACAGTGGACACTTTAGCTCAAAAAACACCCACATGATCTTTCCTTAATGTGTTATTGATGTTTTGAGTCTTTCTTAGCTGAATCTAATGAATAATATAAAAGTAATCAAAAGCCACTGTGACCGTGGAGCCAGCTGCAGAATAAATCCCCGTTCCCAACGGCACACCTTAACAAAATAACAATGCATTTTAACCCTTTCTGTACTCAATGCGTTTTGGTGTTTTAACTATTGAAAAATAGCAGATCTACAAGCTCATATCGCGCCACCGAGTGGCGCGATATGAGCTTGTAGTTCAGCTATTTTTGAAAATTTGTGAAAATGTGCTGCAAATCTCTGAATAACATTATTTTGGAAGCAAACATTTTTAACTCAAATTTTTGCTTCTGGGGGATCCCTAGAACAACATGTTTTCAGATGGGGGTCTGCAGCGAATATGGATAATTCTGGTGGTGATTGGCTTGAAATATGTTAGCATCACTGACACTGTGACACAGAAACAGATTTTTCAGAAAAAAAATAGAATCTAGTGTCAGAAACTATAGAATCTAGTGTCAAAAACTCGATCCTAGCATCAGAAACTATAATTTAGTGTCAATAACTAGAATCTAGTGTCGGAAACTACTGTAGAATCTAGCGTCAAAAGCTAGAATGTTGCTGCAGTTATAATCTGGTGTCAGGAACTACTGTATAATCTGGTGTCAGAAACTCAAATCAATAAAATGGGATAAATCGCTTTTATTTTTCAACATAACTCTATGATGTGCAATCATGAAATATTGGATTCAAACCACTGAACAGCTGCCCCTGCGCAACTGAAGCATTTGGGTATTTCTTAACAACAATAACTCTAAAATTAAATTCCAATCTTCACAACTCAGGGACACATTGTTTACCAACCTTCACTCTCAAGAGTGTCTGGATTTGATCTTATTACAAATAAGGCCCCATCCTATCCTATAGTCTAGTACTTGGCAGCCCATAGAGAACCTCTGTAAATCCAGACATGTTGAATACACCAAGGTTTTATGTTAGAAATGTTGAATAGTGGTCTCCAACATGCAGCTACTGGCATAATATGCGATAGGGGTGGGCAGAAGGACTGACTGACTGACTACACTGGCTACACTGAAGTGTATGATTGAACATGTCATGGTAATACATCATTTCAAATTGCTTTAAAATGCAGCAGTTGACTGAACTTGCCATGTCCATATTGTCATAGCCACTTGTGCCGTGTCCAAAATGTGCTGACATCAACATGTTGTGATGACAGCTCTGGCTTTAGCATCATGAAACCCCTCTACCTTGACATGTCACGCAGAGCATGACGAAATATGGATATACGTATATTTTTCTCCTTATAGGTTGCTGGTTTGCACATTCTTTTGACCCATACAAACATGGAAGTTAGTTGTGCCAGTGCAGCAGGTGTGAATTTAAAGGGATACTACGCCGAAATTAAACCTTGTCTGTATGGTTATACTATGGTGCATCTGTGCCTCTGTGTCCGTGTCTCAGTGCATACTGTAGTGGAACACCAGAGGAGGGGGTTCCAGACCGTATCATACTGTAGTGGAACACCAGAGGAGGGGGTTCCAGACCGTATCATACTGTAGTGGATCACCAGAGGAGGGGGTTCCAGCCCGTATCATACTGTAGTGGATCACCAGAGGAGGGGGTTCCAGACCGTATCATACTGTAGTGGATCACCAGAGGAGGGGGTTCCAGACCGTATCATACTGTAGTGGAACACCAGAGGAGGGGGTTCCAGACCGTATCATACTGTAGTGGAACACCAGAGGAGGGGGTTCCAGACCGTATCATACTGTAGTGGAACACCAGAGGAGGGGGTTCCAGACCGTATCATACCTACGTCACTGCCCTAACTCAGTGCATACTGTAGTGGATCACCAGAGGAGGGGGTTCCAGACCGTATCATACCTACGTCACTGCCCTAACTCAGTGCATACTGTAGTGGAACACCAGAGGAGGGGGTTCCAGACCGTATCATACTGTAGTGGAACACCAGAGGAGGGGGTTCCAGACCGTATCATACTGTAGTGGAACACCAGAGGAGGGGGTTCCAGACCGTATCATACTGTAGTGGAACACCAGAGGAGGGGGTTCCAGACCGTATCATACCTACGTCACTGCCCTAAAAGTGACGTAGGTATGATACGTTTCCCAGAGCACTGAACACTAAAGGAGGCAGAGGAGAGCAGCAAGGCACGCACAGAATATACTTTCTCTAGCGCCACCGTGTGGCTTTTTTTTTACATGTATATATGTTTTCCACATATTTCAAGGCATTCCGTACCGGCGAAGCACTCCTTTAAGTGTTAATGGCATGGTCACATTTTATACCAATTATGAAAGTTGCTCAAAGTATGAAAGTTTAGCATCCAGCAGTTTCGACAAGCTGGGGACCCCTACTCAACTTCAATTCCTAACATAAAACCTTGGTGTACTCAACATGTCTTGCAGAGTGGCCTAGTAGTAGAGTTTCCTCTACTGGGAAACTGAATTAAATTGTATTAAAACACCCGAATTAGGCTTTTTTTCTATACAATTAGAAAATGTAGAATAATTGTTATTTTGACCTGTTATTTAGACCAGGGGTTTTCAACAGGTGGTCCGGGGACCACCAGTGGTCCTTGAGAGGGTTCCAGGTGGTCCCCAGCTAAATTGGTTAACCAGATATAACTCTTGAGAATGTAAAATTTGGTTTCATTTTCACACTCTCAAGAGTTAAATGATTCATCATCTGAATTAGCACTATTTAATTAAGAAGTTTACACTGTACAGCCTGGAATTGTGAACAAAACCAAAAGAATTCTTTAGTTTTGGGATCTGTGGGGCTAAAATGTCATCAAATGGTGGTCCGTGACTCAAATGCTGAATAAATGGTGGTCCTTGGTGTCAAAAAGGTTGAAAACCCCTGATTTAGACCAACGTTTGGCTAGTTTTCTCTCCTGAATGTCCAAATGTCCAATGTCCCAGAGGGGAGGAGAGGGGGTAAGGGGGTAGCAGGGACATGCTAGGCCAGGGGGGCTCTCATCTAGGACACATGGCATGGCACCCCCCAGGGGGAGAGGGGGGAGGCAGCAGTGACATGCCAGGTTGGGGGCTCTCATCTAGGACACAGGGCATGGCGCCCCCCAGGGGGTGGGGGGCAGCAGTGCCATGCCAGGGCAGGAGTCTCTCATCTAGGACACATGGCATGTCGTCCTCCGTCCACGGGCAGGTTGATCCCTGTGATGAAGCTGGCAGCGTCAGACGCCAGGAAGGCGATGGCGTGGGCCACCTCCTCTACCTCTCCGGGACGTCCCAGGGCATGGGTCTGCTTGCACTTCTCTAAGAACTGTGGGAGGGAGGGGTGGGGGGAGTAGAGTCATGTTATGGTCACGAGTATGAGATGAATGCAAAAAATGCAGGAGAGCCCGTAGCACTACAGGTTTAGTTTTTCAGCTTTAAAAAGGTGCACGGCTCAAATAGAAAAAGATGCCAGTACTCTGGAGTTCAGTTCATGGTTTTATTTACCTCAGAAGGCAGGACTAGGGCATGGACACGTTTAAACTCGCCCCCAGGGGCGAGTATAAACAAAAAGGTTGTATAAACAAAAGGTTTCATTTGATGACATGATGTCATCAAATGTCATCAAATTCAGATTGAAGGGGAATTAGCACAACAAAGGGAGGTAATATCATTCCTAACGATTCCATAATAATGGCACCACGAAAGGGGCCATTTGGACCAGGGGCGGATGTAACATTTCCCAATGGGGCGGAGCAGGAGAAAATGGTATGGGTGAGGCTTCATCTCCCGTGGCGCGAAGCGACACAGGCGATGAAGCCGCACCCATTTTCGGTTACAGGACTTTTATTAGGCAATTAAGCATCAATAATAACATCAGTTGTTGTTGAAGTTGCAACAGACACACAGCATGCATAAAGCTAAAGGTCTGACTCAGAGAGTTTTCTGTTTTCAATGATGAAATGCTGTTGGTTTAGTGGTGACACAGCTGTAGTTAGTTGGTAGCAGTAGTAGTGTTTCATATCATTTTAAATATAAGCACTTTAATTTGAAATATCTTGGGTTGTTTTGCATGCCATGGTGTTTGGTGGGGCAGATTGGGCATTTAAGAGCCCCCCCCCCCCCCCCCCCCCCCCCCCCCCGTGTCCATGCCTAGATCCGCCCCTGAGTTGGACACATCTGGGGATTTTACATAGAAAGGAAGGGAGGTAGTAAACAAGACTGATCCAGCAGCAGCAGCGCTGATCTATGTGTTCTCTCAACCAATCGGTGGTATTTTCTCTGCGGTGCAGTCAAAAATTATGGCATGTTAATCTGCCTAGCAACAGCTACACTATAATGGTGAGTTGGGGGGGGGGGGGGGGGACTCATTTACATACATAACGGGCGATAACGGGTAAACATCGACATACTGTATGTCGAATATGCTTTGACATATTTTCAACAATTCGACATATTTGAAACAACACAGGGCTGAAAGTGTTTCATCCTTACCTGAGCATACTGCTCCTCGTCCAGGCCTGCCCTCCGGTGGACATCTGTGACAATCACACCTGGACTGGAAGTAAAAAACACATGTTGACCAGTCATTATTTTGTATATTTTGATTACGTTCATTTTATTTGGTTGAGAAATAGTGACTGATCCTTCAAACGCCTTGCCACATAGACCAGACAAAGACCAGACCAGACTAGACAAGATTCTCTTCTTGTCTGTGGTCTCCCAAAACCCAATAATATACGTATGTAAAGCTTCCAGTGTGGCACCAAGTGAAGCACCATGAACTTGCAGATCAGTTAGTTTTGAACTAAACCAATGTTGTAAATCCTAAAGAGGTTTTTTTTTATGCTCTCTCTGTATACGGTTTTATGGAGACATATAGCTGTATCTCCCTGCCAGTATAGTATAGCTTTAGGATCTACAAACATTGGGGGGCTTGTAGATCACCTATTTTGATACATATTTAAAACATAAACAGATCTCTTTTTTTACCAAGAATATTTGTATTTTTTAAATGTTGAAGTAATGTACAGGAAAACATGGCATACTGCATTTTGGACATATTTCGAAAGGTCATTAATCATGATTAAATCTGATTAAAATGTTTCATCATTCAACAGCCCTAGTTTAAAGATGTTTGATGTAATCAGATAGGACTCTTCTGTGTGGATGTACAGTCAGAGGGTGCAAAACAGGAAGATCTAAAAAAGTTCAATAGTACCTGGGAAAGTAACAAAATAATGTTGTAAGGCGGTGAACCGGTGGTGAACTTTTGAAGAATCCAAGGCAACTCTGTGCAGTAGAAGTATATTTATTTATTTAGTTCATTGGAGCAGCAGGGATTAAAAAAGATCCAACGCGTTTCAGCCCTCTTGGGCCTTCGTCAGGGTCAAGTGTCAGACAGTCAGAGGGTGTTTCTGTATAACTTCCAGATACCCTGGGCGACAGGTACACTTTTCAGACTATCAGCGGTAGATGTGGAAGTTACTGTATTTACATTCCCCAGAGGAACAATCCTGTTCAGTTCTCACTAGTGAAAAATAGTTCACCACTAGTATTGTCAATAAAGAAGTCTACTGCCTGGGAGCTACTGAATGGTGTGCGAACTATTTTTCTCTTTTGTACTTTTCACATTTTTTTTTTAAGTGCAGCACCCTAAAGTACCGTATTTTCCGCACTATAAGGCGCACCGGACTATAAGGCGCACTGGATTATAAGGCGCACCTTTTAGAACTGTTTTCATATATAAGGCGCACCTGATTATAAGGCGCAGGGAATAGAAGCTACTACAGTTAACATAGAATAGAAGATACTTCAGTCAAACAATCCATATATAAGGCGCACTGGATTATAAGGCGCAGTGTGGATTTCTTAGAAAATTAAAGGCTTTTAGGTGCGCCTTATAGTCCGGAAAATACGGTATTTCTAGTGATGTCCGCACTTTTCCTTTTGCTTCAGTCCTCACTAGCGACTTGACTTGTTCACTCTTATTTTCAGAAAAAATAAAAAATAAAAAAGTAGATTCAACAAAACAAAGTAGTTATAGAAGTATGCAAAGTGCACACGATTCCATCTTTTAAACCTTTACAACGGCTTTGCGAGCACAAAGGGAGAAATAAAATAAAATGTTTCAATGGAGTATACATTTTAAAATGGAAAAATGAATAACTTCCGAGGGAAGTTAACAAACCAGAAGTCCTGCCTTTTGATAGACTCTCTGTGATACTTTGTCTGCAGGCGTTCATGTACGCCTGGCGACCGGTCGTGATCCGTATCGGAAAAAATATCGGATCGTCCCTTTTTGTCATTGGTTCATAACGGTATCAGCAATACTGTATTGGTACCAGAAAAGTATCAGTGCTGGCCCTAATTTGTCATTATCAGACCATTCAGTATTGGTAAATATACCAGTGTAACCAGACACACAGGCGTAAGGGGTTGACACTATGGAAGGTAAATAAAATGTTTTATGGATTTTGCTTTGGAGTTGCCCAAGTGCACATTTGAGTGAGGAGTCTGCTATTCTAGTCTGCTACATTATTCTGCTATTTGATGGACTTCATATAAGATCTTTTTTTAATAATTTGTATTATATATAATATTTTCTGGTATCGGAATTTGGTATCTGTATCGGCTAACACAGAAAAGTGTGATATTGGTATTGGATCGGAATTGAAATAAATATTGGGACATCCCTACTGGGGAGCGAGGCTAACTCATATCAGGTATAAGTTAACGACACATGTATACCCTCTATCGCATGTCATTTGCGTTGACCTACAGGCTGTACACAGGAACATCATGAAGGGAGACGTTCTAAGTGGTGCAGTCATGATGTTCTCTCTGTGGTGTGGTTTGTCCCTCCAGGATGTGGGTTTGTGTGTCACCATCAAATATTGATCAGCACTTACCAGACAGAGTTCACTCTCACTTGCTTTGGGGCCAGCTCTGAAACATTAAGGAGTTGTGTGAATTCCACATGCATTCATTTGAACTCACTTCATCAATTAAAAAACACACACACACACACACACACACACACACACACACACACACACACACACACACACACACACACACACACGCACACGCACACGCACACGCACACGCACACAGGGTGACCAGACGTCCCTCTTTGTGTGGGACTGTCTGTCTGTCTGTCTGTCTGTCTGTCTGTCTGTCTGTCCGTCTATCCCACATTGTGACTGACAACTCAGTGTTCAAATGCCCCAATACTGGTCTTTCTGTTGTCTCTTTTCCTGCTATAGATTGTTTCTAAGTCTGTTAAAATAACCCCAGTATTCCCGAGCTTTAAAACATGTTGCACGGTGACATGTTGTGAGCTTGTAGATCAGGTATTCTTTGCTACATTTGACTTGAAATGCTGAATTGTTTTTTGAATATGGCATAACCCTTCACGCACGCGCACACATGCACACACACACACACACACAACACGGTTCACTCACCAAGAGCTATACAACTAGTGAACTGGTCGATGGCTGCCTTCGACATGCAGTAGGCCAGAACTCCTGGGAACTGTGTCAAAGAAAAAAAACAAAATGACTGTTTTGCTTTACAAAGTACAACTCAGGGTTTAAAACATTAATCTGTGTACATGTGTGGATACTGGGTATGGCTGGGCACTAGATCAATATTATATATTAATGTTGTGATGCCACTGAGCCTTTCTGTAGTCTGCCGTCTAAAATGATGTGTTAGAATAGTTTGTTCAATAGTTTAAACTGAGATTAGAAACTGAAACAACATTGTTTATATCCAGTATAAACCACATAGTTTCAGAGCCTAATCTAAAACCAGTCTGCTAAAACAAAAAAACTATTTAGACTATTTTTATAGGGATATTTTGACATCTAAAAAGCTCTGTGGGATATGAGACTAGATATAAGCTGCTTGGATGTTTTATTGTGGTTTCCTGGATTTAAGCATCGCCAGGGGAGGATGTAACTATCCTCCTATGGAAATTACATTCCTATATGTAATTTCCCAATTTGGGAGTCAGGAGAAAATGGTATGGGGGTGACGAAGCCGCACCCATACCATACCAAGCGACGAATGGTATGGGGGCACCCATACCATTTTCTGTTACAGGACTATTAGTCAAGTAAAGCATCAATAATAACATCCGTTGTTGAAGTTGCAACAGACACGCAGCATGCATAAAGCTAAAGGTCTGACTCAGAGAGTTTTCTGTTTTCAATGATGAAATGCTGTTGGTTTAGTGGTGACACAGCTGTGGTTAGTTTATAGCAGTAGTAGTGTTTCACATCATTTTAAATATAAGCACTTTAATTTGAAATATCTTGGGTTGTTTTGCATGCCATCGTGTTTGGTGGGGCAGTCTGGACATTTAGGGGGCATTGCCCCCTAGTCCCCGATGCCCATGACTAGATCCGCCCCGATCATCGCCCAGCCGTAAGACAATACAGCAGTTCATTCACTGTAATAACATGGTGCTACCCACTGATCTCTGTCCGGTGATGCTGGACACGTTGATGATGGAGCCCTTGGTCTTCACCAGGTGAGGAACACACAGCTGTGTCAGCAGATACACAGATCTGGATCAGGAGAGAAGAGGAGGAGAATTTACCCTCACTGAAAAGAAATAAAAGCCCAGCATAAAGCATGTTTATAAAATAATCCACAAACTTGTAGAGCAGCCATTATGACAAGGCCTGCCAAAATACATTTTAGTCGACTAAACCAACTGTAGATTTAATCCACTAAAACAAAAACAAATTCTTAGGTGACTAAAATATGTCAGAAACAAAAAAGAAGTTTCATTCCAATGACAATGACTAAAACTAAACTAGACATTTGATGCAAACAAACAAACAAACACTCCAATAATGTCTCTAAAATCTGACTCCATATCTGTCCATCTCTCTGCTCCAGGGGCGTTTTTGCCATTAGGCAGACTAGGCAGTTGCCTAGGGCGCCATGAGGGGAGAGGGGGCGACCTCCAGCCATGCTTTAAAAGCATCCCAGGCTAATAAGCCTAATATGGATAAATTATACTATACATTATATATGTGTAGTATAACATGTATAATATGTTATTTACCGTAATTAGTATAAGCGTGTATAAGCCGCACCTGACTATAAGCCGCACCAGACAATAAACTTCATGTTAGAGCAGTGGTTCTCAACCTTTTTGATCCAAGGGCCCATTTATTCAGCATTTGACAACATTTTCACCCCACAGAACCCAAAACTACAGATTTTCGTTTTGTCCATAATTCCAGGATGGATTTTCACAAACACAACAGGCAAAACATAGATATCAAAATGACCATGACTTATGACGGGTCCATTTGGTTTCATTTTTACGCTCTAAAAGAGTTGCATCTGCTTAACCAACTTTCCATCATTTAGTCCATAGATTGGCCGCACCATGGTATAAGCCGCAGGGTAAAAAGCATGTATAAAAAAGTAGCGGCTTATAGTCCGGAAATTACGGTAGTTTAAAAATAGTTCATACTGTAATTTTATCCCTTGGAAGGGCACCATTTTACAGGAGATTTTCCCTGGAGCCCCCCTTACCAAACTGAATTGTTTAGAAACCCCAGTGATCTCTCTGCCCACCTGACGTTGACGTTCATGACCTTGTCATACTGGGTGATGTCCTCTGTCTCGATGGTTCCCATGGCCAGGATACCAGCACTGTTCACCAGAACATCCAGCTGTCCCCAGTGGTCCATGGTGTCCTGGACTGTCTTCTTCACCGTGTCCTCGTTGGTCAGGTCCCCCGGGACAAGCAAGGGCTGGACAACAGCACGCACGCACGCACGCACGCACGCACGCACGCACGCACGCACACACGCACACACGCACACACACACACACACACACACACACACACACACACACACACACACACACACACACACACACACACAACACGCTATTTAATTCCCACGCCATTCAATTCCCGTTCAATTCAATAGCCAAGAGTTTCTGCACAAAATAACACTTGGACCTCTTTGGTCCAGATGTAACAACTACAAATAAAGGTAAGAAAATCTTCTAGTCTGGAATTTCATGTTAACCCATTGTAGACTATCCCGATTCTAAAAATGTCTTTGAAATACTATCCTAAGTGTACTGGAAAACTTCAAATTATTGTGTAACACCATCATATTTTTGACATTTTTTGATACTGTACATTCTGTACAGAACGCATATTGGTGTTCCCGTCAACTAGGGTAAAACTACCACTAGGGGTTCCCGCCCACTATGGGAATTACCCACACACACACATTTTGGTGATGGTTCAGGCAGGACGAAATACTTTAGCAATCTTTTTTTGTCTCTAACTAGACCTGTGATTGTTTTTCGCCGGAGGAAAAAATATTCCCTATTAAGGTTTTCTCATGGCAATATCGATAAAGGGCGCAAATCCTGGTTGTTTTTTCCGGTGAAAAACACTGGCGTTCAACAAGTATAGCATATTGAGAAAGATTGTTTACAATGGCTAATTGTATCCATAAAAGTAAATGACAAGACAAAAGGCTACTTTTGCCCCAAAAAATATTTTAAATGTGAGAAGTCCCCCCTCGACTACACCCCTGGTGTTCTGGCCAAAAAGTTAATTTTATAAGTAAAACGTTCTTTATATATCCACTCCAGAAGAGAGGCTGGTCGGGTCGAGTAATAGCATTGTATGTTACAGAGCTCCAATGCAGGGCAGACTCATAGAAGCAGTGGAGCTGTGGGCCAGAGCTAGCAGAGATAGATTTACTGTATGAATTAAAGTCTGACCTCTGGTGCTCCACACTCGCGGCACTCCCTGGCCACTCTGCTCAGGTTGTCCAGGTCACGGCCGTTCAGAGCCAGCCTGGCACCCAGCTTGGCGAACATAATGCTGGTCCCTGCGCCGATGCCAGAGCTGGCACCAGTGATCAGTGCCACCTTCCCTTTCAGAGAGGAAACCTGGAGAAAAAAAAACATATACACAGGCCTGGATGTAACATTTTCCTAATTGAGGGGGCAGGCGAAAATGGTATTACACCATTTTCGGTTACAGGACTTTTATTAGTTAGTAGCAGTAGTAGTGTTTCAAATCATTTTAAATATAAGCATTTTAATTAACAATATGTGGGTTGTTTAGCATGCCATCATGTTTGGTGGGGCAGTCAGGGATTTTAGGGGGTCATTGCCCCCCATGCCTAGATCCGGCCCTGAACACATACAATAGGTCAGTGGTTTTCAAACAGTGGCCCTAGGACAACCAGTGGTCCCTGAGAGGATTCTAGGTGGTCCCCAGCTAAATCATGGACAGTTGGTAACCAAATGGACCCTTATAGATCCGTAACTCTTGAGATCGTATTTTACAAATTAAATTATATTTAAATTTGAACACCTGAATTACTTAATTTTCAAAAAAATATATACACATTTAGAAACTGTAGAACAATTGTAACTTTGACCAACATTTTGCCAGTTATCTGTGGACCAAAACTTGAAGATCTTTAGTTTTGGGTCAGAGAGACTGAGCTGAACATCAAATGGCGGTCCTCCGTGGCTAAAATACAGGGGGAAAAAATAGTGGGCCCTGGTATGAAAACCACTGCAATAGGTCCCCAAATAATCCAGATCGAAGCATCTGACTGGTCCATGCATCCTGTCATGTGGTGATGAACATATGCTGTCAGTCACAACAACGTGTCCATCCGTTTGTTTTCCTCGTGTCTGATCAATCAGTCATAAAACAGTGATCGGCGTTGTCAAACATAACTAACAAGGAGGTAATAATGTAATATTCTTACTTTAAAAGCGCTGTCCGTAGCCATGTCTGTCAGTTTGTTGTTTGTTGTACAACCTGTCGGTCTGTCCACTGCAACCACAACCTCTCCTCTCCACCGGCGCAACGCATTGGTTCTACGCAGGCTGTGACGCAAATTACGCAATGAAAGCGCGACTGCTGTCTAGGCGGTCTGGGCACTCAGAGCTCAGAGTGGGCACCGCTGTGTGGAAGTGGGCCCAAGGGGAGGAGAATGGGGTATTAGGGCAGTGGTTTTCAACCTTTTTCATACCAGGGCCCACTATTCATTCCGAAGTTGAGCCACGGACCACAATTTCAGGACATTTTAGCCCCACAGACCCCAAAACTAGAGATTTTTTTTTTTTTTTTTTTTTTTTTGCCTTTTTTTTTTTTTTGCTTTTATCCACAATTCCAGGCTGGATTTGGGAAACAAAACAGTCAAACATACAGATCAAAATGACCATTTAATCTTCTATCTACATGCTCTAGTTGTGTAGACTTGGGCTGATTCAGATTATAAATATTTTAACTCTTGAGAGTGTAAACATGAATTAAGATCATGACATTGTAGACATTGGTTGATAAATTGTATGTGCTTGTCTCGCTCACACATTTTCAGATTAACAGGCAACAGTTATTAGCCTATATAGATATGGAAAGTTTGAGAACTCTAACCACTGTTTATGCAATGTAATGTGGTTTATCTTCATTATTTATTTTATTTTATTTTATTTTCGTAAATATGACTGGTTCCTAACATTCTTGTTATAACGTGATGATGACATGATCAGCACATCACAGATACAGATGAACAGCTCAACAGAGACACCTCTGGCCACTAAGGCCTGCTACAATGAATCAATTCATCATAAATTGAGTATTCAATTAGCCTATCAATAAATTTAGTAATCGATTAATTGGACCGGCAACTAATCACTGGTGTTATCACTTAACCATAGTTTGTCCAGTGTTAAGTCTAACTAAAGTAAAGAGCAGTGATCAATCTCTCTTACAATCTGATGACAGTTTACACATGCACAGTAGCAACCGCACAGCAAAATATGACACGATAATTTATAATAATAAAGAACAATATTAATTTTCATCTTTTATTTGACCAGCAGCCCCATCAGCAGCTCATCAAATGTAATTTTGAACACATTTTGTTACTGCAGTTGGAAAATGATTAAAACCACTTAAAATATATATTCAAGGTGATTCCAGTATAGGCTATGTTTGACTGGAGTTCCAAAATCCAGTGAATTGATTTTTTTTCTTTTTTTTTTTTTTTGCTTAAATTAATTGCTTAAATTAATTGCAGCCCTAGTATCCATCTCAGCAGGTCGGTTTTGCCAACTTTCAGTGTGAACTGTGATTATTATTGTCGTTTTTCTCCACCAGCCAATAGACCATAGCAAACATAACATCCTGTTATCTTACATTTTTATTTGAGTCACATCTCTACTCTCTAACCAGTAACTGCTGTTTCACCCCTCCTGTAGTGCTGCTATGACAACTGAATTCACCCTCAGGGATAAAAACAAACGTATATACAGCATATATACTGTAGTTGTTGTTTCTGGCGAAAGGATGTGACTTTTACAAGGGTCTTATCAATAGCTGTGTCTTTTCCCTCTAGCGTTGCTGTTCTTCTTCTGCTCCAGCTAAAGTAAATGTTCATTTTCTGTTGTATCCTGGTGGTTAATAAGGTAGACTAATATCCCTGCAATGCCGTGAGGCAGGGGCGGATTTAACATTTCCCAATTGGGGGGGGGGGGGCGGGGGGGGGGGGGGGGGGGGGGCAGGAGAAAATGGTATGGGTGCGGCTTCATCGCCCGTGTCACATTTTCAGTTACAGGACTTCAAGTATAATATAAGCATCAATAATAACATCAGTTGTTGTTGAAGTTGCAACAGACACGCAGCATGCATAAAGCTAAAGGTCTGACTCAGAGAGTTTTGTTTTCAATGATGAAATGCTGTTGGTTTAGTGGTGACACACATGAGCGGTGCGCTGGTCATAGACAAGCGCATAGCAAGTTCATTCAGGAAACCTCAGTGCAGTCGCTGCCGGCCCTCACATTCACATGATTGACTTCATCCAATCACAGGCTCTCACAGGCTATTTAAACTGTAAGTTTGTATTGCTCTTCCTGCTTGCTTGCTGCTGCTGCTGCTGCTGCTCACTCTGATACTGCTGTTCTGCTTATGCTTAATCATTTTGCTGCTAACCCTCCTCCACCCCAGCTACCACCTGTAGATTTGGATCTGCCCTTTGGGTACGGGGGATTCGGAGTCCTTAAGGTCAGGACTGTTGCGCTTGATCTGAGTACCCAAAAAGCAGATCCAATTTATCCGCCAAACCATGATAAATATATTGCTTATTTTATTCAATAAATGAATATTAAACCCTTCTTGAGTTGTCCTGACTGAACTGTAGTTAAGTAGCAGTAGGCTAGTACTAGTGTATCAAATCATTTTAAATAGGCCTACAGGCAATTTAATTTGAAATATCTTGTGTTGTTTTGCATGCCATTCTGTTTGGTGGGGCAGACTTTGCATTTAGGGGGACATTGCCCCCCCATGCCCATGCCTAGATCCGCCCCTGCCGTGGAGCTGGCAGGTGATATTTCTTTAGCCAACAGCAGATTGGGTTTGGCTTATTAGCCAGGCTGTTGCTGTAGCTTTATCCTAGGGTTGTAAAACACAACACAACAAAAACAGAGGCTAGAAGTTTAAGCCTTGCACACACACTGTTGTGAGACAAATAGTGTCTATATCATCTCTGTCAGGAGCAAATTAACCTCAAGTCCAAAACTCTTAGTTTTCAGGATTCAAATTAAAACTCTTCCGAAGTAGCAGCTCTACAAGCAGCTCTGAACGCGTTTTGGTGTTCTAAGCATTATGTTTTAACTAAGTATTGAAAAATACCAGATCTACAAGCTCATAGCGTGCCACTGAGTGGCGCGCTATGAGCTTGTATCTCTGCTATTTTTGAAAACGTGGTGCAAATCTTTGAATATTATGTTATTCAGAAACTAGAAATCTAGACAGGACACAATGGCTTAAACCATTAAAAAACATGTTTTCAATAGTTAGAATGGCCAGTGTACTAGCTCACGTGTGAATACATTGGCATGTTGAACTATTACAAAAGTTTTTTTTTTAATAGTAAAAAAAAGAAAGCAAATAAGTTAGGGATAAGGAGTTTAATGTGTGCTGAAAATGGAGCACGTAGTCTTATTCATAGTATATTCTTTAGATATTTTAGTCATAGTCAAATGCATGTTAGTTATGCAGTCCATAATGCAGATATGGCATACTTTCAAAGCAAGCCAATCTACAAGTGAATGAAGTTATTGTCTTCCACTGTACAATAACACTCATATAGAATGTCATTAATCTTAGTTTATGATATAAATCTTAGTATTTTGAAAACACATTTTAGTCTTTTAGCCCATTTAGTCTTGTGAAGTTCTGTTTCGTTAGTCTCTAGACTAGTCGATTAAATATCAAAAGGGTGTTACAGACGGCGATTCTGAAACGCAAACATTATCGCATAGATTCCACTGTGCTACTGTTCATTTTTACCATAAAATTAAAAGTAAGACATCTTAAAAAGTTTTCTGAGCACAAAACGCCGGTCCTGTTGAAAATGAACTAGAATGCGTGATTTTTTACTGGCCGACTGTAAAGCCCCTTAGTGTTGTCGACAGAAACAGCAGAGTGGGTTGCTTTGAGCTTCATTTGGAGTTGTTGATCTGCTGCTACTCCCAGTGGACTCACTAAAGCAGGGGTTTTCAACCTTTTTCATCCCAGGGCCCACCATTTATTCAGCATTTGAGCCACGGACCACCAATTGAGGATATTTTTAGACCCACAGACGCCAAAACTAAAGATTTCTTTTGCTTCTGTCCATGACCATTAATCTTCTAGTTGTGTAGATTTGAACTAATTCGCATGATGGATATTTTAACTCTTGAGAGTGTAAAAATGAAACCAAATGGACCCGCAAGGGTCCATTTGGTTTCATTTTTACGTTCTCAAGAGTTACATCTTGTTAACCAACTTAGCTTGGGGACCACCTGGAACCCTCTCAAGGACCACTGGTGGTCCCCGGACCACCTGTTGAAAACCCCTGCACTAAAGCCTTAATTTAACAAATCATTAGAACAAAGGAGATGAGAGGGTTTTCCCTGACACATGTTCACTCCAAAACCAGGCAAGGTTTCAGCCAGACCACCTGCAGGCCAAAGAGTTCGTTTTTACTATAAAATTAAAATTAAGACATCTTAAAAAGTACAGATAAAAGTCCATAGCACAGTAAAGCCAGCCACCCTCCTGTAGAGTCCACCACAGGAATATCACAATTATTGTAATACTTCTCGTCCGCATTGGGAACGTGTTGAAATTACGGCACAGTTATACACAATTATAACCCTATAAAATATGTATGAACACTGCCAGTAGACTAGAAATTATACAAGAGAAAAAAAAGGAAATCTTGCTCTGATATAGAAAAGTGTGAATTTAATCAGATGTAACAAAGAATGGCACAGTGAGTGACTGTATAAAATTATAATAAATGAAAGCAGTGTTTCACCCAGGCTTTTTCAGAACATCATAGTCCAGTGGTTTTCAACCTTTTTCATACCAGGGCCCACTATTTATTCTGCATTTTAGCCACGGAGAACCAGCGTTTGATGTTAAGTTGAGTCTCTCGGACTGAAAACTAAAAAAAAATCAAGTTTGTGTTCACAATTTAGGAGAGATAACTGGCAAAACGTTGAAAAATGACATCTCTTCTACATTTTCATTTTAATTTAACTCTTGAGGGCGTAAAACGAAACCAATTGGACCCGGGAGGTCCATTTGGTTTCGTTTTAAAAGGATCCATTTGGTTACCAACTGTCCATGGTGGTCCCTGGACCACTGGTTGAAAACCACTGCCACAGTCCACTGCCAGGCTGTTGAAGGAATGTGGGAGCACGTTGTCGGCGTCTATCCAGCGAAAGGGTTTGCGTGAATGGTCACGTCTTTGATCCGAGTCTCGGTTAACGGCCGGAACGTCTTCTCATTGACCGGTAGTTTCTCCAGCTCATCCAGCGTCTCCAGGCCATCTATGATCCTACAACCAGATGTTGGTTAGTTCACAATATCACACTGAACGATTTTGGACTGATGTTATGTTAATAAATAATATATTTGAAAAACTTCTACACTTCAAATCTATTTTCTTTATCAAGTTAACAATAGAATACCACATTGAAAACATTTAAATAATGAAATAATTATGAAATAATTCCACACATTGCTTTTCTTTTTCTCTTCCAGGCATATATCGGCGGATATATATATCGGTAGCATCGGACAATATACTGGTATATTGGCCAAAATATCGGTATGGATATCACCAAAACGGATAGATCGGTCGATATATCGGTCGGGCTCTAGAATGAGATCATATAAAACGTAGGGATCTGTTTCTAAATCAACGGTACATAAACGATAATAGGGCACAATAACTAGCAGTAGGTTCCATACTTTCCAAAGACAGTGTATTTCATATCCAGATGGGGCTGCTTGGCGTAGGTGAAGAAAAACTGGGAGCCGTTGGTGTTGGGTCCGTTGTTGGCCATCGACACCACGCCTCTGACATTATGCTGGAAAAGAGAAGCCATGCTGTGATGTTGTCGAACAAAAATAAATTACTTGTCTTGTACATACATACTGTATACATATGTGCTTTTAGTAAGCTACCATACAGCCTCTCATGCTAATTTGTCGAAGGCTCTACGCTAAAAGCTGCTGAATACATGAAGGCTCAGTCCAAAACAAACTCAGACCGGCGGAAATGTTGCAACATTGAGGGGTCATAATCCGGAGTGCTCGAGTGCTGTTCATGCAGCCTTAAAGAGGGACAAACTGGAGTTTGAAATAAGACAATAATATGTGTGCAACATTTCATCTGTTTTAAAGTATTGTACAGTGACAACCAAAGGCTCTGAAATGTTTAGGCTGTAGTCCTACTAGTACTACAAACCAATCTAAAATAAAGGTAATATAATAGTTTAGAATAATTAAGGCTGGGCTGTTGGTGTTCATGCTGTACTAAATGATCTGAAATAAAGGGATTCATAAACAAGAAACCCAGGCTGTTGCCTATTATGGTAGGTTACGCTGTACTATATTACTACAAAACGATGAAGTGAAGTGGAGTGGAGTTTGCAACGGCATAATTCTGTCTATACTCAGGGTCCAAGCCTTCCTATTACCAAACTGCTGCTGCTGGCTGCCTTATTGTATTTATTAGCTAGTGTGTGCTGTGTTCTCTTCCTCCTCTAGTACTTCATCTATCACCTCCTGCACCTACAGAGAGACTAAAGGCTGAGTCATGTGTACATTCTGCACACCTGCAATGATTTATCATTCTAACCCTGGCCAGGTCTTCCCATCCCCTGCAGCACCGTACCGTACTGTACTGTACCATACCGTACCAAACCCTGCAGGGGTTTTCAACAGGTGGTCCGGGGACCACCAGTGGTCCTTGAGAGGGTTCCAGGTGGTCCCCAGTTAAAGGTAGGGGAAGTGATTTCACTTTTGTCAGATATCACCCCAAGTATTTTTTTCTATTATAAAGGTGTTCAGTTCATATATGGAGTTTCCCCCTCCCCACGTTAGCAGAGGAGCTAATAAAAGTTCCCCAGGTGGAGGGTGAATTCTCCTCCAATCAGGATCGAGCAGCAGGTTTACATAGTGTAGCTACTCTTGGGCACCCCTAGTGCACCAGGCTGGTACTAAATCACTTACTACCTTTAAGTTGGTTAACCAGATGTAACTCTTGAGGGCGTAAAAATGAATCCAAATGGACCCGCAAGGGTCCATTTGGTTTCATTTTTACGCTCTCAAGAGTTAAAATATTCATCATCTGAACTAGCCCAAATCTACACAACTAGATATCTATGTTTGCCTGTTATGTTTCAGAAATCCAGCCTGGAATTGTAGATAAAAAGGAATAAATCTTTGGATTTGGGGTCTGTGGGGCTAAAATGTCATCACATGGTGGTCCGTGGCTCAAATTTTAAATAAATAGTGGGCCCTGGTATGAAAAAGGTTGAAAACCCCTGCCGTACTGTACCACACCCCCTGGCTGGCTCCCTATCCCTCATCCATACAAACAGTCCATGGCAAACACATTGAGACACACTAAACCATGGGTGTCAAACTCTGGCCCGTGGGCCAAATTTGGCCCACCGTGTAATTTCATTTGGCCCTTGAGACATTATCAAATTAAAGGGGAAGACCACCCATTTTCAACATTTTAATATGTCAATAATATACCTTAGAGATGTTGTGTGGACATGATAAAAAAAAAGTTCCCCCAATTCTGTATTTCCTAAAAATGGAGGTCTGAAAAAAATCATTAACATGGTGAAATCCATCTGATGACATCACCAAGATGTATTTCACCATGTTAATGATTTTTCTTTCAGACCCATTTTTCTCTCAGGAAAATTTTGAAAATGGGTGGAATTCCCCTTTAAAAGGTTAGTTCGTTCAAACTTGGCCCACGGCTTTGTTCAGTTTTAAATTTTGGCCCACTCTGTATCAGAGTTTGACACCCCTGCACTAAACCTACTGGTTCCCGAAATTTTTCATGACAAATGTGGCCGGAATTGAGTTTAGTAATGAATAGAATAATCAAACATATCGGATATCTGAAGCCTGAGTCATGGTTTAAGAGTGAAGATCACAACAAAGTGCAAACCTGAGCCCACTGTGCACAGACAGAAATAGCATTTATGTATGACTGACGTTGACTAAACCTTGTACTCACTTTTAAGTGTTCACTGAACTCATCTTCAAATTTGCGTCCCCATATACTTGTTCCTCCTTTTCCAGTACCTAGGTAATCAATACAGAGGATTAATTGATTGACTGACTGAATAGTTATGTAGACAGAATGCAAAACCAGCAACAGAGCACAGTTAAACAGTGAGTCCAGAAGGGATAGCACTGGGGCTGCAACTAACGATTATTTTCATAATCCATCCATTGGCCGATTATATAAACAATGAACAATTAATCAGTTTATGACATGACTTTAAAAATATAATTTAGACTAACAAAAATGCATTTGATGCAGCTGTAGCTGCTGATTAGGCTACTATTGTGACTGCACACATTTGATTAAATAATATCTACACGTGTCTAAATGGAACAGAACTCTTCTGGACTCTAATTTAGAAATAAATATTCAAGCTTTGTTTTCTTCTGCATAATATAATCATTGAGTTATATTTTGCTTTGCAATTGCTGCAGCACATGTGCTGCTATCATCAGATTGTAAGAGACACGCTGAAAACGCTAAAAAAACTATGATTAATTTGGAAACACCCATGATAACTCCAGTGATTGGTTGCCAGTAAAAGTAATTTGATTAAATCAAACCAGTTAAGTTACCGATTTGAGTGCGTTATTTGATTCATCGTTGCAGCCCTAGATAGCACCGAGAATTTCTACAAACATACATAGATACAGATCAATTAATAAATCTTTTAAGGCACTGTTTGACATAACGGTTAATAAGGCAAATTATCGTTATGAATAATTTGTGCAGGATATTTCTGTTTATTTATTTATTTATTTATTTATTTATTTATTTATTTATTTATTTATTTATTTATTTATTTATTTATTTATTTATTTCATTTTTGTTTTGTGTAAAAATAAATTCTAAAACTCAGATAGACGTGTTGCACATAACTGCGTCACTTGTGTAATATCAATGACAGATCTACAAAGGTGTTACATACAGTACCAACACAAATAACCTGAATAAACGTAAACATTACCTGTAGGGTCTCCTGTTTGAACCATGAAACCTTTGATATTTCTGTGAAAGATGCTGCCAGCGTAGAATCCACTGCCGCACAGCGCAAGGAAGTTCTGTTAACGGAAACAAAAGTCATTATTCTATGCACACAGTAGTAAGAGTAGTAATGAATGGCAGAGGGGCTCATAATGACAGCTGCACTTTTTTAAACTTCCTCTGATCGCCACAGACGTCAACACAGAAACACAAAAGTTTGGGGCACACAACAGGCAGGTGCTGTGATTAATTACCCAGCCTCTATCGCAGCGCACCAGACAACTGTGTGTCCCAAACTTTTATGTTACCCTGTGATGATTTTTTGTGGCTATCAGGGGAAATTCGTCAAATGAAGTGCAGCTGTCATTATGAGCCTCTTTGCCCGAGGGAAAAATGTTTGTGTGAACTCATGAAAAAGGGTAGATATTTGACTAAATAGACCTGTTGTGCCAAAACTTTCACGTGGATATGAAACTCGAGATCTATATCTCACCCCCAGTGTTGTTGTTGTTGTTGTTTTTTAATATTTTGATTTAGTCTTAGTCTTTTCAATAAGACATATTTAGTCCCATTTAGTCTTCTGAAATTCATTTTTTTTAGTCTAGTCTTAGTCAACGAAATGTCAAAAATGATTTAGTCTTAGTCTTGGTAGTTTAGTCTTAGATACAATTTGTAGGTTTATATACAGTATGTGATAGAGTTTATAGAGTTATAGTTTTTAGTATGACAGAGCCATGCCACTATATACAGAGCCATGCCAGGGCCAGGGGAGTCAATGGAGGGTATTGCAACTCCACATTCATCCCATCATAAAAAAGACTGCTATACCAGACAAACTACACTACCATAGTGGCCACCATGTTAATTTCATCAAACATTTATAGACTTCAGAAAAGGCAGGAGCACAAGTCATAGTGGAGGTAAAAGGGAATAGAAATATGTACAAGGAGGGGAAAGGGGGTCTGTACTACATAAATATAGACAATATTGTACTGCATTTATTGACCCATACATCACCACTATACTTAAGTTGCTGTAATCAGTCACTGTACTTGTTTGCAGTCATTATTACAGTGCATTATAATATCAGGGGTTTTCAACAGGTGGTCAGGGGGCCACCAGTGGTCCCTGAGATGATTCCAGGTGGTCCCCAGGCTAAATGAGTTGGTTAACCAGATGTAACCCTTGAATGTAAAAATGAAACCAAATGGACCCTTGCGGGTCCATTTGGTTTCATTTTTTACAATCTCAAGAGTTAAAATATTCATCATCTGAATTAGCGCCACTTAATTAAGAAGTTGACACTGTTTTGTTTGCAAAATCCAGCCTGGAATTGTGGACAAAACCAAAAGAATTCTTTAGTTTTAGGTCTTTGGGGTGAAATTGTCCCCAAGTGGTGGTCCGTGGCTCAAATGCGGAATAAATGGTGGTCCCTGGTGTCAAAAAGGTTGAAAACCCCTGCATGATATGATTCCACTCACCTCACATGCTTTAGGAGTTCTTTCACAGAACAACTCGATCTTGATATCTCCCAGATCTGTGTGCAGAGAGACAGCCTGGAAACACAACCACAATCAAACACTTTTAGTTTTAGATCAGTGGTCCGGGGACCACCAGTGGTCCTTTAGAGCAGGGGTTTTCAACAGGTGGTCCGGGGACCACCAGTGGTCCTTGAGAGGGTTCCAGGTGGTCCCCAGCTAAGTTGTTTAACCAAAAGTAACTCTTGAGAACGTAAAAATGAAACCAAATGGACCCTGGCGGGTCCATTTGGTTTCATTTTTACACTCTCAAGAGTTAAAATATTCATCATCTGAACTAACCCAAATCTACACAACTAGAGATCTAGGTTTGCCTTAGCTCTGGTCCAGAGCTCCATTGCTTCTGAGTCTGACCTGCATTGGAGCTCTGTTGGTCTCCGTGCATTCGGCCATTACTGCACCCGACCATCCTCTCTTCTCTACTGGATATATAAAGAACGTTTTACCTACTCACCAAAATAAACACGTCTTGTGTCATTAGAAAGCCTACTTACCTTAGTGGTCGCACTCTGAGCCCCCCACCACACGGATAAAATGGACTTTTTGCCCAGAACGCGATCGTTTTTCAATGAAGGAAAAATATTTCCTATGGAACTTTTCTATTGGCAATACCGGTAGAGGGCGCAAATCCTGGTTGTTTTTCCGGTGAAAAACGATCACGTTTTGGCCAAAAAGTCCATTTTATCCGTGTGGTGGGGGGCTAAGAGTGCGACCACTAAGGTAAGTAGGCTTTCTAATGACACAAGACGTGTTTATTTTGGTGAGTAGGTAAAACGTTCTTTATATATCCAGTAGAGAAGAGAGGCTGGTCGGGTGCAGTAATGGCCGAATGCACGGAGACCAACAGAGCTCCAATGCAAGTCAGACTCAGAAGCAGTGGAGCTCTGGACCAGAGCTAGGTTTGCCTGTTTTATTTCTGAAATCCAGCCTGGAATTGTAGATAAAAAAAGAAGAAATCTTTGGGTTTGGGGTCTGTGGGGCTAAAATGTCATCAAATGGTGGTCCGTGGCTCAAATGCTGAATAAATGGTGGTCCCTGGTGTCGAAAAGGTTGAAAACCCCTGCTTGAGAGGATCCCAGGTGGTCCCCAGGCTAACCTAATTAAACAGATTAAACCCATTCTGTGTAACTTTAACTCACCATCACTGTATTCAAGCTGCTGCCGCTTGAGTGCGCTGACGAAGTATGTCCGTCTGGGAACAGTTCATCCAAATGTTTAGTTCCGCTGTGCTGGTGGCGTTCCCATTGGAGTTGTTGACTATTTCAGAATTGTCAAGAGCATATTTATTTATCTACGTTTAATTAATGTAAAGTCTATCTAAATGCTGGCCTGTGGTATGGTATAGTAATAATATAAGTAGTAATCAAGGTTCAAATAAAAGCTATATAATAAATACCAAATCTGTAATATTAACATTGCATAAATGAACTAAAAAAGTGCAACTTGTGCAAAGAAATAAATACATGAATAATATGACATTAAATGCATAGCCTATGTTTATTTGATTGTATTATGTATTTATTTAATTCCATCCCCCTTTCATTGTAGTAATTATAACATTATTACATTGTTTGGACCTAATGACTAAGGGTATAATTTAGGCAATAATATCTATACCATGGTATAGTATACCATGCATGTGCCTTTGTCAAATTGTCAATATTTCCTACTTCTATAACTTTCTACTTCATTAAATATCAGATGCACATGTTACTGTACTACCATTATGTGAAACCTTTAGACCTAAGGCACTGACACTTAGATTTAGCTCCAATAAAGCATGGATACTGTATGTTCCAAAATGGGGTCTTCAAAAATAGATGATCTAAAAGCTTGTTTGTCACATATCACATGGTTTTTGGAACAAATACATTTCTGCAGCACATATATAATTCAATCAACCTTTATTTGAATTCCCAGAGGGACACTCATTTACAATGATGCAGATAATACATACAGTACATATAAACACTAGGACAACAGAGAAAAACAATGTTAACAGTAATCACTTTAAATAGTTGCATGTGTTGGCAGCAATCATATGAAAACAGTTGCACACAGATAATACACACTGGCACAGATGTTATGTCCATAATTTAATTTACCCCCTCCCAGAAAAGGCCTATTATTATTAGGCTATTAGGGACTTTATTATTCATTATTATTCATCTCATTATTATTCATCTCAACTACACACTGGGCAAAAGATATAAAAAAGGTCTAAAAAAAAGTTCTAAGAGGTTTTTTAGAGGTCCAATCTTAGATTAGACGTCTAACCAATGTCTAAGACTAAGACCCAGACAATTGCACAAGTCCCTCCGAGCCGAGTCTCAAGCAAGCGCAAGTCATTTGGTCCCAAGTCTCAAGCAAGTCAAGTTTTTTTTAGGTTGTGGGCGAGTCAAGTCGAGTCGAGTCCACACAGTTGGGCAAGTCAAGTCGAGTCAAGTCGCATGGTTGTTTCGAGTCGCGTCAAGTCACAATGTTTTCAAGTCGAGTCACGGGTTTTCAAGTCAAGTCACAGGTTACAACTTCCTACGGTCAAATGTAAAAAAAAAATATCAGTTTTATCAGTTATCAGTTTTGTTGCAGTGTGTAACTTGAATTATATGAATGAAAGAAAAAATGTATTAATAGAGATGAGAGTTACAGTACAATTGTGCTTGTGTAGCACATAGGTGTAGCATTTTGTAGAGCAGGCATACCTGCACGCACACGGATCATTAATTTAACATAGTGTTCATTTTTCATCAGGCACTAAGTTAGCTACCTACTCGTGTAGCCTACTACACATAGTGTTGCCAACTGCCAAAATCCAAAATGCACATGAATCACGTGACTAGGCTGTTTTCTGACCCCTCAATGTTGCAAGTCTTGTACTTGTAGATCTAGATGGCAATGGCGTTCATCACCGCTCCGCTCCCGTCAGTGGTTCAGGACCCCCGCAAATAGGTGGTCGCGTTAGCTCCCTGACTGGTTCATTTGGTTTCATTTGCACACCGTTGCCTCCCGGCAATGGTGACTCGGACGATGACTCGGACGAGTCGCCGAGTCAGGTTGTCTCAAGTCAAGTCCGAGTCTCAAGTATTTTACCTACAAGTCCCAAGCGAGTCAAGTCACCGAAAAATGCGACTTGGACTCGACTCGAGTCGAGTCAATACGAGTCGAGTCCAATTGTCTGTTAAGACCTTTCAAATATTCCACTTTTAGACCGTTTTTGGACCCTGCATGTGCTCAGTGGGTACTCGAAGAACTTCTACAAAGTTCTAAAAAGTTGCATCATATAGGCTTAATTAAACCTCATGCTGTCTGCTCTTTCTGACGGTTCTAATGCTCTTTATTTTGTTTTACTGAGAATACGTTAGAAAAGGCAGTGGTGTTTCTAAGCAATTTGGAGCCCTAGGCAAGATTTTCCCTGGAGCCCCCCCTTACCAAATGGTAAGGGGGTCCATAAATCATAATCAAATCGTTTATTCAATTTGTCAACTATTTTAGTAATCGATTAAGCCGTTCGTCAACTAATCACTGACGTTTTGACCCGTCTTCCCACTTAACCATAGTTTTTCCAGTGTTAAGTGTAATGAATTCCACCCATTTTCAACATGTTACTGTCATTAATGAATATATCCCCATTAATCAATATACCCCCATTCTGTGTTTCTAGAAATGGAGGTCTGTCATTAACAAAACGTGTTAATGATTTTTCTTTTAGGACCTGATTTTCTGAGAGGGTCCTTTTGATTCACATTTGTACAGTCTCAGGAAAACTTTGAAAATGGATGGAATCCCCCCTTTAAGTTGATATCTAATAAGAGTCATAATTAACCAAAAATAATTATGAGAAAAATCATTAGCTGCAGCCCTAGTTGACGAGACCTCATTTGTGCCGCCTAAACAATATCATACTGCAGCGTTATGTTTGACACTTTCACAATGAAATGCAGACATTTTCCTTTCTTTGTACTGTCCTTTATATGTCAACTATTTTGTTTACAATGAGAAATACAAGGTATGGAGATATCTTCATCATCAGAACATAACATTATGGTGCTCAACGTAATTATTTGGAGGTCATTAATGAGGAGAAGGAAGTTGCTACAGCGACACAAACACACACATTATGCAAAAAAGAATCATCACTACAGCCTCTGAAACAATACAAAATAATTACAATTCATGTCATAATAGGACACGATTAATAGTAATCCCAGATGATTAAATGGAGTGTATTTCATGTCAAATCAGCAGTCATTTTTTAAAAATACATTAAAAACAAACTACAAAACAATGTATAGAAAAGCATATGAAATACCTTCAACACGCCAACAGCAACAACAAAAAAATTATATACACACAGAAAAAATGGCAATTTAAAAACAAAAAAAAAATGTGTTAGCTAATTTCCTGAGAAAGTTTTTATTAATACTATAGCTGTCAAAACCAAAGTAGAAAAGGGAGATTAAAATATAAAACAAAATAGGACCTACAGTACATCAATTATCAATTAATTAATTAATCTAGGACAACTATTTTCTGCTTATGCACAACACCAGAATGACACTCTGACTCTCTCTCTCACACACACACACACACACACACACACACACACACACACACACACACACAGTAATGTGTATATAAAGATGCAGCTGATTGTCTTCACATGTTGTGTATTGCTGAGTACTGCATTCCAATGTAATGCTCATATTGGGACTTCGTGCAGCTATCTGTTTACATACATGGCAAATACATTACATAGTTTGAGTTGAGAGCTTGTAGATCAGCTATTATAGTATCGACTTTGTAGTGATCGACTATATTCTGAAAATATAGATGCGGCACTGAACATTATAACTGGCATTCCATGTTGACCGGACCTCATCAAACACCAGTGGTTTTCAACCATTTTGATACCAGGGCCCACTATGCATTTGAGCCACGGAGAGCGTAAACATGAAACCAAATGGACCCTTACGGGTCCATTTGGTTTCATGTTTACGCTCTCAAGAGTTACATCTGGTTAACCAACTTTTCATCTGGTTAACCAACTTAGCTGGGGACCACCTGGAGCCATCTCAAGGACCACTTTTATTGAAAACCACCGTTCTACAAGTGCACGACTTGTAGTGACAGTCAGGCTGTGAGCTTGTACAGATGTATGTACATATGCTAATTTCACCGGTTTTCCCTCCGAACAGAGATGTGTAATAAAGGGGAGAAAAGGGTGAACTAAGGCTTAGTCTGCATTAGTATTCATAGAAATAAATGTATGTCAGACATTTGTCTTTTTTGTTGTGTTTTCTTAGCTTTTCAAAGAATAAACACCAACTAGAACACAAAAAACAAAGTGCAAATGGCACATATGTCCTGCTGTTTCTGCAAGCCTTCTCACCGATAACACAACACCATATGTCGCGTCCTAATTGTGGCATTTCAAACACACCGGTTGTACAAGCTCTGTGTGTGTGTGTGTGTGTGTGTGTGTGTGTGTGTGTGTGTGTGTGTGTGTCTGTGTGTGTGTGTCCTTTTCGTTTTTTTAACCAAACTCATTTTGAGGAGGAAGTGCAGTGCAAATCCATTCTCAAGGACAATATCTGCTAGTCCTAACAGCTGCAATCTGTACATCATTCTAATGAATAAAACATCGCTTTCTCCCACCGAATATGTTCAATATAAAATATAACTTTTGTCAGGAGAGGAAGGAACACAATTTGTCCTTAGAATTGTTACTTAAAAAAGCGAAAGCAAGCAAATCAACAAACTGTTTTAAGTTTGTTGATTCACGACCTGCTACTTCCGATGTGTATGTGTGACGTAAATGACCAAGTAGGGCAGTGGTTTTCAACCAGGGGACCACCAGTGGTCCTTGAGAGGGCTCCAGGTGGTCCCCAGCTAAATGACGGAGAGTTGGTTAACCAGATGTAACTCTTGAGAGCGTAAAGTGAAACCAAATGGACCCTTGCGGATCCATTTGGTTTCACTTTTACACTCTCAAGAGTTAAAATATTCATAATCTAAATTCTGAATTAGCCCATGTAATTAGGAAGTCACAATTAGAGAATGTGAAAAAATAGAGGAATGACCATTCATGTTCTTAATTTAATGGTCATTTTGATCTTTTATGTTTGCCTGTTTCGTTTGCGAAATCCAGCCCTGTCATTGTGGACGAAACCAAAAGAAAATCTTTAGTTTCCGGGTCTGTGGGGCCAAAATGTCATCAAATGGTGTCCTGTGGCTAAAAAGCTGAATAAATAGTGGGCCCTGGTTGGTATCAAGCCCTGGTTTTCAAGTGGAAATAGGGCATTCATTCATTTACAAGAAAAACACCAAGTTAAAATAAGGAGATATAAGAGGTTTTTTCGCCCGAGAGCAACGGTATCAGTAGTAGTACATCTGTAGTGGTTGGAGGCGTCAGGGGTTGACACTAAGGTCTCCGAGGCACTTGCCCATCGGGCAAGTGCAAGTCAGGTACTACTTGCCCTCAGGTCATGGCCACTTGCCCCCCCAGGTTCCAGGTGGTCCGCAGTTAAGTTGGTTAACCAGATGTAACTCTTGAGAACGTAAAAATGAAACCAAATGGACCCTTGCGGGTCCATTTGGTTTCATTTTTACACTCTCAAGAGTTAAAATTAATCATCTTAATTAGCCCAGGTCTACACAACTAGAGAATGTAGAAGATTAGGTCATTTTGATGTGTATGTTAATTTGCCTGTTTTGTTTCCCAAATCCAGCCTGGAATTGTGGATAGCTAGAAAGCAGGGAAAGACACAGAGGCAGAGTGCAATGACTGCCTTCAAGACAAATTTATCTTGTGTTGAGTTATAGTGCACTAAGTTGCACACTTGCCCGATCGGACAAACAGGTAGCAGTCTTCACTTGCCCCACCATTTTTTTTTACTTGCCCCGGGCAAGCAGGCAAGTGTTAGTGTCAACCCCCGGGCGTTCTTCATTTTAACAGTACATTTTAACAGCAGGTGATGGACAAACGTCGTCGGTCGACATCCATTATTTGTCTATGAGAGCCGCCGATTCTGGCGATAGCAGCAGAACCGGTGATGGTCGAAAAAAGTGGGTGGGGCAACGCCGGCCGAAAAGATGAGAGTTGCTGAGCTTTTCGGCCAAATCGGACGACGTTTGCCGGGGATAGCAGATATCAGATTCAAGTGCTCCCCCCCCCCCCACCCGAACCATTCGGCGCAGTTTGGTTCCTAGTTCCACCCCAATTCCTCCTCCACCCTGCTTTTTTTCAGTGCACCACAGCACTGTCGTTTATAGTACTCATTTTGCAAGCCATTCGAAGCGACAATATACGGTAATGACCGCTGGCGTCGCTATGTCGGCCGATGTCGTTTGCCCATTGCCAGCTGTTAAAACGTACAGTTACTCTTCCACTGACAAACGTAGACCCTGGGATATCTAATCGCTGACCAGAAGTACTGGCTGGTCCCCCGGAGAACTAAGCCGGGATTTCATCTTATCTTGGTGGAGGAAACGTGGCTCCCTGAGGGGGAACATTCCTATGGTAGGAGCGCAGATTTAAACTCAACACTTACTTCAATGACATGGAATTGATAAACAGAACAAGCCCATGACTGTGGCAAAAAACAACATCACTAGCAGATTCATTTATCATAAATATTGCACACAATAATATTTAATTAGGAGTTTCCTTTTTTTCTAAAAAAAATAATTAAGAGTACATAAATTAATTCCAGCCATTATAACTACAGGTGTATTTCAACTGTCAGTCGTTTGCATCACCATCTGTGATGCATTAGTTTTAGGGTAATGAATTCAGTCTCTAGTGAACCCAGGCGGGTCCATTTGGTTTCATTTTTTACACTCTCAAGAGTTAAAATATTCATCATGTGGATACACAAGTCTACACAACTAGAAGATTAATGGTTATGGACAGAAGTAAAATAAATCTTTAGTTTGGGGGAGGGGTCTGTGGGGCTAAATGTCCTCAAATGGTGGTCTGTGGCTCAAATGCTGAATAAAAGGTGGGCCCTGGGATGAAAAAGGTTGAAAACCCGATTTAAATCACTAATGCACAACAGACATTTGTACAGGCAGACAGCCTCAAGGACAGGTAAAGGACATTAATACTGGCATGGTCAAGAGGACTATAGTGAAACGTGACTAGTAGGATTGCAACATCATTTTACATGACAAAAAAAAATGAGTCAACATCACAACAAGAGTGAGTTTGATGTTAAGGCAAACAGTGTGTATGTTCTATTTCTAAAAAGTCTCTGTATAACCTAAGTGTACGTGTACCTAATGGCTTTACATACTGTACAGTGGTGGACAGGGTAAACCACTAGGTACAAAAGTACGTTAACAGTGGTGGACATACAAGGTACAGTACCTTATTCATACTTCATACTGAGTGTTCTTCAGTACCTTCCCCTCTGTCAAACTACAAAGCCGGTACTTTTCACTACATTTCTAGGAAGGTAAAGATATTCACAAATTCAAATATATTGACGATACCAGATCTACAAGCTCACAATGCATGAAGTTGTGGGCTTGTACATCTGATATTTTCTTTTTTTGTTGTTGCAATTTCTTGAAAATATTTGGCATTTTGAAGGTAAAGGGCTCAATTTTACTACACAACTACATTGAAAAAAGAAAATGTACTGTGTAAGTAATACGCAAGTATACAAGTGTTTTTGCTTGTAGTCGGGTAATATTTGACTTTTGACTTTTTAAGTACTGTTTACTACGTCGTCCACCACTGACCCTTTGTTCAAAAATAAAACTATAAACTCACCACTGTGACTTTTTTTTTGCCTATAATCAAGTATGTTCGAATCACATTAATATCACCTATTTCAAAGCAAAAATACACAAAACAAAAAAAGTTAAATAATATCAGGTTTCCTTCCTGTGAAAAGTAAATCAGACTTACAGGTGCTTACAAGTAGTTAGGTTTAAACCAGGGTTTTTCACCAATGGTCCAGGGACCACCAGTGGTCCCTGAGAAGATTTCAGGTGGTCCCCAGCAAATGGACCCTTATAGATCTGTAACTCTTGAGAGCGCTAAAATGAAACCAAATGGACCCTCACGGGTCCATTTGGTTTAATTGTACACTCTCAAGAGTTAAATTATATTTGAATTACTTAATTTAAAAATGTACACAATTAGAAAATGTAGAAGAATTGTTATTTTGACTAACATTTTGCCAGTTAAATTCTCCTAAATTGCAGACGAAAAAAAAAAAAAAAAGTTTTGGGTCCGACATCATCAAACAGTGTTCTGTGATTAAAATGCAGAATAAACAAAGGGCCCTGGTATGAAAAAAGGTTGAAAACCACTGGCTTAAACTAACTATTCTCAAACAACATCACAACATCCACCCGAAATCAATCAATCTCCAGTCCGTGGTCACACGGATGTCACTCTCTGACACTCTGTACGAGTGAAAACATGAATAATACATTGGATTCCTGTGTCAAAGAAAATTAGGGATCCTATGGTCTCGATTGATTAAAAATCATCCAAATCATACATTTAAAAACATAATAAATAGCTGATCTGCAAGCTCAACGCATTGGCATGTGGGCCATTCAACCAAGATGGTCCAAAAGTGGCCATAAACCGCATGCTTTTTGCATACGTGACCGTGCCCACATTTTATGTGTTATTGTGACAATTATCACAATTTACAAACTCAATTCAGTCAATTCTTCAGTGTTAGGTCTCTCTCTCTCTCTCTCTCTCTCTCTCTCTATCTACCCTGCGTATGTGTTTCATGAATAAATATGAAAGATAAATGCCATTTGAAGTGGACTTGTAACGGCTTCCTTAAAGTGGAATGTTCATAAATACAAGCACAAACTGAAACTGTTTCCTTCTTTTTTTCCAACATTGGCCACCTAGAGGCTTATTGCATTGCAATTTTCTTTTTATTCAGAGCAAAAAGTGCATGTTCGCTCCAGCTAAACCATGCACTTGCTGGATAATGTTTTTCTTTTTTTTTTTAGGTAACGTTGTGGCTGAAAAGTGCAACCCAAGACAATTGCACGCTATTGCGGACTTCGATTAAAGAGCGTTTCAAAGCTCTTCCTCGTCACCCTCTGTGACTACAGTACATGCTACTGTAATAGACACTCAAATAGAGACTTGAGAATTTCCACCTTTCCAAACTTACAACTTTGCGGCTCTTATGGCACAAAAAAAAATCAAAAGGTGTGGCAAGCTTGTCATTGCTATTCCATACGCTTCACATGAAGGGTAATCTGATAAAGTTCTGTAAAAGGAAAGCAGGCGTGTATGAACAGGATCATATAGGCTACTACCCTGTCGCTTACCGAGAAATGGTGCATTCATATAGCGCCTTTATCCAAGGCGCTTTTACGTAAGATTGTGTATCCCGTTCACCCATTCACACACCAATGGCGACGGAAACCGATGCAAGGTGCACCGACCAACACATGGGGAGGGAGCAACTAGCCCTTCTCTAAAACCCCACCCTTTGAGGGGTGGGGTTTAGTTACTGTCCAATGACAATCCACAAAAAAAAAAAAAAGTTTAGCAACTGTTGCTATGCAGGTCAAGCTTTCCTGGTCAACCTTCCCCCTGCTAGTGTGCCTATTGGACAAGGACAGATGGGGGAGGGTCGCGAATGCAAGCGGCCGAAATGAGTTTTCTCCGGCGGGTGGCTGGCATCTCCCTTGGAGATAGGGTGAGAAGTTCAGTCACTCGGGAGTAGAGCCGCTGCTCCTTCGCCTGGAAAGGAGCCAGCTGAGGTGGTTCGGGCATCTGGTTAGGAATGCCCCTCGGGCGTCTCCCTAGGGAGGTCCTCGAGGCACGTCCCACTGGGAGGAGACCCCGGGGCAGACCAAGGACCAGATGGAGGGATTTACATCGACTGTCTGGCCTTGGATCGCCTCGGGATCTCTCAGGAGGAGGTTGCCGATGTTGCTCGGAACAGGGAAGTCTGGAGCTCTCTGGTGGAGCTGTTGCCCCCGTAACCCGACCTCAGATAAGCGGAAGATGGATGGATGGATGGATTGGGGGAGGGACTTATTGAAGGGCTAATTAGGGGTCGAGAGTCTTGCTGAGGTAATCCAGGGTTTGAACCGGCAACCTTGTGGTTACTATCTCTACCCCTCAGCCACTGAGGTCGCCCCCGATACGTAAATGATGGAAACTACACCCAACACAACAAGCACTTTTCTAAGTATCACTTGAAAAACAACTAACGTTGCCACTGACTCACACCTCTGTCTGAGTGCTTTTGTTATTTCTTTTGCTAGAGAAAAGTTTTCACTTCTAATAAAAAAAAAATAACACACGATGACAAATAAATAAAAGGAGAATTCAGCTTGTCCCGAGTGGTTTATTAAAACAAGAATATATATCGTACACACGATATATTTTGGTTTAATAAACCACTCGAGACAAGTTGAATTTGTTTATTTCTCATCGTGCGTACGCTTCTTAGAAGTGCAAACTTTTCCTCTGACACTTTCCTTAGAAAAACCTATTATTCAGTGAAACTACTGTGTGCATCTTGTCATAATAAAAAAGGGAGAACAGAAGATAAAATACAAACACAAACCAACAGAAAGGTGAATGCGTTATGGTCGAGTGTTATACTGTGTATATTATTAGGCTTCAATCCGACTTGAGGAGAACAAAATACTGGCTGTGCATCGCAGTCCCAGGACCTCCCTGACCTCGCTATAGCGCCCCCTGGGATTGTCCGGGGGAGTCTCCTTTATCGCAGTGGTCCTTGGACCACCAGTGGTCCTTGAGAGAGTTCCAGGTGGTCCCCAGACTAAATGATGGAAAGTGTGGCTAACCAGGTGTAACTCTCTTAGAGCTCTCTAAGAGTTAAAATATTCATCATGTGAATTAGATTAATGGTCATTTTGATCTGTATGTCTGACTGTTTTGTTTCCCAAAATCCAGCCTGGAATTGTGGACAAAACCAAAAGAGATCTTTAGTTTTGGGGTCCGTGGGGTTAAAAATGTCCTCAAATGGTGGTCCGTGGCTCAAATAGAGTTGAGTTTAATCTTTCGAACCCAAAACCCAAGGATTTTCAAGTTTTTGTCCACAATTTAGAAGAGATAAACTGGCCAAAAGTCCGCAAAATAACAATTCTTCTACATTTTCTAATTGTGTACATTCTTGGAAATTAAGCAATTCAGACGTTTAAATATAATTTAATACTTGAGAACGTTAAAATGAAACCAAATGGGTCCATTTGGTTTCATTTTTTACGCACTCAAGAATTACAGATCTATATAAGCGTCCATTCGGTTACCAACTGTCCATCATTTAGCCTTGGCCCTGGGGGGAGGGGACCGCCTGGAATCCTCTCAGGGACTACAGGGACCATCCTCGCAGGGACCACAACAGTTGAAACCCCCTGCATTAGGAGGTCTTCTTCAGATGTCCACCTTGTCCACCTTCCACAGCTGCTCTTTGACCTCTGTGGGCAGCGTGTTGAAGAGGTCCTCCTCCACCACCAGGCCTGTCCTCTTCAGCTGCCTGCACTCCCCCAGCTCCACAGGCAGACACTCCAGCCGGTTCCCCCTCAGCTCCAGCTGGGTCAGGCCCGTCAGCTCCCCGAAGCGCGAGGGCAGGGACTGGAGGCAGTTGTTGCCCAGGTTCAGGGTGCGAAGCTTCTTGCACTGGAACAACTCGTTGGGAAGGGTCTCGATCTGTCGGAGTGTGGGAGTGTGGGAGGAAGGATACATTATTAGAGTCTCAAAATCACGTTATTACACAGACGTTAAGCCACATGCCATGTCTTCCTGAATGACTAGATAACTAGATCAGCAATCGGTGCAAACTTGCGCTGCACACAAGTAGGCCATGGCCTACTTGGGGGGATGGCAATGCCCCCCTAAATGCCCTGACTGCCCCACCAAACATGATGGCATGCAAAACAACCCAAGATATTTCAAGTTAAAGTGCTTATATTTAAAATGATTTGAAACACTACTACTGCTACTAACTAACTACAGCTGTGTCACCACTAAACCAACAGCATTTCATCATTGAAAACAGAAAACTCTCTGAGTCAGACCTTTAGCTTTATGCATGCTGCGTGTCTGTTGCAACTTCAACAACAACTGATGTTATTATTGATGCTTTACTTGCCTAATAAATGTCCTGTAACCGAAAATGGTTCCATAGCACCCCCCCCCCCCCAATTGTGAAATGTTACATCCGCCCCTGTAAAGAAATGTCCGTATGTACAGATGTTCAGCAAATGCTGATATTCCAGTTATTAGAACAAACACTAAAAACTGCTATCCTATTATTCCAGCACTGGACAATATAAAGCAAGGTAGGTGCTTTGGTGACAACATGAAAATCTGAAAAGACCTGCACACTGTCTTCTAATGGCATGAAAACTTTAACAAAGGGAGCATTTCTGACAGTTTCTATATTTGTTTGAAGATAAATGCATTTGACAAAACAGCCTCAATTTATTTTAGCATTTCAGTTGTTCCAGGACTTACTCAGGGATAAATGCATTTAATGTTATTTAGTTATTTAGCATATATCAATTAAAGTTGTAAAGTGTGCAAGTGGTTTTCTGGCTATTATTCCTCTAAAGGGGTAATAAGTAATATAGTGCTCTCCTAAGTAATATTGTCCAATACTGGTTGTAAATAACTGTGAGGAAAAAAAAAAAGATATGCCAATATCAATATTGGCAATATCAATGTCAATATTGTATCGCCAGGTTCAAAATATATATATATATATTTTTTATATTTATGCATGTATTAATTTGTTCATATCAGAAAGGCTGACAGACAGTTATTTGGCTACATTTGTACGATTGAACGACAAGTGTAGGATTGAACTTTTCATGGTATGTATTGTTTAGAATTCCTTTAAAATGTTGTAGTTGGTTGAACTTTCCAAGGTCCATATTGTTTAGAAATGTCTTAAAATGTTCTAGTTCGATAAAAGCAAAGTAATTTGTGAGAGAATATTGCAATTATATTGATATAGCGAATCAATATAATTGCAACATATTTAAGAAGGCAATATAAATCGATTTGGCACCCTGAATATTGACATCGTATGTGAGGTAAGTGCCTAATGACTAATAAATGCTCTTGATCCAGCAAGCGGCCTTAAAGTGTCTTCCCCTGTTATTTGATGCAGGTCATATGGATTTGGGACTCTGTGATTTACATGGGGGCTCAATTTGTTTTTTTAACCTTCATATATGATACATCCACTAAGAAACAGACCTTTGGTGTTCGCGGTCACGGTCAGATACGACCGTACTAGCTCTGGACAATAAAACATTCCCCTCACCCTGTTAGCGGTGACAGCCAGGTACTGCAGGTTCTGCAGACAGCCGATGTCCGGCGGTATGACGGTCAGGTTGTTGTGGCTCAGGTCCAGGAAGCGCAGCTTGCGGCAGTAGAACAGCTGGCTGGGGATCTTGGCGATCTTGTTGCGGTTCAGGTAGAGGCGCTCCATGTTGGTGAGCGTGCCCACCTGGATGGAATAATAATAATATTAATAATAATAATAATAATAATAATAATAATAATAATAATAATAATAATAATAATAATAATAATAATAATAATAATAATAATAATGATAATAATAATAATAGTATTAAGCTTTATTTGTATAGCATCTTTCATGACAAAAATGCAGCTCAAAGTGCTTTACATTGCAATAGAAAAAAGAAGAAGACAAAAAGAAAGAATGGGAATAAAATAAAGAGATCATTAAAATGGCAAAACATCAAAGAAGCAGTACAGTGAGGACCTGAAATATGGCATAAAAATATAAAATCACAGAGAAAGTCAGTTAAAAGCAAGTGCATAGAAGTACGTCTTGAGCTGTGCATTAAAAATGCCTACAGATGCTGCCCGTCGAATGTATAATAGGAGTTTGTTCCACTTGATGAACATCATCAAGTTGTGTTTGTGTTGCGTTTGTTAATTTTTCTTTTAGGCCCATTTTTCTGAGTGTGTACAAATGGAACCAATTGGACCCGTCAGGGTCCATTTGGTTCCATTTGTACACTCTCAGAAAAAAAACGTCTTAAATGGCTAGAATCCCACTTTTAAATGTTCTAGTATAATAAAATGTCATTTGTTGGAAAAAATGAGGTATATCGATATATCGAATCGCATTGCAGCATAATTAAGAATCACAATATAAATTGATTCAAAACCCTAAATAGCATTATTGTATCGTATCGTGAGGTACAGCCGTGGCTGAAAGTATTGGTACCCTTGCACATAAAGACCAAACATCTCCAAATGTCTGTAAAATAAGTTGAAATTGACAAAAGTACTTTATTGAACTAATAATACTAATAACACAGCAACTTTGTTTTTTTAATCATAACTTAATATTAATTTTTAAATAATATATCACACATAAATTACTGTGGCAAAATATTGACACATTGAACTCAATATTTGGTAGCACGTGCTTTGGAGTAAATGACTGCTGTCATGTCAAACACTTCGTATCGGTTTCAATGAGATGTCTACGCCTCTCTACGGGCAGTTTGGCCCACCCTTATTTTGCAAACCGCATCAGTTGACCCAGATTTCATGTGCAACCTGTGCAAGGGTGCTGCCAATACTTTCAGCCACGACTGTAGACGAATGGTCCAACCCCTACCTGGATGGGTATGTAGGCGATCTGGTTGTACCACAGCTTGAGGCACACCAGCCGGTGCAGGTGCTGGAAGCTGATGATCTCCTCGATGGTTTTGAGGTTGTTGTCCTTCAGGTCGATCTCCTGCAGGTTGTGCAGGCTGAAGATGGAGTGTGGGATGCGCTCCAGGTCGCAGCGCACCAGCTCCAGCTCCGTCAGGTTGGCCATCTTCTTCAGGCTGTTGAGCACCATCAGCTTGGTGCCCTCGTTGTTGATGGAGAGCTTCTGGAGGTGCAGGCCCACGTCCGTCACCACCTGAGGCAATGGGGTACAATATTAACACTTAAAGCCAGTGTTGCCAACTGCCAACATTCAAAATGCCCTAGTGGCACTAAAATGCACCAGAATGCACTAGATGCTCGCCTGGAAAGGTTAGGGTTTTGATACAGATCAAAATGGCCATTAATCTTCTACATTAATTCACATGATTGATATTTTAACTCTTGAGAGTGTAAAAATGACTCTTGAGTATAAAAGTGAAACCAAGGGTCCATTTGGTTTCATTTTTACACTCTCAAAGAGTTACATGTTGTGAACCAACTGTCCATAATTTAGCCTGGGGACCACTGGTTGAAAACCTTTGTCATGTCATAGGAGGAAAAATGGTGAAAAACAAGGGTTTTATCGCTGGCACCTGTCAATCAATTTTTCCCCAACTCACCAACTCACTAATTTTGGCGCTAGTGGGGGCTGGAAAAAACGCTATCAGCACTATCATTAGTTGCAGTTGGGAGTATATGAGCTCTTTTTTTGTTCTGCATCGTTGGTACTGTTTTGGCTAATCTTAGACACGTCTAAGATGAAGCCAAACGCATCATTTGTGTCCGAAAATTGGTCCAGATGGAAACGATCACAGGCAGACTGATTTATTCGGTGCTAATGGTTCTGGGTGCGTATCGTGTAAGTAAATAAGTAGCCTTTCTGGGCCATGATGTCCATGAGTCCTGGTTGAGCCATGGGGACCCTATAGGTCAGGAGCCTATCCCATGTTTCGGTAGCGTGAGGCAGCTTGATGAACTGTACAAATACACCACCTGTACTGTGCAAAAAAACCTGGGATACGGCTGTGTATATTGTAGGAAAGTCCCATTTAAAGAGGACGTAAAGCAAATTCAGCCTTTTTCTTTTAGACATATAAAGCATTTACAAAGGTCATTTATATAACCCTGGAAAAAAATAAATACAACTTTATTTTACAGCATTGTGGAATAAGACCACTTTATGTGTTTTGGTTCATATCATGGGTAGGTTTGGGAGTAGGCTTGGCTTGATGACGTAGTCACACCGAATTATGCTAATGAGCCTATTGTACTGCTGTATTTAAATCATATTCCATATAGGCAGTTAGACGCCGAAGCCCCGTCCCCTCTTCCTCACAGCGGAGCTGCTGCTGCATGCTCTGGTGGTGTTGGTTGATAGTTAGCTAGTAGCTACTACGACTGAGTTTTTTAGTAACTATCGACGGAGCTTGGCGACGTTTTCACATTCACAGACAACCCAACGTCTTCTGATGCCTGTTAGCCCCGTTGCGTTCTATCAGAGCCATCTAGTAGAACAGTTGCGACATCGAGGGGTCAAAAACTGAGCGCTCAAACGCTGTTCATGCAGCCTGAATAGGGACAAACTGGAGTTGTAAATGCATTGTTTCTTGCCTGGGGCTCCAAATAGAAACGCCACTGACCTGAGGTAGCTTGGTGAGGTTGCTCTTCAGCCTCAGCACCTTCAGCCTCTTGAGCTCGCGCAGGCCGTCGATGACGATGTAGCGGTTGTTCTCGGCGCTCAGGTTCCCCGTCAGGTGGAGCTCGCTCAGGTTCTTCAGGCTGTAGATCCACAGCGGGATCTCCTTGATGTCGGTGAACTTGATGTGCAGCGACTTGAGGTTCTCCCGCAGGAAGGCCAGCGCCGGGGCCTCGATCTTGGCCGGCGTGTGGTAGAGCCACATCTCCCTCAGGTTGACCAGCTGGGCGATGATGGGCGGGATGGTGACGTCTGGGATCAGCTCCAGCTTCAGCACCTGTCCAGGCAGAATGTTAGAGGTGAGGGATTGATCTAAAAAAGAAGAACCTAAGCTAAGCATTAACGCACAATGTACGGCAACGTGTTTTGTTGTTCTAAAGCAGTGGTTTTCAACAGGGGGTCCAGGGACCACCAGTGGTCCTTGAGAGGGTTGCAGGTGGTCCTCAGCTAAGTTGGTTAACCAGATGTAACTCTTGAGAACGTAAAAATGAAACCAAATGGACCCTTGCGGGTCCATTTGGTTTCATTTTTACACTCTCAAGAGTTAAAATATTCATCATCTTAATTAGCCCAACTCTACAGAACTAGACAATTCATGGTCATTTTGGTCTGTTTTGTTTCACAAATTCAGCCTGGAATTGTGGACAAAAGCAAAAGCAATCTTTAGTTTTGGGGTCTATGGGGAGCTAAAATGTCCTCAAATGGTGGTCCGTGGCTCAAATGCTGAATAAATGTGGGCCCTGGCATCAAAAAGGTTGAAAACCCCTGTTCCAAAGCTTTGAAAAATAGCAGACCTACAAGCTCATAGCTTGTAGGTCTGCTATTTTTATTTTATTTTTATTTTTTTAAATTGTGAAAATGTGGCCCAAATCTTTGAATATTTTATTTCAGAAGCAAACATTTTAACTAGAATCTACTGTCAGGAACTAGAATCTAGCATCAGAAACTAGAATGTAGCTTCAGAAACTAGAATCTAGCATCAGAAACTAGAATCTAGCGTCAGAAACTAGAATGTAGCTTCAGAAACTAGAATCTAGCATCAGAAACTAGAATCTAGCGTCAGAATCTAAAATGTAGCATTGGTTTATCAAAATGTAACTATGTTCATTGTTATTGTCCAATACTTGGGGCAAGGGTCTGTGAACGCAGGTTGTTACTCCCGCCATGCTGATTGGAATGGGGAGAGTTGCGGCTGAGAATTAAGGACGCTGAATGCCATCGCAGCTTGTCTCGCCAACCAAACCCAGCTGATGACCGAAAGACTTAAGAAGGGGGAGCAGCGATTGGCTTCGCCCTCGATCTAAATTTCTGATTCACAGTAAATTGTGATTTGACCCCCCTGCTTCAAAACCCCTCTTATGAAATTGAGAATGCAACCAGCGAGGGACAACGGCGTGGCCATGCTTTGGACAACTCGGAGTCTCGTCTCGCCCCCCCCCCCCCCCCCCCCCCCCCCCCCCCCCCCCCCCCCCCCTCCCTCCCCCGCACACCTGTGGATCGAGCCTTCTCTTCGGAGCTGCTCTATCTCACAGTAACATAAACACTGACACTTTCACACGGCTTTGTGCCCGGAGGATTGGACTGTAACGAACTCTCGCTTTCCACCATAGAGTACAGACAGACAATCTTAAAAGGCCTTGGAGCGTGGACTGATAGCTACACATGCTGCCTCCTACCCCCTCCCTCCCCCCTCTGCTTGTCTAATGAGGTTGTTTTTGGAATGCCATGTACCTGTTATGACCTAAATCAAGGCCTATGACATGAATATTGTGTTCTTTTTTGATATCTCTCCCTGTGTTCTCCTTCACCCCCCCACCCCGCCCAGTCTGTATTATGTTGGCGCTGCACTGCTTGGCGACACGCTCAGTACAGTCTGGGTATCCCCCCCCATATGAGCAAGACAAATTCCAATTCAACTTGTTGAAATGGCTAATAAAAGAAACCTTGAACCTTGAGTACAAGTGTATAATCAAGTACTCTTGATTTCACCCGAGTCTTTGAGTCTATGGTGTGTCATCTCATTATTCAGGTGTCTCCTTGCCACCCTTATTGAGTACTTTTGACAGATTCTGTAGCACACCTCCAGCTCCATCAGGTCGAACACGGTGTCAGGATGGAACATACCTCCACCTCCATCAGGGATGAAACATACCTCCAGCTCCATCAGGGGTGGAACATACCTCCACCTCCGTCAGGGATGAAACATACCTCCAGCTCCATCAGGTCGAACACGGTGTCAGGGATGCCGCTCAGCATGAACAGGTGCAGCTCCAGCTTCTCCTGGGAGTTCTTGGTGATGCGCTGGCGCAGCTTGTCCAGAGTCCACTCGTTGTTGAGGTTCAGCTGGCGCAGCTTGTTCTCGCTCACCTGGGATGGAGGAATCGGACCAGGGGTAAATGTTAGTCTTAGAATTATGTACCGTAGTTTCCGGACTATAAGCCGCTACTTTTTTCACATGCTTATGACCCTGCGGCTTGTACAACGGTGCGGCCAATCTATGGATTTTTACAGGTTCCAGGTGGGCTCCGCAGACTAAATAATAGAAAGTTGGTTAACCAGATGTAACTCTTTGAGAACGTAAACATGAAACCAAATGGACCCTTGCGGGTCCATTTGGTTTCATTTTTACACTCTCAAGAGTTATGATATTCACCATCTAAATTAGCACCACTTAATTAATAAGTCAAAAGTCATGTTCATTTTGGTCTATTTTGATGTCTTGCCTCTTTTGTTTTTGCAAAAATCCATCCTGGAATTGTGAAAAAACCAAAAGAAATCTTTAGTTTTGGGGTCTGTGGGGTGAAGATGTTGTTAAATTGTGAAAAAGTTGAAAACCACTGCTCTAACATGAAGCACCTGACTATAAGCCTGGTGCGGCTTATAGTCAGGTGTGGCTTGTACAAGGAAAATTCAGTATTTTGTCCCAAATTTAGCTGCTGTGGCTTATATTCAGGTGTGGCTTATAATCCAGAAATTACGGTATACATCTATATTATTATTTCCTACTGTATATTGGACTATGGTGACACATTCTATCAGTGCACCTCTGATACACAACTTTACTCTTTAAACGTTGTCTTCAATAATATCTGTAGGTTTGGTCTGAGGTGTCCTTCCTAAACTCACCATTGTGTCATGTACGACTATTTGAAGATGAACTCCGATCAGCTCTGCTGATATGGCAATAAATTATTGAACATTGAACCCTTATTTCACTGTCCCCAGAATCTCAGACATGCCTTTAAGTTCAAAGCCCCAGCCGACTGGAATGCCCCACCCTCGTCCAATAGATCAACCACTTCAATTAATACCTTTAAGAGTGCTTTATTAAATCATCTTGAATCCAGCTGTTCTTGTTTTCGATTGCCCTTTATGTGGAGACCATAATATTGGCAGCATCATCTTTGTTTAACATGGCTTCGGATGTCTTACTTCTTGTAATTATGTTGTTTACTTTTTATTCTTTTTTAATGATACAAATGTACTGATGTGGTGAGTTTGTGTATGTCTGTCTGTGTTGTTTATGCCCTCATTTGTCTTGTATGTCTTTACTGTTTGTTTTGTTTCTTTATTGTTGCTGTATGTTGTCTATTGCACCCTCTAAAAAGACCCTGTCCAAAACAAGGGAGTATCCTATAGTGAAATTTCTAGATAAAGGGTTAGAGCTAGAAAATAAGAATCAACATTTCTATTTGCATCTGCTTTTAATGCATTTTGGGTGGGAACGTGTCCTATAAGCATTATGTTGTACTTTACCTATAAAGCACAACATAGCTCATATTTTATTAAACTCTCTCCAGTCACTTTGCTGGGGACCACATAGAACCTTCTCAAGGACCACTGATGGTCCCCGGACCACTGGTTGAAACCCCCCCCCCCCCCCCCCGGTTTAGACGTCGACACCACAGACCTCAGAGAGGAAGACGGCGAAGCGTTTGGAGTAGAGCGGGTCGTACTGGTCGATCATGTGCAGCATGAAGGCGAAGTCGTTCTTGACGTCGGGGATGTCGCTGTAGCTGCTCTCCTCGCGGATGGACTCGAAGGAGTACTTCTTGAGGGAGCGGCGCAGCATCCAGCACAGCGTGTACATGCAGATCAGCCCGTAGACCCCCACCAGGCTGATGTAGAAGCAGGCCAGGATCTTGAAGAGCGTGGCCAGAGGGTGGGCGCAGCGGTACATGCTGTAGCCGGTCAGGCTCTCGATGTCCACGCGGCAGTCCACACTGAACTGGATGTTGTGCACGTAGTAACCCGTGTAGCAGATGATCAGGACGAACTTGATGACCTGAGTGAAGGGATGGAATGACATCTTTTGTTTACACAAATGGAGAATTACTAGTCGTTAAGTCGTTAAACTTTTTTTTTTTTAGTAGGTTTAGGTTTAGCAGATTTAGCTATTGTTATGCGAAACGGTTGCGGCTGTTATAAAACTGCCACGACTGGCGGTTGAGTGTTGCTTTCACTGGCACTCATACTTTGGGCTTTCCACGTTTCGGTGGCATAGGACCAACTGGAATTAATTTGCAGCCTCCTGGGCTGCAAATAGTTTTGTTGAATTCCCTGTTGTATTGTTCACTGCAAAAAATTCTGAACTAAGCAGGTCTTGTAATCTTAGATCTAGAATTAAAGTATGATTGCTCTTGTTTTAATAAGGATATACTAACCAAGAGAATTTTTTTATAAGATTATCAACCTTGTTTTTAAAACATATTTTTAATTACAAGAATTCTTACCAAGTGCAATTCACTTATCCCACAGACAGATTATTTTGCTTGTTTCTAGTACTTTTACACTCAGGTATATACTGTATATTTTTTTCCTCACACTTTTCTCACAGACTGCCTTTTTTTGCAGTGTTGTAAGTAGTGGAGAGAGACTTGGTTTTACCTTTATGATGGTCTGTCGGATGTACAGCCGGTACACGATGTCGCCCTCCTCCACGTGGATGCGGAACTTCTTCACCTTCTCGAACAGGGCCTTGGCCTGCTCTCCTTCCTTCTTGTCCAGGACCCCCGTCTCGGTGCGGTCCACGATGCCCTGCTCCAGGCGGGACTTGGTCCTCTGCAGCATGGGCACGCTGGCCTCCACGTCCTCGCTGCTCACCACTGACTCCTTGTGGTTGAACTCGATGATGGAGCCGTTCATCTTGGCCGGTTTGGGCGGAGGGTCGCTCTCCTCCACCACCGTCTCGCTCAGCGCACGCGTGGTCCAGGGAGAGTCGAAGCACTGGGTGGATGGAGTGAATTATTGATCGTGTTTATTAGACAATGAAATGTCAACAGTATAAAATATTTGGGTGCCAGCTTTCCATACAATATAAGGACTGAATAGTTACAATTAGGACAATGAACAACATGATGTAATAAGAAACGTAAAAAGAGAAAAATCGAGAAAATACATGTATATATTAGGGCTGCAGCAATTAATCGATTAATCGTAATTGAATTGATTATTCTATTATTTTATTCGTTTCCCCACTCAACCATAGTTTTTCCAGTGTTAGGTGTAACGGATTCCATCCATTTTCAATGTTTTACTGTCATTAATTAAGAGATGCTGTGTGGAGAAATGGAGGTCTGGGACAAATCATTGGCATGATGAAACACAACTTGATGACATCAAGCTGTGCTTCACCATGTTGATGATTTTTCTTTTAGGACCTATTTTTTCCTCAGTGTGCAAATGCATTTGGTTCACATGTGTACACTATCAGGAAAAAAAAATGGGTGGAATCCCCTTTTAAGGCAATAGCTAAGAGTCTAATCTGATCAATCAAATAATAATACATAATTGGCGGATGAATCGATTATGAAAATAATCAAAAATAATTAGTTGCAAACCTAGTATTTTGGCACTCTATCCAAGCAGGGGCAGGGGTGAGGTGGGTTAGGGCTTAGAGGGGTGAAGGGTGAGGCCTGACCTTAAGCAGGATGGAGACGAAGTGCTCCAGCTTGGAGCTGGTTCTGGGGAACTTGAACCAGAAGTTGCTGCAGGCCAGGAAGACCAGCGTGTGCAGCAGCACCAGGTAGGGGAAGTACTTGGCGAACCAGTGCAGCCGGTTCTCGTAGCACACGGCGTCCACGTAGTTGTACTGGTGGCGGTCCAGGTCGTACTGGATGCCCCGCGGGGGGTCCAGGGCCAGGGCGTTGCCCCCCGCCGACACGCTGGAGTTGAAGTAGCGCCGGCAGGTCTGGTTCACCACCCACTTGCAGGGCAGGCAGATCATCTTGTCCTGAGTCACCTGCAGGGTGGAGAAAACATTCATGTCGGTCTTAGTTTTAGCAGGGCTTGACACTAACACTTGCCCACTTGCCCGGGGCAAGTTAAAAAAAAATGGTTGGGCAAGTGAAGACTGCTACCTGGTTGCCCGATCGGGCAAGTGTGCGACTTAGTGCACTATAACACAACACAAGATAAATTTGTCTTGAAGGCAGTCATTGCACTCTGCCTCTGTGTCTTTCGCTGCTTTCTAGCTATCTCTACCTATCTCTCTCCCAGGTCCATTTTGCTGGGGTCAGGGACCACTGGGTCTGTGACCCCTATGGGCTAATTAAGATGATGCATTTTAACTCTTGAGTTGAATTCCCCTTGCTCTAGTATAATAAAAGCACAGTCATTTGTGTGGAAAAATGCGATATATCGATATATATCAAATCGAATCGCAATATAAATCGAACCCTAAATATCAATATTGTATCGTATCGTGAGGTAAGTTCCACCCCTATTTTACAACACCTGAATTATATCAGGCCTGGGAATGACTTAGCTTTATCTCGCGGGATGACATCGACTTGGAACTGACGCTCTGATGTATTTGCACACACCATGATCACACACCATGATATGAAATGAATCCAACTACCAGGTAATTGTTTTATCTTCTCAACTAGATTGATTTCCTTTCTCATTGTACCAGTGCTTGGTGAGGATCATCAGACAGGAAAATGAGTTTTAAAAAGGCATTTTCACTTTTTAAAATGCATGCCGTTTCATCTTTGCAATTAAGAGACAGATATTTGAAGCAAATGTTACTTTTTTTTTTTGCTGTTTGCCTGCGACATCCTCATAAACCGCAGCCTGTGTGTTGAAGCCTGGCCATCAATTGTACCAATTTGAGTTTGACTTCCCTGCCTTAAGATTTTAATTGACTAAATAATATCTTAAGTCAGGGATTGACATTTGATTGAGTCAGCATCCGATGGCAATTTCTATATCGCTCGGACATGGGGTTATTGATAGAGGTAGGTTGTCAGTTGTGTGACTGTCAGACAAATAATAGTTTGGGAACTGAAGCCTGTACCCGATTGAGTCGACTAAAATATACACTACTGTTCAAAAGTTTGGGTAAAAGTGCTATAGACCGATGAATCGAAGTTCGAGTTGTTTCGATCACACTAAAACATTTGCGAGACGCAGAACAACTGAAAAGAAGCTGGTATTGTGTCTGATGAGTGCCTGATGCCATCTGTCCAGCATGGTGGGGGAAACATCATATTCTGGGGTTGATTTGGTGCTGGTAAGGTGGAGGATTAGTTCAGGGTAAAAGGGAAGTCTATCGCTCCATTTTGCAATGCCATGCCAAAGGATCTGCAATCCTGTTAATTGCTGAAAATGGAAGAGCAGAGTTTGAAGAGTAAAATATGATTTCAAATACAAATCTTTAGTTCTAATGTCCTGAATATGTTTTATATTCATTTTGCAGCTCATGGCGGTCAATACAGTAAAAGTGTGACCTATCAAGGAAAAGACAAAATTGTCTGCGTGACCACCAAAATACACAGTAGTGTATTTTGTTGGGTCTTGATGTGTTGTAATGGCAATCTGAACATTTAGGCCTAGATTTTCGTCACAGCTAAACCCCTTATCCCTTAACTTCTTTGCCTTTTTATACTACCATATTTTAAACAAACAGTTTTCAATAGTTAAAATGGCCAGTCTACATGCTCACGTTTCAATATTGAACATTGAACCATTCCAAAACATTTTTAAAAATAGTAAAAAATAAGGAGTTTTGGGATAAGGGGTTTAGCGTGTGACAAAAATTGAGCCCCTAGCCTAGTTTATAGGTGTTGATGAAATGTTCATAGTTTTAGTCATTGTAGTTTTGAAAGTTTTCACTCTGGGAGAATAGAAAAGGGCAATGTATATTTACAGTATATCAGTGGGTTTTCAACAGGTGGTCTGGGGATCGAAATTCCGGGTGGTGTCCAGGCTAAATGATGGAAAGTTGGTTAACTGGTTGTAACTCTTTGAGAGCGTAAAAATGAAACCAAATGGACCCACAAGGGTCCATTTGGTTTAATTTTTTACACTCTCAAGAGTTAGAATATTCATCATCTGAATTAGCCCAAGTCTACACGAATAGAGATCTACAGTATGTTTGCCTGTCATGTTCACAAAATCCAGCCTGGAATTGCAGATAAAAAAACAGAAGAAATATTAGGGTTTTTGTGTCTGTGGGGCTAATATGTCATCAAGCGGTGGTCCGTGGTGATGTGTGGGCCCTGGCCCTGGTCCAAAAGGTTGAAAACCACTGCAGTAGATGACAGAAGGACCCCAGACTGACCTGCAGCGTGCCTCCGAACACAGAGATCATGAGCATGACGATGGAGATGTAGTCGGTGAACACGTCCCACCATGGCTTCAGGATGCGGTACGCAGGCTGCGTGTCCACAAAGTACCTCAGCTCAGTGATGGGGATCATGGTTTACCTGGAACACAACACACACAGGACTACATGAGGGATGGAGGTCATGGCTTACCTGCTGCGAACACACACAGGACACAGGACTACCGTCGTGGATGAAAGTGTGGCACCCTTGCACAAGTTGCACATGAAATCTTGGTCAACAAACTGGAGCAGTTTGTAAAAGAAGAGTGGGCCAAACTGCCCATAGAGAGGTGTAGGCATCTTATTGAAACCTATAGGAAGCGTCTGACAGTCATTTACTCCAAAGGATGTGCTACCAAATATTGAATTGCCACTGCAATTTCTGTGTAATGTATTATTTAAAAAATAATGTTAAGTAATGATTAAAAAACAAAGTTTGTCTTATTATTAGTTTAATAAAGAATTTGAGACACCAAGTACTTTTGTTCTTTATGCGCAAGGGTGCCAAAACTTTCAGCCATAGCTCCACTGCTTCTAATGAGTCTGCCTTGCAGCGTTCCATTTCATTTGATATATTGCACAACTTTTTTTCCTCCAACAAATGACTTTGCTTTTATTACACTAGAACTTTTAAAACATTTGTAAACAATATGGATCAAGCAATAGAGAATGGGCAGCGTCAAATAACATTAGTTTCTATATCCGTGTATCCGATTTATCCGTCTCGTGTGCACCCGTCTGTCCGTCGTAAACTAACCTCGGTGATGCTCCGGTCCGACTCCGTTCACTCTATGCTCTGTTCCCAAGTTGGAATTAAAGAGCCAGCACTTTTTCCTTTTTTTAGGTAGCTAGGACAAGCGAATTTCGGTCCATGTTTCCGGTCGGACAAGTTAGAGTGGGACACACAGGATCTTAGTTCCGGTCCGTCTCTCATTTGGCAGAGGAGGCTGCTCGCTGCTGCTAGCATCGGAATCGTATCAAACCAGCGACGTAGAGCTATTATTTGATAAACCTCGCCATACAGTGGACTGCAATAGCTGTCTCTGATTAACAAAATGTAATAATGTGAATGCATGGCCACGTTAATATTAATTAGACTAATTAATTCATTAGGGTTTGACATTTTGCGAACTGTTGATATTTCTTTCCCTGCTACTCGACCAGAAAAGCCTGTGGTCTAGTAAGCGCATGGTCGCGACATGGATGGTGGTCGCTGGTGGATCTTGCCTCCTTCCTACCACTGGTCATTATCCAGTGTGTACTACATTATTAGAAGTCATGTAAGATGACTGGTATAGATGTCAGGGCTCAGGTAACTGGAGAGGTAATAATTGGGTGAAGGCATGTAAGACCGGTACTCTAACCTGTTCCGAGGAGAGGCGAGGATCAATCAATGCAATTATAGCAGTTATAAAGGTCATACGTCAGGTAGTTTCACATGCTAACCCATTGTGTCGACTCCTGATCAGATTCTAGTTTCTGATGCTAGATTCTAGTTCACAGCGCTAGATTCTAGTTTCCGATGCTAGATTCTAGTCCCCCACGGTAGATTCTAGTTCCTCTCAGTAGATTGTGGTTTCTGTAGTTAATTTCCAGTTTCTGACACTAGATTCTAGTCCATGGTTGATTGTGACACTAAATTCTAGCTCCTGGCGCGAGATTCTAGTTTTTCTGGAAAAATCTCTTTCCATGTCAGTGATGCTCAACATACCCTCCAGAAATGTCATTATCATTTAGCTGCAGAACCTCATCTAAAAACATGTTGTTGTAGGGATCTCCCAGAAGCAAAGATTTGAGTTAAAAATGTTTGCTTCCGAAATAATGTATTCAAAGATTTGCACCACATTTTCACCATTTTTCAAAAATAGCAGAAATACAAGCTCATATCGCGCCACTCGGTGGCGCGATATGAGCTTGTAGATCTGCTATTTTTCAACAGCTAAAACACGTTCAATACAGAAAGCGTTAGCCGTCTGAAGGCTGACGGCCGTAATGACGGAGCGCACAGGCATCATTAGCATTCACACAGTTACTTTACCAGTTTACTGTAGGCTATTGATTTTACAGTGGCTGAACAAATCCAATTAATCTCACTCCGCTGCTGCGTTGTGGATATCAGATACAGACCATCATCATTACTATCCAGTAAAATACATTTGCAGGCAGGTGACACAATGTCAGCCAAGCCCTTTACTTTCACAGTGTTCCAATTGTTCCAATTGTGACTGCTCCATTTCCCTGTGCCATCAATTACAATCCCACGTGTTTAATCTGCATTCTGACTGAGTTCTCTATCCTTGATTTGAGGGAAAGAAAATGGAATTTTCAGTTTCAGTTGCAGAAAATGCATTTTCTTTTTCATACAAAGCTGGAGAAAGACCCATGACTACTATCACAATGTAGAGCTTTTTAAAAAGGTAATAGAGCCAGAAATCTAAATAGATATAGCTAGAAATAGCTATATTTTTTTGCAGATGCACATGCACACACTCTACATTGGGAGGGGAGTGCAACAGGCCAACAGCACACACACCAAGGCCCACCCCCCACTTGGTCCCACTTTATTGAAGGACACTCTACTCTGACTGGAGGAACGCAACTCTCATCCCGATAGGACGATAGGCTTTTCACCCGAAGCCCCAAACTGAAACTAGGGTGTTTTGATCCCAGGGGTTCACCGGGGACAACTCCTTATATGGTCAGCACATTCTATAGTAGGGGGGATTACATAAAAAAAACAAAGAAAACCAAATCATATATGAATTAGGTGAAATCACTAATTATACCTTTAACTAATCAAATGAAAGATCACACAAACAATGAATCAAAGAGTTGGCCAATATTATTATGGATGGAGGATCCAACACAACAACCAAAACAGCACAAGAGAAGCCGTAAGCATGAACCGAAACTGCACAAACAGCACAAACTGCAAAAACAGCTACATTCAGTTTAATAAATGCCTCATGTATTTACGTAACAGTGTGAACTTGGCTCTGTGTTGTGCCATTAATGAACTGGAGTTTTCAGACAGCAGACATTTATTCACTGGCGACAAACGGAGACACAGGCGACCGGCCGTCAGAATCACCACAGCTGTGTATGGATTCCATGCAGCACACAGCATGTGTTTGTCAAACACAGAACGGCCAGTTCACTGATTTTACACAATAATAACGGCATGCTCCTGGCAACCAGCGGAGACACACTGTCAGGACCCGCACAGCTGCACATAGTTTACATACACCGCTAAACATTCAAGCAGGGGTCTTCAACAGGTGGTCCGGGGACCACCAGTGGTTCACTTCCTAAGTTTATGGTGCACAGGAGGGGTGGGGGGGTCGCAAGGTGACAGATGATTAGAATACACGTTTTTCTCGCAATATGAAAGCAATATTGCAGCCCCAAACACTTTTTATTGGCCAATATCTGCAGGCACACTATTTTTTACTAGTTATTGATTGGTTCAGACTACATCGCAACGCAATGCAACATTGCTGATGAGGACAATTTTTTGTGCAATGTCAGAATGCTTCCGCTCGCTGGCTGCAAGCAGCGCAGGTGAGGTGTAACACACGTACTCCAACTAGAACTACATTTTACATTTATTTTTCTATAATTTAAACTATAATGACATGCCCAAAATAGGGATGTTAGGGGTCCCAGTTTTAACCCCTTCAGGATGGGAATCCCTTTTTGTTGTTATAAGCATTGCTTTACTTTAGCTATCTACAAAGTGCTGCACGGCTAGCCTGGGATTTGCAGTGTTCCACGCATCTGAAATGTCACTTGGCAAATCAGTCTGGCCAGGAGGAGCCTATGCCCACAGGTAGGCGGGGGCATATGAAGGTAAAATGCAGCTGAAGATTCTGATTGGTCTGTGGTTCACGTTGGTTTTAACATCATCCAATCAGAATCAACGTGGCTACGTAAAAGGTGACGTCAGGGAAATGCAAGTCAAGCAGTGCTCTGGACAGAATGATTTGCTAAGTGACATTTCAGATGTGTGGGACCAGGCGAATCAGACTGGACCTCCAGGCTACCATACGGCTATTGTTGAAAGATCCTGAAAATATGTCACAATTCTTTGCAGAAATATTATTTCAGAGTGAACGTCTTTTAGCTGAAATCTCTGCTTCTTAGACGTGCCTGGAACTACATATTTTCAGATGGGGGTCCCCCAGCCAAATACAGATACATCTGGGGGTCCTTAGCATGAAAAAGGCCGAGAATCACTGACAGAAAACAGTTTTCGGCACTTTTAACTTAAGCCTCTATTTGACAGCCATTGAATTATACAAGCACATAATGACATAGCTCTAAATTCAAATGATACACTTTGAAAAGTCTGCATTATAATTTAAACAGGACGATGACATTAAAACGTGAGCGTATTATAAAGCTACTACTCACAGATCTGGAATAAAGTACAATCACTCTCCATTTATAAACCGCAGGAGACGGGACGAAACACGTTCCGCAAAAATAAAAGTTCCTGCTGCGTCTTCTGAGTGTTGACTCATAGATAAACACTCAGACACACCGACATCAACCGACGACCAGCCGGACCTCGCACAGCGGCCACTCCCAGGACCCGCGAGGCCAGGCCATAAGACAGGGCCAGATCTAGGCGGGGGGGGCACTTCAATCTAGGCGGGGGGGGGGGGAAGCACTTCAATATTTCAAATTGAAGTGCTTATAATTAAAATGATTTGAAACACTACTACTGCTACTAACTAACTACAGCTGTGGCACCACTAAACCAACAGCATTTCATCATTGAAAACAGAAAACTCTCTGAGTCAGACCTTTAGCTTTATGCATGCTGAGTGTCTGTTGCAACTTCAACAACAACTGATGTTATGATCGATGCTTTACTTGACTAATAAAAGTCCTGTAACTGAAAATGGTATGAGTGCGGCTTCATGATGAAGTCGCCCCATACTATTTTCGCCTGCCCCCCCCCCCCCCCCCCCAATTGGGAAATGTTACATCCGCCCCTGCCATGAGAGACAATCTGCCAGAGAAGATGTTCCGTTTTGGCTGGTTTGGCCCAAACAAAGGCAGCGGTAGCTCCTCCGCGTGTCCATCTCTCTCTCGCTGCCTTGTTCTTCCCTATTCTTAGCCGTTTCCGTTTATAATACCCGAGGTATTGTCTGCCACCGCGGCCTTGAGGAGACCCCCCCCCCCTCCTCCCCCGACCTCCAAGACCAGATCCTGTTTACCTTACAGGAGCTCAGGCTGTCTCCAGCTTTAATCTCTCTGGAAATGTCCACTGTCACCTTTTGCTTCATCAAACCGCCCACACCCCTTCCAGCTTCAGATATCTCTCTCACACGCACACACGCATGCATACGCAGACACACACACATGTGCGCACACGCACACATGCACACGCTACATGGCACTTAATGTTTTTTCCCCCATTAGGAAGACCGGCCTTTTCCTGTCTAGGAGTGTGATGATCGCGGGTCTCCTTGTTGTACTTTAGGCATATTTTAGAGTCTTAAAGCAACAAAGCGATATTAAATTCATGCTGCATTCACATGGAATCCGGGCAAGCGGAAGATGGCAAAACCTGCTGGGTGGCAACGGTAAAAAGTTGCCGTGTTCCGTTACCGTCGCCGGCTCTGGCTGCCGTGCCGTCCTGTTCCGTTTCACGTTTTGCTGCCATCCACTTAAGAAAATATGGGTGCCGCTTTCCGCCATCTATAGCTTGCCTGATTCCATGTGACTGCAATGTTAATCCAGTGCAGGTTTTTCCCAACCCTTTAGTCGGATTGTGCTTATTTAGAACAGATCAAAGGGCTTCACAATTTTGACTAAAAACTAAACCTTGATTTTGATTTTCGACAGAGGATAGGGTGGTTCTTATTGAACAAAGATGATGGATAATGCAAACCTCACTTTTCTTTTTTTCTTATTGGAGTCTTGGACTACCTCTTTTAAAATAAACAGCAGAACACATTGCATTTTTCTGTTATTATTTAACAGAACACTTTTTTACGGTATGCTAGGTAGGCCGTGAGTGAATGTGACGCAGTTCTACTGTAAATGTGCTAGGAAAGGGGAAAACCACAATTTTCGCTTTTCATTGTTTTACACTGTCCAAATTCTGAAACCTCTTTTTCGATTCGATTTCGATTCATTGTGAAGCCCTAAGATGAGATGAATATGCCAGCCAGCTGCTACACTGCTGCTGTAGCCTCACATATAACGTGGTAAACACAAAGAAGAGAGAGCGCACCCTCACCAATACGGTTGTGTTATCTGTTCCCCAGGGTTTGATGCGGTCCAGGTTGGACATTCCACTGCCAGGTCCAAAGGTCTTGGCGGGCCCTGGCCCCTCTCATCGCCATAGGTCTGGATCGGCCGATCTGAAAACACAAGGCGACATTTATATTATATTTGTGCTCCATGCTTAGTGGACACTGGCATGTGTTGTTTATCCGTTGCGGCAGAAGAATGGTTTACACCAGTGGTTTTCAACCAGTGGTCCGGGGACCACCAGTGGTCCTTCAGAGGGTTCCAACTTCCAGGTGGTCACCAGGCTAAATTATGGGAAGTTGGTTAGTCAGATGTAACTCTTTGAGAGCATAAAAATAAATCCAAATGGACCCGCAAGGGTCCATTTGGATTCATTTTTGAGAAATGTGTCAGATCATAGGGCTCATAGGGCGCCACTTGGTGACATTTTTGTAATGTCATGAAAACTTTCCAGGGACCTAAATTTTAGGTGCATTTCCAGAGAGATTAATCCATTTTTAGGGTTAGTGATTTATCGTAGAGCTCTGGGTCTGAACGGCGGAGCGGGGTTGGAAGGAGCGCTTGTTTTATCCGCCGGCTACTACTAGTAGGGCGGGGCGAAGCATAGTTTTAACTGAGGTTATGTTTAGGGTTAGTAACCGCATAAAGCATCGTCTAACTCTAACCCCAACCTAACCCTAAACACAACCCCAATAAAACTAGGCTATGCCTAAACCTAATCCTAACCCTAAACTTAACCTCAGTAAACCTATGCCTAAACCTAACCTAACCCTAACCATAAAGACACAACCCCAATAAAACTAGGCTATGCCTAAACCTAATCCTAACCCTAAACTTAACCTCAGTAAACCTATGCCTAAACCTAACCTAACCCTAACCATAACCTCAGTAAAACTTCCTTCGCCCCCGCCCTACTAGTAGTAGCCGGCGGATAAAACAAGCGCTCCTCCTTCCCAACCCCCCTCCGCCGTTCAGACCCCAGAGCTCTACGATAAATCACTAACCCATTTTTAGGTGCATTTCCTTTCAGGGACAAAAAATATGTTTCAGGGACATTTTTTAATTTGCAGGGACAAATATTTATGTTCCAGGGGCAAATCAATAGTTAGAGTATCCATCATCTGAATCAGCATCACTTAATTAAGAAGTCTACACAATGTAGAAGATGTAGAAGATTAATGGTCATTTTGATCTGTATGTTTGCCTGTTTCGTTTCTGAAATCCAGCCCGGAATTGTGGACAAAAAATAAATAAATCTTTAGTTTTGTTTTGGGTCTGCGGGGCTAAAATGTCATCAAATTGTGGTCTGTGGCGCAAATGCTGAATACATAGTGGTCCCTGGTATCATTCCTGTTTGAAAACCACTGCTTTACACACTTCAAAATTAAATTATCCCTTAGTGTTTATCTGTTGAAAAATAGCAGATCAACAAGCTCATGTCGCGCCACCGAGTGGCGCGACATGAGCTTGTTTGTTCTGCTATTTTTGAAAAATTGTGAAAAATGATGCGCAAATCTAAGAATATATTCTATTTGACACCTGATTGTACTTTCTGATTGTACTTTCTGACAGTAAATTCTAGTTTGTGACTAGTTTCTAGTTTCTGATGCTAGATTCTGACAGATTCTAGTTTTCTCTGAAAAATCTGTGTTCCTGTGTCAGTGATGCTTAACATGTTTCATGCCAAGGACCCCCAGAATTGTCCATATTTGGCTGCAGACCCCCCACCTGAAAACATGTTGTTCTGGGAATCCCCCAGAAGCAAAACTGGCGTTAAAAATGTTTGCTTCCAAAATAATGTATTCAGAGATTTGCAGCTCATTTTCACAATTTTTCAAAAATAGCAGAACAACAAGCTCATGTGATATTTTTCAACAGATAAAACACCAAAACGCGTTCAGGACACTATGGATTAACACGATAAATAGTCACGTAGTTGATAATTCTTCGTGCATCCTTTGCGTGGGCTTGGGTGGGAGGTGGGGACAGGAGGGTTTGTGTATTTCAGAACAATGGAAGGAAAGATAGAGATTTTATTATACGACTGCATGCATTCTCTCTTTCAATTACCGCTAGATTTCAGTTTTCAGAATGAACAAAGCCTAGCACTGTCGACGATGCGTTCACGGATCACAGCACACTAAACGGTGGCACAAACACAGTGGCTTAAAATGGAACTATAAAAGGTTAAGGAGGAGAATATTTTGAGCAGCAGCAGCTGCTGCACGTAAAAACTGCACTGGACGTCCCGGAGACAGACGGGACTGCAGGGCTCAGATCTCCCTCCTGTGTAAATAGGATGGGATAGATTAGGATAGGCAGGGGCGGATCTAGGCATAGGCATGAAGGGGGGGCAATGCCGCCCTAAATGCCCCCCGCCCCCAAACTTGATGCCATGCCAAACAACCCAAGATATTTCAAATTACTGCTTAATTCAAATTAATGCTTAATAAAAGTCCTGTAACCGAAAATGATATGGGTGCGACTTCATCGCCGGGCGATGAAACCTCCAGGTCCCCCCCCCCCCCCCCCCCCCCCCCCCCAAAAAAAATAAATAAATAAAAATAAATAAATAAATAAATAAAAATAATAAAATAAAAATAAATAATATAAAAAAATCGAATTAATTTGAAGCATTGTAATGGATAAACCGTGTTTCTTTTTTCGAGCTGTATCTTAGAAGTGGCTAAGATTAGCCAAAACAAAGAACCAACAGTAGGGAACAAAGGGAGGTCATACTTCCTACGGCGAACAACGATAGTGCCGCTATGGACCGTGAAAAACTAGCCCTTTGATTAGAATTGTATAGCTTTTGATTTAGATCAGGAGTTATTAGTGCTCAAAGATTGTTCTAACCCTCAGTTATACTGGGACCGGGGGACGACTTTGGATGACGGACCTGCAGATTTACGGAAAGACTGACGCAAACCAGGCAAGATCATACAGTGGCCTCCAGGGCTACGATTTGGATTAATCTCCGTCTTCTTGATTACACTCTGCCTCTGATACACTGCGGGACACTTTATAAATGTTAAATGGTGCATTTATATAGTGCCTTTATCCAAGGCGCTTCACATAGCTTGTGCATCACATTCACCCGTTCACACGCACATTCATACACTGATGGCAGTGGAAACCATGCAAGGTACCTACTAGCACATCAGGAGCAATTAGGGGTTCAGCGTCTTGCTCAAGGACACTTCGACACCAACTCTGCAGGAGCCCGGGATCGAACCAGCAGCCTTGTGGTTACCATCCAAACTGACCCGTAAGGGTCCATTTGGTTTCATTTTTACGCTCTCGAGAGTTACATCTGGCTAACCAACTTTTCATCGGGTTAACCAACTTAGCTGGGGACCACTGAAACCCTCTCAAGGACCACTGGTGGTCCCCGGACCACTAGTTGAAAACCACTGCTCTATTATTTAGACTTATAAAAATCAGATATGAAACTTGAAGTGACACAGCTCTGATCCTGGCTAGATTTGGCCGTCAGCGTAAATCAGACCTAGACTAAGGTCTCATTCATTCAAATCAAAATTCAATCTTGAAATGTGACTCAAACCAGAGCCGCAGATGCTGTGATCCAGGTTATATTTGGCTGTCTGTGTGAATGAGACCTAAGTACGCTGCTCACCCATTTATCACACTTTGAAGCACACAACAGGCAGTCATTATACATAACGTCTCAATGCATAATAGTCAGCAGCCAATGCAAGCCTGCAGCCTGAGCTGTGCCACTGCAAGAATTTTCAGGGTTTTTTCTTTTCTTAGTTTTAGCTTTCAAGACAGCTAAAACTAAAAAAGAAAACATTCTAGAGAGCTGCTATATGCCAGTGGTCCCGCAAACAAAGGGGGCGGGGGGGGGGGGGGGGGGGGGGGGGGGGGGGGGGGTACTATGGAAAAAAAACTCCCATACCTATTGGGAGAAATACCAGGGGTTGACACTAAGGTCTCTGAGGCACTTTCCCATTTGGGCAAGTGCAAGTCAGATTCTACTTGCCCTCAGGTCATGCCCCCCAAAATATTGTACATTTTCCATTTAAGTTTACTTTCTACTTTCTTTAAACATTTCCTTTCGCAGTCAAAGACTGTTTCGTTTAAGTCACAATCAGCTACAATAATAATATTCAACTTGTAAATCAGTGTAAATCAATGGTTCCCACAGTGGTTCCCAATCCCATAGTGGTCCCATTTGGTTCCAAACTATCATTTTGCTGGGGTCACGGACCCCGGAGTCTGTGACCCCAGCAAAATGATGGTTTGGAACCAAATGGACCTGGGAGAGAGATAGGTAGGGATAGCTAGAAAGCAGGGAAAGAGGCAGAACGCAATGACAACCTTCAAGAGAAATATACTGTATCTCACGTTATGTTATAGCGCACTAAGTCATACATTTGCCCGATCGGGCAACCAGGTATCAGTCTTCACTTGCCCGGCCATTTTTTTTTACTTGCCCCCGGCAAGCAGGCAAGTGCTAGTGTCAAGCCCTGAATACTGTACATACAACAGTGAGCAAACAGCAGCAGGATTTGTGAAATGCTGTAACATAAGGAGATTAGCTCATGGAATACAACCACCCTAAGGACCAGGGTGTCTAAGGAAACAAGGCACACAAATGATACTGTTTGTTTTAAAAATAGAAGAAAAGAATGCCATGAAAAGATGGGGGTCTGTCTGTAGTAGACTAATGGAACTCAAACTGGGGGTCCTCCTTGAAATGAAAGGGGATCAAGAGAATCATTAATAGAGCCATAAGATGATGGGGGGTGTCAATGGCCTGACATATCTTTTCAAATGGAGTATCGTGGGGGTCAATGTGGGGGTCCTTCATGGGTTTGGGAACCACTGCTTTAGAAGCATGAAGCTAAGCTACTGTGCGTCAGAGTTGCGACATTGTGGGGTCAGAAACTGGGTCGCTCAAGCTGCCCTTCGTGCAGCCTGAATAGGGACAAAAGTAATTGGAGTTGGAAAACAGAAATACATTGTTTTCAACGAGGGCGGCGCAAATAACTGTTTTAAAGTGTTGTACAGTATCAATTAAAGGCTGTAGTGTACGGTCTAAAACAGTGGTTTTCAACCAGTGGTCCTTGAGAGGGTTCCAGCCAGGTGGTCCCCAGGCTAAATGATGGACAGTTGGTTAACCAGGTGTAACTAAGAGTTAAAATATCCACAACTAGAGAATGTGTTAGATTAATCCCAAATCCAGCCTGGTATTATGGGCAAAACTCAGAATGAATCATTAAGTTTTGGGGTCTGTAATGTCATCAAATGGTGGTCCTCCGTTGCTCAAGTTCTCAATAAATAGTGGGTCCTGGTAATAAAAAAAAGTTGAAAACCACTGGTCTAAAATAAAGGCCTTTTCCCCCTTGTCCCTATTTGTTGTCTCTTTCATCTCAATAGAAGTCTACAGTAAAAGAGCCTCTATTGGGATGGCCCCATGAAGTGAACGGAGTTGGCGTAACTCTATCTATACTACATGATAACACAACCATGAACCACCACCACCACCACCGGCTTCCCTCTGCCCTGTCCCAGTGCCTCCATGGAGAGCTTTATCCGTCCCTCATCCCGCTTACCTCCACACGTCGGCCCGGCCGGCCCCGCCGGGGGTTCACACCCGGCGTTGATCCGCTAGTGTTGGGAATAATAATAAGAAAACCATCGCGCTTATTATTATGATTTACTATAGGAACTTGGGGTGAAACCAGCGTGTTGCTGCTGTTATCACTTAGCCACCGGCTAAGCTACAGCTAATGATGCTAAAACTGGAGCCAGGCGGCTGTTGTTTGTAGATGGTTGTAGACAGAGTCGCGCCAACTTCCTTCACTTCATGGGGTCAGTCTCATGGAGGCGCCACTACGCATACTTCTATTGAGAATGGGGACAACACACACATAGGCTGCGTGAACAGCTTCTGACCCCTCAATGTCGATGTCTTTTGATGTCAATGTCTTTGATGTCACTGGACTCAGTGTTGCCATTAACCGATGGGAGAGAAACAAGCCGATGAAGAAGAGAAAATGCCAGCACATTTTTCACATGATTCGAGGTAAATTATGTGAAAAGGACATAATTATGAGCGTCTTATGAGACTGTCGCCATGTTCTCTTCTTTATTGCATTGCATTATCGAACCCTGGACTTTCTCAACTGTCAAGTACAATTGTTAATTTAATTAAACTGTGGGCCACTGGGCCTAATTAAATGACACCATTAAGCATTACACTTAATTATTTATTATGCCTACAATACAATAGATATGGTCCACCATGTTCAATTCATCTTCAACATTGAAGCCAAAACAAGCCCAATAAATATTGCTATATAATAGGCCTACTGATAATTAAAATTAAATACTCTATCCATGATTTAAATATTTAAGCACAATGCTAAACGAGACCATATGTAATTCTCACCCCCAAAAACCTATGGGCAATAATACATCCAAGAAATGGTGTGTTGTTTAATTTTCAAAACAAGCCGGTGATTATTATTATTAATATATATTTAAAAAAAAACAGCAACCCGCGATTCGTAAGAATAAAAACAAGCCAAATTGGCAACCCTGGTTTCTGTTACTCAATTGTGCTAATAGCAGCAGTTGGTCTTCCACGCCGCCGGCGGCGCTGTGGCTCCCGTCTGGCCAGGCGAAAATAGCAGATCTGCAAGCTCACAGTGTTCCGCTGTTCCGCAGCGACGTGATCTTATAGATCTGATATTCTTGGCACTCGACGCCACCGTACCGCGCGGTAGTAAGGGTCCCGCTAGGGTTGCCAGGTTGCTTTGTTTCCCGCAAACGTTGGCTTTCTTTTCCCCAAACGTACAGTTTGTCCCTGTTCAGCTTCAGGCTGCATGAACACTGAACAGCAGCCCGAGCGCTGAGTTTCTTACCTCTCAATGTCGCAACTCTAACAGTAGATGGCTCTGGTTTCGTGTTTATTCTTTTGGATAACATGACAACTCACCCCCCTGCCCCCTTGAGTTGTCTTCTCCTTTCTGTAGACAACTCACAGCTCAAAAACTCAGGACAACTCCTCACCCAATGTAAGTCTGCACTTTCTGGGCGAGCATTCTTCTCTTTTTAAACCAGTGGTCCGGGACCACCAGTGGTCCTTGAAAGGGTTCCACCAGTGGTCCTTGGTTATAAGCAGATGTAACTCTTTGAGAGTGTAAACATGAAACCAAATGGACCCTTAATTGCGGGTCCATATGGTTTCATGGTTTACACTCCCAAGAGATAAAATATTCATCATGTGAATTAGCCTTAAGTCTACACAACTAGAGAATGTAGAAGATTAATGGTCATTTTGATCTGTATGTTTGACTGTTTTGTTTCCCAAATCCAGCCTGGATGGAATTGTGGACAATAGCAAAAATAAATATTTAGTTTTGGGGTCTGTGGTGGCTAAAATGTCCTCAAATGGTGGTCCCTGGCTCAAATCATGAATAAATAGTGGGCCCTGGGATAAATAAAAAAAAGGTTGAATGAAAACCACTGCTCTAATGTACTGTACTCTATGTTGGTACACTTTATTGAACTAGGTTGGCTTACTTCTCTCGCAAGAGTTGGCAACCCGTCACTCATAACATTCCCTCACCGTTTCCTCCCACCTTGGTGCTGCTGAATGCTTTCTGCTCTTCTTTACCAAGTCATACAAGCGAGAATATCTTATATTTTATACTTTTAAACATTATTATTTCATAAGGACATGTCTGTGTACAGTGTGAGGCTGGCCTGTGTGTGTCATCGTGGTTTATCCCAGCTGTCTAACAGCAGCACAGCAGGCTGTGTCCTGTTGAAAGCTGTTACCTCTTACTATGCAACTACAGGTAAAGGTTACATTTCACTTAAATACTGTAGGCATTGAGATATGCTATAGCAGGGGTTTTCAACCTTTTTTCATACCAGGGCCTACCATTTATTCAGCATTTGAGCCATGGAGCAGGACCACCATTTGAGGATGTTTTACCCCCCACAGACCCCCAAAACTAGAAAGATTTATTTTTGCTTCTGTCCACAATTCCAGGCTGGATTTGGGGAAACAAAACAGTCCAACATACAGATCAAAATGACCATTAATCTTCTAGTTGTGTAGACTAGGGCTAACTAACATGATGAATATTTTAACTCTTGAGAGTGTAAAAATGAAACCAAGTGAACCTGCAAGGGTCCACTGTTTGGACCACTGGTTGGACCACTGGTTGAAAACTACTGTGCTATATTTTAATATTTGTGTGTGTGTGTGTGTGTGTGTGTGTGTGTGTGTGTGTGTGTGTGTGTGTGTGTGTGTGTGTGTGTGTGTGTGTGTGTGTGTGTGTGTGTGAGAGAGAGAGAGAGAGAGAGAGAGAGAGAGAGATAGATGAATGCAATGCACTATATAAGTGCTATTGGCCATTGCGACCCTTGGTCAACGGCCTCTATATAGAATGCACCCAGTGGCGTTTCCAAGCAATTTGGAGCCATAGAGGCAAGATTTTCTCCTGTAAATCTCCAGTAAAATGGCGCCTGCCAAGGGATAAAAATTATGAACGATTTTTAAACTAAACAACATATTATACAGTATGTGTTTTAATTGTTCAAGTCTAGTTATAGAGGATAAGTGTACCGGTAATGTATTTATCCATACTAGGCTTATTATACAGTATATTATACAGTATGTGTATATATTATACAGTATGTGTTTTAATTGTTCAAGTCTAGTTATAGAGGATAAGTGTACCGGTAATGTATTTATCCATACTAGGCTTATTAACCGGGTATCCTTTTAAAGCATGTATGGAGGTCGCCCCCCTCCCCTCATGGCGCCCTAGGCTAATGCCTAGTCTACCTAATGGCAAAAAACTCCCTGAATGTACTGTATGTACTGTATGTTTCCAGGTGCCCACCTCTCCACCTGCATACCGTACACCACTGCACGGTGCCAGTCCATGGCCCCGTCCTCCTGCTCCAGAGAGGACAGGAGCAGACACAGCAGCAGCTACGTGAAGACCAGGCCACTGTGGAGGGACAGAGATCTGATGCACCTCCATCACCTCCACCACTACACTCACCTCCTGGACTGGTCCAGGGTCTACTGCTCAGCCCAGACCACCACCAGGGACCACTGCTGGAGCTGCAGACAGCCTCTGGTAGCAGGACCACAAGAGACCCCTGCCTTCTTCTGCACGGCCTGCAAAGTGGTACAGCCGCCCAGTGAAGAAGTGTCATATTTTAGGATTATGGACTGGTGAGTAATTGTTGTTTTATGTACTGTATACTCTATTGGTCTGGAGATAAGAATATAAGACTATATTTGATGTTTAGCCCAGGCCCAGGTCTGGTGCTGGTACAGGCTTTCGGCCTACACACAAGGCCCCAGACCTGATTTGCTGCCATACAGCCAATGAGCAGACTTACACCATAGCTGGCTACACTACAGCGATCGAGAATATCAGCTGTTGTTGTTGTTGTTGTTGTTGTTGTTGTTGTTGTTGTTGTTGTTGTTGTTGTTGTTGCTGCTGCTGCTGCTGCTGCTGCTGCTGCTGCTGCTGCGAGTAAAGAGTAAAGTAAAGATGTCGATGCTCCTTCACAGTGACCAGACCTTCACACTGGACACCCAGCAGCTACAGAGGAGATACCTCCAACTCCAGCGGTCCTTACACCCTGACAACTTCAGCCAAAAAACTCTGGTAGGATTCAGGAACATGCTTTTATTTGTTTACTGCCCTCTAGATCGACAGAGCTACATTATGATGGAACTCAAACTTATGGAACACACGCTAAACATTTAACACTAGCATGCCTGAAGGGGGAAAAAAACGTCTCAGATGTCCAAAATTTCTGAGATGATAGAATGATGGATGATGATGTTGATCATGGAGGGATTTTCTGAAAGCTTCATGGGCAAAGTTCAACAAGTTTTTCACATTTTTAGACTGTGGCCATACCCAACATTTTTTCACCATGGTTTTGTTTTCAAAAGTTAATGTAGTGGCCATTTTTCAACAAAATTTAAAACTTCAAAGGGCCACCAGGTATACGTAGTGGATCTTACACAGGGATAAACGAGTCCAGTGCCCAAACAGTTCTTGCAGGTTAGAGGTATTTTATTCCATTCTTCAGAGACAGATGTGGCGAACATGATGGGAATATCTGCTAAGCTTGAATAGCTCCAACAGTCAATAAAAATGAAATTCTTATTACTTCCTGAAAACAAAAATGTGCTGCGTGATGACGTATCCGGTTGAGTCCAAAATACTGCTGCGTTTGACTGAATAATTAGTTAGTTTTGAAACTTCAACGACACCCAGACAGTATATTACTCACTTTAAACTTAGTCATCGGGCAACCTATATGTGTAAGTCTCTGTTTAATTCATACTCACCAACACTCCTTTGGTACCATGGTGGTTGTAAGTGCATCCAGCATGGTGGTATAGGAGGCAGGGTAGTGGAGGATGCAAACGGCTTACAAATCTACGGTGTTTAGTGTCTGTCAGACCTGTCAGCTCTGGTGAAAATCACTGGTCTCTGAGGCGAAGGCCCCTGAGCCCTTCATGTAGAGCTGTTTCTTTAATACATTTGGTCCTAACATTAGATTGTAGTTTCTAAAACTAGATTCTAGTTCTGACTTTAGATTCTAATGTCATGAACTAGATTCTATTTACTGACACTACTGGTATATTGTAACGTTGATTATAGTTTCTGATGATATATTCTAGCTCTGACTCTGGATTTGAGTTTCTGACACTAGATTTGAGTTTTTGACATTAGATTTGTGTTTCTGACAGTAGTTGAGTTAAAAATGTTTGCTTCCGAAATGATATATTCAAAGATGCGTGCCACTTATATCAGATCTACAAGCTCATAGCGTGCCACCCAGTGGCGCGCTAGGGGCTTGTAGATATGATATTCTTCAATTGTATAACACGTTACAGTACAGAAAGCCTTAATAACGCCTCCCACAGCCACGCACTGCCATCTAAGCCTTGTATAAGTAATGAGTTTTCAGTATATGACGCCGACCCCCCAAGGCCAGATGATGTCTAATTAAGAAAAAATGTCCACCGGCATTGATAAATAAAACAATGATAATGTAAGCATAATTTGGGCCGTGCTGTGGGGGAGGAGAGCGTTTAAACTAACAACCGTTTTTTATATATATTTATACATGTAGCAGGTGGCTACAGCCTCTGTCGTGATGGCCTCGAAAAACCAATATCTGCCCCCGGACCAAGGGGATGTCCTCTTGGTCTAGTGGTTAAGATGTTGGACTTTCACGTGGGAGACCCGGGTTCGAATCCCGGGCGTTACATTGGTGCCGTGACCCGGATCGGGTTTCCCCGTGGAAGGAGGTCAAAAGGGAGGTGAGTGTAGCAGGTGGCTACAGCCTCTGTCGTGATGGCCTCGAAAAAACCAATATCTGCCCCCGGACCAAGGGGATGTCCTCTTGGTCTAGTGGTTAAGATGTTGGACTTTCACGTGGGAGACCCGGGTTCGAATCCCGGGCGTTACATACAGTATACATAATCTTTTTGTAAGGGGGCGTTTAATGGTGAGTCATCCTAAAAACTGTATTATTTTGTGGTTTGCTTCAGCACCAGTGTTGTTGTTGTTTTTTTTTTAATCTGCAGATTTATTTTTGATTTTAGTTTTACTCATAGCTGCCTGAATAGTTTCATTGAGTTTTAGTCACATTTTAGTCACCTGAAAAGTTTTATTTTAAAAGGTATAGAATTTATTTTAAAAGGTATAGAAGAACTGTGTTTCCCCCAGCAGGGGTTGACACTAAGGTCTCTGAGGCACTTGCCCATCGGGCAAGTGCAAGTCAGGTTCTACTTGCCTTCAGGTCATGGTCACTTGCCCCCCAGGTTCCAGGTGGTCCCCAGTTAAGTTGGTTAACCAGATGTAACTCTTGAGAACGTAAAAATGAAACCAAATGGACCCTTGCGGGCCCATTTGGTTTCATTTTTACACTCTCAAGAGTTAAAATTCATCATCTTAACTCATTAATTGCCCATTTTTAATGAATTAATCAAGCTCCCAGGCCCATATTTTGAATTCCAGTATAATATTTTGTGATATGACCACAATGTCACGAAATATCTCATTTTATGCATGAATGTCTCTGGTTTACACAGGAAAAAAAACATCTCTCTACCACATTCCATTGTTGAGTTATTACTGGCCATGCCACTATTCCTCATAATGCCAACAATATACCCCAATTTTCACATTTTTTATTCATCAAATTAATGCCAATCAAATAAAGCATATGATTCCAAATACTCATCATTTGTAGAGTTGATCATATACTATATGATAACACCCAGTAGGTGGCAGTAATGAGGACGATAGCCGGAAATGAAGCGCATTTCCGGTCACAGAGTAAGAGTACTTCCTGTTTATCCGTTGCACTGCTGCTATGCAAACAGTGTGGTTGTGTGATCATCATGAAGGCCTCGATCGGAGCGATCGTGTTTTCTATCATATATAAGTCAAATCAAGCTGTAATGGCGCACCGATGGTTGGATTATGATCAGCGATGGACATACAGACCGCGCACGCGCACGTGCAAGCGTGCACGCGGCGATTTTGGCCATTACTAAGTGAGTAGAACCTGCCGTTAGCCGATCATGCTAAAAAAATGTTAATCGCCTGAAATGAATGTTATAAAAATTAAGGATTAAATAAAGCGTCAAACACAGCGTCAAGGGCATCAAGGGCTTAGGTATTATAGCGTGTTTACAGCGTCAAAATGCGTCAAGGGCAATAAGGGAGTTAATTAGCCCAAGTCTACACAACTAGAGAATGTAGAAGATTAATGGTCATTTTGATGTGTTAATTTGCCTGTTTTGTTTCCCAAATCCAGCCTGGAATCGTGGACAGCTAGAAAGCAGGGAAAGACACAGAGGCAGAGTGCAATGACTGCCTTCAAGACAAATTTATCTTGTGTTGTGTTATAGTGCACTATGTTGCACACTTGCCCGATCGGGCAACCAGGTAGCAGTCTTCACTTGCCCCACCATTTTTTTTTATTTGCCCCAGGCAAGCGGGCAAGTGTTAGTGTCAAGCCCTGCCCCAGGCTGTCAGGCTGTTTACAGCTGACCTTGTACTGTAATGCACTTACACTGGACCTTACTCTGCTTGGGTCTGTTTGCACTGTACTTGTTGTGTTTTGTGCCTTGCATACAATAGTGTATATTGTCTTAATGATTATACAACGAACGCTCAAATAATTAAGTTCACATTTATTAGCAGAATTAGAGCGCCCCAAGCTCTTCTCCCTCCTGGCTCCAAAACTATAGAATGCACTTCCCACTGCGATCAGAACCACAGACTCACTCCCTATCTTCCGCCGCAGTCTGAAAACACACCTCTTCAGACTCCATCTCAACCCATAGCACTTGTATTACATACCAACCCACAGTACCTGCTGCAATGACGTGATGATATAGGTTGCCTAATGTATTACAATGTTTTTTTAGAACTTCATTTTACTTTTCACCATTGTAATTCGCTCTGGATCAAGAGCGTCTGCTAAATGCCTAAATTGTAATTGTAATTGAACTATTATTTGTGTAAATGTTTTTGCAGAAGGAGCAGCAGTATTCAGAGCAGCAGTCTGCTCTGGTGAATAAAGCATACAGGACCTTACTGAAACCACTGAGTCGAGGTCTGTACATGGTGAGTCTGCAGCACCTCTGATTTCTTTCTTTCTTTCTTTCTTTCTTTCTTTCTTTCTTTCTTTCTTTCTTTCTTTCTTTCTTTCTTTCTTTCTTTCTTTCTTTCTTTCTTTCTTTCTTTCTTTCTTTCTTTCTTTCTTTCTTTCTTTCTTTCTTTCTTTCTTTCTTTCTTTCTTTCTTCCCATTTTTTAATGAATGGTAAATGCTGCATGTACACTATATAACAGTGGTTTTCAAACACTTCCAATTCTCCCCCTCTATTTTTCATTAGAAGTGCATCTTAAAAACTATAACAGTAAGTAACACCATCACCACTGTTTCGAAGCTCAAACATTCTAGGGGGCCTTGAAATGGATTTTCAGTAATGAAATAGTCACATTTTTGAGCCAGTCATTTAGATATGGGGTGTGAAAAGAGAGATATTTCAACGGAACTTCACAGGTTGATCCATTATATGAACAGTGTTGTGAATAACGCCCTTACAAGTAACGCCCTTACAGTAAGGGATTACTTTTTTCAGTAACTTCTAACGTAACTCCTTACATTTCTCAAATTCATAACGGCATTATGATTAGTGTACCATCATTACTATCATTACTCCGGCGGCGGCGGCAGGACTCGCTGCACTGTGTGCTGTCTGTCTTCTTCAGCTCGCTTCTTCACAGTCTAACAGAGTATATTGAATAGAGAAGGCACCGAAGGAAAGTTCCCCTCTCGTCCACTTGCATTGTTTCCTCCGGATGCCTGATCTAGTTTTAATATATCTATGTGTGTAACGTGACAAGTATAAGCCAATCAGAGCCAGTCTTATTCGTCGAGCAGAGCAGAGCCATCTAGTAGAACAGCTGCGACATTGAGGGGGCAGAAAAAATGCTTATGATCCCATAGACTTAAATGCATCCGGTAACCTCGGTTGTCCCAATTCAATAGAAGTGTATATAGATGAGCCGCCATTGAAGTGGCCCCATGAAGTGAACAGAGTTTTCGCGTAACTAAAGGCTCTGGCCTCTAGCACATAGACACAACCAGCTGTGTTGTTGTTGCTGCGCACACACTAGCATTTGAGCTGCGGTAAAATACGCTCTCAGACGCAATGATACGAGGACGACAGCGTGACTGGAGCCTTTGCAGCGTGGAAATATAAACACTATTTTACATTCTTGCTGGTAAAGCAGGGGTTTTCAACAGGTGGTCCGGGGAGGATTCCAGGTGGTCCTCACACTAAATGATGGAAAGTTGGTTAACCAGATGCAATACTTGTAGTGTAAACATGAAACCAAACGGACCCTTGCGGGTCCATTTGGTTTCCATTTCTAGTAAACACAGAATGGGGAGATCTTTATCTTGTCCACACAACATCTCTAAGGCATATTAATGTCAGTAAAATGTTGAAAATGGGAAGAATTTCACTTTAAACTTGTAAGCACGAAAAACACCCCTTTTTTGTATGTTTTTAAAAAAAAGTAAAGTAAAGTAAAGTAACGCCCTTACTTTCATAATTTAGTAAGGAATAAAGTAACTAGTTACTTTTTCAGGGAAGTAACTATAACTATAATTCCCTTACTTTTTAAAAGTAACTTCCCCAACACTGTATATGAATAATAAAAACATTTTTTTTGTATTGGAACTTTCTATGAAATCCAATATGGCACCCTTCTTAGAAGGCCATATTGGGCGGCCATACTGGATTGGATTTCATGGAATGTTTGTATTTATATAATTGATCAACCTGTGAAGTTTCATAGAAATATCTCTCAGTTTAAAATTTGCCCTATTCATTATATCTAATAGCCATTTTGGACGCCATCTTGAATATCTCAGAGAGCACAAGGGGGATTCATGGGGACTTTTAGTATGTCATTCCTAAAGGTATTCTGAACATATCCTGAAAAATTCAGCTTGTTACTAATTTGCTCCGGGTGTAACCCTATTACCACTGGACTGTTGGTAACGGTTTAGGTCCCAAATCAGGTCAAATACCTGCTAAAGTTCCCTGACTATGTGTGTTGTCCCCCAGTTGGCGCTGCAGGGTGTGCATGTGGAGGAGGGGACAGACCCAGGGGCTGACGCTGGCTTCCTGCTGGAGCTGATGGAGATCAATGAGGCTGTGGAGGACGCCCAGAGCCCAGAGGAGGTCAGCGGCATCGGCCACGACACCAGAGGTTAGTTAGAAACCTGCTTAATGCCATGATCTCAAATTCTCAATATCGAAACGGCAGGTTCATTTTTTTTTGTATACTTATGTAGGTCTATTCATTGGTGGAATTTGGTGGAATTTGTTTATGTCCGAAAGACTGGCTGATGTTATCAGACTGCACTGATGTGTATGATTGAACCTTTTGTTATCTGTATTGTTTAAAATTGCCTTTAACATGTTCTAGTTGATTGAATTCGTGGTGAAACACAACTTGATGACATCATCACGTTGTGTTTGTTAATGATTTTTCTTTTAGGACCTTTTTTCTGAGGGCTTACAAATGGAACCAAATGGACCCGTTAGAGTCCATTTGGTTCCATTTGTACACCCTCAGAAAAAAATCTTGAAATTGGGTGGAATTCCCCTTTAAAATCTTCTAGTGTAAGAAAAGCAACAAACAATTGTTTGTGGAGAAAAGATGTGATATATCAATATGTCAAATCGAATCGCAGCATAATTAAGAATCACAATATAAATCGATTCATAAGCCTAAATATCAATATTGTAACGTATCATGTGGTGAGTGAATCGTCCCACCTCTACTGCTCAGTGAAGCAGTGATACATGATCCCACCCGGGTTTGGGGGACATCAAATTAATGTAAAATATGTATGTGATTGCTGTCTCTGATTTCTGTTTTTTTGTTGTTTTGAGATTAATTCTGATTAAAGCGGAAAGCTGACTCTCAAGGAAGTTAAATTAGTTTAATCCATACTATAAATAAGGAAATGTCCGGCTGAATGCCTGACATTGCCTCAATTACAGTATGTCTCACAACGGTTCGGCCGCGTGTCTGCTGCTTTCTCATGTTTTGATGTTGATGTAGACTTTACACTTCTACTTCAACAGGCACAATGCGTGTGTGAGTGTGACGTGTGTAACAGGGACGTGCAACTCTCACAATGTGTGTTTTTGTGTGTGTGCAGCGCATGTAGCAGGGACATGCAACTCGCACAATGCGTGTGTGTTTGTGTGTGCGCGTGACATGTGTAGCAGGGACATGTAACTCTCACAATGCGTGTGTCTGTGTGCGTGTGACATGTAACTTTCACAGTGCAATGCCCCTTTCACAATGCAATGCTCCCCTAAATGCCCAGACTCCTCCATCAAACATGATGGCATGCAAAACAGCCCAAGATATGTCAAATTAAAGTGCCTATAGTTAAAAGGATTTGAAACACTACTGCTACTACTAACTAACTACAGCTGTGGCACCACTAAATCAACAGCATTTCATCATTGAAAACAGAAAACTCTCTGAGTCAGACCTTTAGCTTTATGCATGCTGCGTGTCTGTTGCAACTTCAACAACAACTGATGTTATTATCCTTGCTCACTTGCCTAATAAAAGTCCTGTAACTGTAAATGGTATAAAACATATACGTATGTCTGACTGTAAAAGTACTAGAAACAAGCAAAATAATCTGCCTGTGGGGTAAGTGAATTGCACTTGGTAAGAATTCTTGTGATTAGAAATATGTTCTAAAAACAATGTTGATAATCTTATACATTTTTCTCTTGGTTAGTATATCCTTATTAAAACAAGAGCAATCATACTTTAATTCTAGATCTAAGATGTGTGTGTGTGTGCGTGTGTGTGAGTGTGAGAAAGTGAAATCTGCTGTCTTTACACATGACTGAGCATTTTATTCTCACCTTCTTTGCAGCAGTCGTTTATAATAATTGCTATGAAAACATTTGACAGTTGAAGTCTTACAATATCATGACCCCGGTCGGGTTCACTTCACCACCGATTGGTTGAACCAAAAGCTCAAACGTGACTTTAATCTTTCCTCCATCTTTTCATTTTAGCGAAGCTGAAAGACCTGACGGAGCAGATAGACACGGCCCTGCGTGAAGGTACTTACACCGCTCAAACACCTCCTCCTCCTCCTTCGCCTCACGTTCTGCCTGGATTCATAACTACGGGTTATCAACAGGTGGTCTGGGGTCCCTGAGAGGATTCCAGGTGGTCCCCAGGCTAAATGATGGAAAGTTGGTTATCCAGATGTAACTCTTTGAGAGCGTAAACATGAAACCAAATGGACCCTTGCGGGTCCATTTGGTTTCATTTCTACACTCTCAAGAGTTAAAATATTCATCATGTGAATTAGCCCCAAGTCTACACAACCAGAGAATGTAGACGATTAATGGTCATTTTGATCCGTATGTTTGACTGTTTTTGTTTTCTCTGAAATCCAGCCTGGAATAGAGGGCGGGTCTTACCTAGGTATATTGTGGACAAAAGCAAAAAAAAGTCTCTAGTTTTGGGATCTGTGGGGCTCTAATGTCATCAAATGGTGGTCTGTGGCTGAAATTCTGAATAAATAGTGGGCCCTGGTATGAAAAAAGGTGTGAAAACCGCTGGTATAACCGTACATTAGTACATAAAACCTTTAATGTACTAATCAGTTAATTTCCACTGATCTTCTTCTTTTCTGTTTTTTGTGTCTTATCAGGAGAGCTTCAAGTCGCCAAAGAGCTGCTGGTACGAATGAAGTACTTTGCGAACATCGAAGACAAAGTGAAGGAGAAACTTTCAAAGCTCATGTAAAAGAAACTTTTCCTTTTGTTGTCGCACTTTTCCAAAAAAGGAAAAAGAAAAAACTTTCCGACTGCTTTAGGAAAAGAACATGCAAAGGTTCTTCAGACATCAGAGTAAGTACAGTTTGATACGGAACGCTCTTTACCTGTGAAATACTCAACGTGAGGCTCCTGGATAAAGAATGACTCGTCGTTACTGCTCCCGTGGATCAATCAACCAGAGATATTTTGTGTACTGCATTGCGACAAATAAAAAAGTAGACATGGCACAAGCGTTAGTGGATGCATGTATCTCCTTCGAAACTAGTGTTGTAGTTCTGGAGACGCTGTCTCGTCTCGAGACGGGCCTCGAGGCAGATATCCGTTGTCTCTTGTTTTTGTCTTGGTCTTGCCTCGGTTCTCGCCGTCCTCGCACTTTATTTGTCTCAAGCAAATACGGAATTTAAAGGACCACTTCGCCACTTTTCAATGTGTCTTCATATAATAGGTCCTCACTAATGTACATGATAAAATACCACTATCTTTTCCTACTCTGTGAGTCTGTGTCTCACAGGAGGGCTGTGGGCAGTTCAGAAACTTATTCCAATAACATCATCATCATTCTGCAGATGTTTTTTTAAACAATATGTTTTTGAAAAGATATTTATATTTGTATTATCGGGAGAACGATGGCTGCCATTTTTGCCTGCGGTTTCTATTAGCTTGGATTCCACCATTGATCATGTCATTGGAAGACATTTCTGAACTGCCCACAGCTCTCCTGTGAGACAGACTGAGTAGAAAGACCTCTCGTCCACCAAAAGCTGCGTTTTGCCGTCGGAGGAGAGGGTGGGACTCTCTAGGACATCTTTAGGTGTTGGTCTCTGATCTCTGTCTCCCTGACCCCAGTCTTGTCAGGGTCTCGTTTTGGTCCCCCTAGGTCTTGGTCTCGCTTTAGGTGGTCTTGATTCTACACACTGACATCATACTCTTAATCACCATCCAGTTAGACATATAATGCATGATTAAGTGTGACAGAGAGATCTCTAATTGCTGCTGATTAAAATGCTGCTGAGAGCAGTTATGTGATTATCCTGTGGCTCATGGGTTCAGGAACTTCGTCGTTCCACTCCGGAGCCTCCATGCGGCGCGCAAGTGATTTATTGATCCATGATCCTGACCAATCCCGCCCGCAATTATGTTGTTTCTTAACTTTTATTTTTTTATTTTTTATCCCCACGATTTTGTACCACCTTAGTACTAGTGCCAATTCCTAATGACGTGGAGAACATGTGAGGGTACCTACTAGGGTTGTCCCGATCACATTTTTTTGCTCCCGATCATTTGAGTTTGAGTATCTGTCAGTCCCGGTATTTCTTGTTCCAATCATTTTTCTTTTGCTCCCGATACAATCCCGATCATTCCCGATAATTTTTCCCGATCAAATACATTTTGCAAATGCATTAAGAAAAAAAAAGGACTAAAACTCAATGCAATTGTTCCAAGAAAAAGAAGTCCACCAAATAATATAGCAGACTAGAATAGCACTCCTCACTCAAATGTTCACTTTGGCAACTCCAAAGCAAATTCCACAACATTTATTTACCTGCCATAGTGTCAGTCCCTTGCCACTGTGTCGGATCACTGGTTATACTGGTATATTTACCAATACGTTATGGTGTGATGATGACAAATTAGGGCCAATACTGATACTTTTCTGGTACCGATACAGTATTGCCGATACCGATATGAACCGATATGACAAAAAGGGCCGATCCAATATTTTTCCTGATACCAATACAGTATCGAGACATCCTTAGTATCTATCTACCCTAGGGGACAGTAGTTGCCATTCATATTTTGTGTGAAGGCTATATATATAAGCTGGTTAATTGCAGGAGGAGGCAGGGCAGGATTCACACGGGGGACCCCGCTGGTTTTTATCACGCTCGCGAGCATTTTAATACCGCCGCCCACGCCGCAAAACATTTCCGCCGTGTCCCGCTACAGCGTGCTGAGCTCTCGTTGGAGAGCCCTCCTCCCCTTTATAAAACCAGCCCCTCGCCACTCGCCTACACACTTCTACTGGGTTTGAGCGTAGATATATAAATAATAGAGACATCCAGGCGCTAGATGGGAGGGGGAATCCCGGTGCCTGCTCTATTATTTATACATCTGTGCTGGAGTAGAAGTGTAGAATAGAAGTGTGTGTAAAGGGTAGAGTGCACAGGGGGGCGAGTTTCAAATAGTAGGGCTTGAGTACAGTGTTGTTTTCCAACCAGTGGTCCGGGGACCACCAGTGGTCCTTGAGAGGAGTCCAGGTGGTCCCCAGTTAAATGATGGACAGCTGATGACCAAATCGACCCTTGTAGATCTGTAACTCCTGAGAGCGTAAACATGAAACCAAATGGACCCTTACGGGTCCATTTGGTTTCATGTTTACGCTCTCAAGAGTTAAAATATATTTACACAACTGAGTGACTTCAAGGACGCCTGATTGACTACTACGGTCCTAATAAACCCCAGGAAATTGCATCTGGCCACAAATGATCTACTGAATGTGTATAAAGTGCAGTGTGGTGTGCTGCCTCCTTCACATTCAGTAGATCCTGTGAAAGTACGTATAATTTCCTGGGGTTTATTAGGACTGTAGTAAATAAAAACAACAACAACAATTGGGACAAAACAACAATTGGGAAAAACTAAAAGTTGTCCTTTACCTTTTGTCCATTTTCAAGAATCAACACATTTAGAACATGTTTTTCGACCAACATTCTGCCAGTTTTCTCCCCTAAATTGTGGACAAAAAACTTGAAAATCCTTAGTTTTGCATCCGAGAGACTAAACTCAACATCAAATGCTGGTCCTCCGTGGCTAAAATACAGAATAAATAGTGGTCCCTGGTGTGGAAATGGTTGAAAACCCACTGCTCTAGTATGCATTCCACTCTTTCAGCCAGGAGCAGCCTGGGTGCAGTACCCTGGGCTACCTGTGGGTGGAGACATAACACCTTCCACAACAGACAGTGAAGAGCAACACACACGCTGTAGTAATGAGACTGGAAGCAAAAAGGATATACGTTTATTGAGGCAGACAACCTTTTGAATTATTTATGCTGGCTTTTTATATGTAACATTAATGTTATGATAATCAGGCGGAGTCCTCTGAATGAAGATTGGTTGTTTAAGGCAAAGACCTCTCTGATCTTGTGTATTTTCTTCGACGAACGGTCGTGCATATAGATGTAAAAGAAACACTGGCGCGTTCTCGCTGTGTTGCATCAGAATGTAAGAACATGGAACCTTTTTTTTAACCCCTATAGGTCCGGGCCAATTCCTATATCTTCGAAATCACATATATTTGGCTGCCGACCTCCATTTGAAAACATGTTGCTCCGGGCTGAACCCAGAAGCATAGATTTGAGCTAAAAACGTTTGCTTTGATAGAATATATATTCAAGGATTTGCACCTCATTGTCACAGTTTTTTTAATGTCTACTTTGTGCCCCACTAAGAGCTTGTAGATCTACTATTTTTCAAAAGGTATAACATTAAGCTTAAAGGTTTTGTGCAGAATCTGACACCACGTTCGGCACGAAACGAAATCATTTTGCATTTTGCTTTGTTAGTAAATGGTATTGGCTGCCTTACTGTTGTTTGGCCGTTTTACTATTAGCTGCCACCAATGGCCAATCAATCGCAACCGATAGACTATCGCAACTGACATCACGACCATTAGCTATCAGTCACGACAATAGCTCGCCCGTTCTTCACCAGTCGCCACTAAACCTAACCCTAAGCCCTAACCTCAGTAAAACCTATGCCTAAATCAAACAAACTATGCCTAAATAAAACAAAACATAACGACCACAAAAAACTGTGGTCACATGTAACAAAAGTAATGTACAATATGTAGGGTAAACCAGAAACACAATAGCAGACAGACTTAACCAGCATAGATATAACGTAAAAAAAATGCCAAGGAGATGTTGCTAATAGTATAGCATTTTATGGGACATGGAATTGGGCCAATGGAAGTGTGTGGATTAGAATCCGACAAAATGTGGACAGAGGGGGAGAGGACGTTTGCAGAAAAGAATGGATTTTAAAACTTAATACAACATTTCCACAGGGTTTAAACCAATATGAAAGATAAGTAAGATTAGTTATCTCAGTTATCTCAGACTCTTCTTCAACAAAGATGGTGAATGCAAACATTCTCTGTATTGTACTCATACATAATGTTTAAGATACAAAACACTGAAGTATTATACCACAAACCTAACTTTAACCCCCTGACCAATAGGATACCTGCACTGCAGCAAACGGATAGCACACCTGCCACGCCCGCAAACAAATGAGACCTTGGGCCGATTCTTTTGTGAATTAATAACAGTTCCCTTCACTCTCAAACAGTTAAATAATGTCAGCTGTAACATACAGGCTGACAGAGAACCAGCCTCTATCCCAGTTCTAATCATGGGCTCCAGTATCATCATCAACCATGTCAAGGAACAACGTGATGCTTGTGTATTACGCCTGTTTGTTTAATATCTGCGAGGTGTTGTATTGTCTGTCTTCTGTGTGTGTGTGTGTGTGTGTGTGTGTGTGTGTGTGTGTGTGTGTGTGTGTGTGTGTGTTGTGTGTGTGTGTGTGTGTGTGTGTGTGTGTGTGTGTGTGTGTGTGTGTGTGTGCGCGCGCGCGCATTCATGCGTGTGCGTATTAGTCTGCCACCAATTAAAACTCAGACTTGAAGTAATGCAACTAAGCGATGCAGACAGAAGGGTAGTGATGTGGTGGGGGGGGGGGGGGGGGGGGGGGGGGGTGTTTCATCTGTTAGGATGAGGAACGTGACACCACTGTTGTCACGAACATCTAACTAACTAACAGCTGTCAACTTGCAGTTTCTCCCAGAGCCGTAATAATAGAAGTCACATTCCCCCCGTGACAACGTATAGTAAGTGATTTCTCTTAATTCAAATATTATTACTTTTTTCTTCTTTTTTGGCGACCATATAAGGAGTTCCACCCCAGTGAGCCCCTGGGGTCAATAAACCCTAGTTTCAGTCTGGGCTTCAGGAGAAACAGCGGATTCGACCGTTATCGCAGTTATCACGTTGTCATCAGCAGGACTTTTTCGGGGTAGAGTCCCTGAGTCACTGGATGGTAACCGCAAGGTTGCTGGTTCGAACCCAGACTCCTACAGAGTTAGTGTCGATGAACCTTAGAGTAGGGGTTTTCAAACAGGTGGTCTGGGGACCACCAGTGGTCCCTGAGAGGATTCCTGGTGGTCCCCAGTTAAATGATGGACAGTTGGTAACCAAATGGACCCTCATAGATCTGTAACTCTTGAGAGCGTAAAATTTTACGCTCACAAGAGTTAAATTACATTTAAACATCTGAATTACTTAACTTTCTGGAATTTACACAAATCGACATCGTAGAACTGTTATTTTGACCAACATTTGGCCGATTATCTCGCCTGAATTGTCGATGTAATGCACAATCTATGTAAAGTGCCTTGGATAAAGGCGCCATATAAATGCACCATTTAAATGCACCACTATTAGGATCTTCTCTCTCTTTTAGGATAGCATCATTATTTCTCTTAGAAGCTTAAGTCCTTATACTGTATCAATGTAGCAGTAAGCCTGTGGGATAGATTGAAGTTAAGGAGGCGGTAATGCAACTACGCAACCTATTAAGGACGCCAACTGCCGAGAGACGGCGAAATCATTTCCCGACCACGGATGAACGTTGGTCGTGACCGCTATACAATGATCGCGGTTAGGAAATGATTTCGCCTCTCATGCCAATTGCCATAATAATAGCCCAAGAATGATCAGTGAATCTGTGTTCTACAGAGTGGGTCTAGAATTGCCTGCTGAATTGTGTGTATATATATATATATATATATATATATATATATATATATTTTTTTTTTTTTTTTTTTTTTTTTTTAGAAAAGTCGCTCTGGATTAAGAGGGTCTGCTAAATGCCTGAATTGTAAATTGTATATACTATATATATATATATATATATATATATATATATATATATATATATATATATATATATATATATATATATATATATATATATATATATATTGTATATATACAATATATATAAGATAATTTAACTTGTTTCTGAATGTAATTCGCAGCATGCGGCTCTATCTATAGCTTATCTACGTTTCTATCAGTAGGAAGCACTGAGCAGTGAAAAAGTGAATGATGTAAATGTGTGTATCGAATTATTGTGACGTGTTGTGAGCTTGTAGATGATTTCATTTTAACAGATTTCGTGCCGTTGAAATAGATCTACGTCTCCCGTTATCATTATGAAATATAGTTATGACCGATGCCTCTTACGTTGAGCTACGTCTCTCTACGTTGCTTACCGTCGCTGGTTTGATACGATCCCCATGCTAACAGCAGCGTGCAGCGACCGCATATTCCATTGACAGACCATAATAAGGGACGGACCAAACCGGAAACCGGAAGTGTGTGTAACTTGTCCGTCGGGAAACATGGACCGAAATATGACTTTTAGATGAAAATCGCAGGCACTGGCTACCTAAAAAAATATGAAAAAGGGCTGGCACTGGGTGTGTTAAAGTGCCAGTAGTGCCTATAGTATACCCCCTCAAAGAACCAACCCATGAGGGTCTTTTCTTTGAGAAACATTGAGCTGCCATATTGGATGTGTAATAATATGAATAAACGTGATAAAGAGTGCCACGGCGGCGCATGTTAACAACATCAGCTCCAAAGCCCCTGTAATGGGCTGTTATTAGGAGGAGAGCAGCTTATTGCAGGCTCCTCGCCTGAACCCACTCCCACTGCCGCTGTAATACATCCTGACTGCCTGTTTATTGAGTCTGAAACAACAGAGTCACGTGTTTGAGGTTTTGTCACTTTGGAGAAGCGCTCTCCCTAATCGTGGCAGATAGACACTGAATTAAACAGGACCTCCTTCCCCCGCCGCCGCCACATGCAGACTAGCAGCAGTGGCAGGCCTATTTATTATTCATGTCGTAATCGGAAGGCATCTAACAGTGCCCCTAAATTAATGAGAAAATCTGATCGACCGGCTCTGAGCCCACCGGCGGCTGTCTCTCAGGACTTTGTTTTTATTATTTATTTATTTATTTTATTTTTTTTACAAATTGAGTTTGAAAAAAGCGGGGTACTTTTCTGTATAGTCCACCAGCGCAACGGACTCGGGCGGACGGGGGAAAGCGCGGCGTGGAAATGAACACGACATGCTGTCTGTTTTTAGATGAGCTGTGGTCCGTTTAGTTGCTGGAGTGATGAGAGGACTATAGAACAACAACAACAACAACAAAGCAGTGAGACACACAGTGAATGCACAACCGCTGCCTCTGGGCCTCGCTCTGGGGTGTTTACAGCTGCTACACTGTCTGACAGATAGTTTACCCAAAGCCAAAGTTCACCAACTTAAGTTGGATGAAATATATACGCCATAAACACGGCTATGTTTTAGCAGATCTATAGACCTGGGCACAGAAGCGTATGTTTGTTGTATTAAAGGAGAATTCCACACCAACACACATTGGGCATCAACCTACCTTGATTCCTGTGACATGATACATACAGTAATGTCCTTGATTTTTGTCACAGATGTTCCATTTTCTACATTTCAGCATGAGGTCCCCTTCCCTCCAACACAACTTGAAACACACCTTAGTGACATCATCAAGTTGTGTTTTCTTTTATGACCTTTTTCTCTGAGAGTGTACAAAACCTCTAATTGCTCCGGATGCGCTAGTAGGCACCTTGCATGGTTTCCACTGCCATCAGTGTATGAATGTGTGTGTGAATGGGTGAATGTGATGCTGCACAAGCTATGTAAAGCGCCTTGGATAAAGCCGCTACATACGTAAATGCACCATTTACCATTTTATTATAGCTACATTTTTAGCCTTTTCCCTCACTACGTAGCTTCTACTTTGATGCTGCAGCTGTTTCCCTGCAGATGTCCAGAACTTTTGTTCTTTTGGTCAACAAATATTTTTTGTAGTGCCCATGACAAGGCGGTGCTAGTATGTGTGTGTGTGGGGGTGGGGGGGGTGGGCGTGGGGTAGCCAATCACAGCCATGAGCCAATAGAGTGAAGGTGAGGTGGAGTTAGATGCAAATCAGTTTACAAACACATAGTTTAGTGTGCTCACTAAAGTTGCCTGATAATACCTTTAAACAAGGCAAGGGAAGCTTAGATCGATGACTCGTGCATGCATTAATAATGAAACCACTCAGCGTGCATTCAAAACAAAATGGATTAAAAAAAATAACAAGTTTTAATCATCATTTTTACTTGAACATAATCAATGATTTGCTAATTATTCTTCTGTTGGGGAATAATTGGATTTCATTCTGTTCATGCATTGATTTAACTGTTCTCATATATAATCTTGTACACTGATTTCCCGGTGCCAGCTCTACTGCCTGCTATTATACAACAACGTCAAGTAAATTTTCCTCCTCGTCATGCTGAAAAAACTGCAGTTGTAATCTTCTACTGATTTATATTTATTTATTTTATTTTTTTGCTTTTGATCTTCACTTTATAATTATTCACAGAGGGGCAGACAGTAGACTGACAGGAAATGGGGAGAGAGAGAGAGAGAGATGTCTGGGTGACGTGAGGACAATTTGCACGAGTCCCACCCAGAGCCTTATAGTGGGAGAGTTGCGATATTGAGGGATCAAAAACCAGAGCATCAAGAACCAGCAGCTCGTCATCACATGACTATTGTGGCAACCCAGGGGAGAATGGCAATATTCACAATAAAATAAGAGGCTCAGAGTCGGTATCTGCAGGTAACTTAAATTGTCTTTCTTTTATTAAACAAGGGGTAGAATAAATCGGAGCAAAAATTCAACTGAAGGATTTCTTCAGTTTGGGGCTATGGCTCCTTTCACTCATAAGGCACAGTCCTGGAAGGGGCAAAGCAGAGAGAGAGCTAGTGACTTATGGCTCTGGTTGAGGGGGGGGGGGGGGGGGGGGGAGTTCAGTCGGCTCGTGTTTAGTCCTCATATCACTTCTCGTGATTGTTGCTTCCTCACTCCTCCCAAGGAACCTTTTAAGAAGGAAGGGAAGCTAAGTCTGCCGCAGCTGCGCCATGACACCTCGGGTGGCAAAACTCCTACCGGAAGCCAGGGCAAATACATGGCAGTGGATGGCAGCACACTGATTTTTTTGTAATCAAATATTATTTCTGAACGACTGATACCATTGTAAGTTAAGCACTTCTGGAAAATAACAGAATACACATAAGACATTGTGGTCTGCTGTGTTGCTTTTCGATGTGTACACTGTGTAATGTTATATAGCTATCCAAAGAACAAAAAGTTTGGGTCTGATCGTTCTGAACGTGACGTCACTGTCTGCGAGACTGCAGCAAAGAGGGGCAGTTCTCGCGATGAGAGGCTAGGCAGCCCAGGCATTTTGTGCCGTTTAGATAGCTTAATAAAGTGAAATAGTTTGCAATTCGAAAAACACCCACTCAGACAACAATCTGTGACCTGTTTTCTTTTATATTCCTGAACCGATTATATGACATTGGTCGCAGTCGTTCATAAATCATGTTTGTTTGCAAGAAATGTGGCATCCTGCCATCCACTGCCATGTATTTGTCCTAGCTTTTTGCCACCCGAGGGGTCATGGCGCAGCCGCAGTAGACTTGGCTTCCCTTCCTTCTTAACTCATTAATTGCCCATTTTTAATGAATTAATCAAGCTCCCAGGCCCATATTTTGAATTCCAGTATAATATTTTGTGATATGACCACAATGTCACGAAATATCTCATTTTATGCATGAATGTCTCTGGTTTACACAGGAAAAAAAATCATCTCTCTACCACATTCCATTGTTGAGTTATTACTGGCCATGCCACTATTCCTCATAATGCCAACAATATACCCCAATTTTCACATTTTTTATTCATCAAATTAATGCCAATCAAATAAAGCATATGATTCCAAATACTCATCATTTGTTGAGTTGATCATATACTATATGATAACACCCAGTAGGTGGCAGTAATGAGGACGATAGCCGGAAATGAAGCGCATTTCCGGTCACAGAGTAAGAGTACTTCCTGTTTATCCGTTGCACTGCTGCTATGCAAACAGTGTGGTTGTGTGATCATCATGAAGGCCTCGATCGGAGCGATCGTGTTTTCTATCATATATAAGTCAAATCAAGCTGTAATGACGCACCGATGGTTGGATTATGATCAGCGATGGACATACAGACCGCGCACGCGCACGTGCAAGCGTGCACGCGGCGATTTTGGCCATTACTAAGTGAGTAGAACCTGCCGTTAGCCGATCATGCTAAAAAAATGTTAATCGCCTGAAATGAATGTTATAAAAATTAAGGATTAAATAAAGCGTCAAACACAGCGTCAAGGGCATCAAGGGCTTAGGTATTATAGCGTGTTTACAGCGTCAAAATGCGTCAAGGGCAATAAACCAGTTAAATAGGTTTCTTGACTCCTCCATACAATAGACTGGCCCACACAGCTGGGGCGCCTGCTACAGTATTTAAAAACTTCTGCTAATGGCCTGACTGGCTGCAGGTGAGACCATGCCCAGGCTCCCATTGGCTGCAGCACCTGTACAGGGTAGTATACTCCCTCTATCACCTCCCCCAGCCTCCTTCTGTGTGGGGTGGGCGTGGCTCTTTCCCCTGGTTTGCCGCACTATACAGAGCCTCTCTGAGTCCTGACTGCAGTTGGGAGTACATTGTTTTCAACGAGAACGGCGCAAATACCTTGCCTCCAGTGGTTGTATGAATGTGGGAAGTGGGGTTAGTTTTGGGGTCTGTTGGGGCTGAAATGTCATCAAATGGTGGTCCGTGGCTTAAAATTTTGAATGAATAGTGGGCCTTGGGATCAAAAAGGTTGAAAACCAGTGCTTTAAATAGGATAAAAAGGATTTTTTTTTTTCAGCAGACAGTGATGCTATGTACGGATAGAGAGCCCACATAGGGCTGTGATTGGCAGAGGTCAGGACTAATGGCGGTGAGTCATTGGAGGCCGACGGTGTTGCATCTCTCTGCACTGTGTGATCTTTGTTCTCCTTGGCCTGAGCCTGACTCAGACAGACATGAACAGGGGCGGATCTAGGCATGGGCATGGGGGGTTTGGGGGGGCAATGCCCCCCCTAAATGTCCAGACTGCCTCACCAAACACGATGGCATGCAAAACAACCCAAGATATTTCAAATTAAAGTGCTTATAATTAAAATGATATGAAACACTACTACTGCTAATAACTAACTACAGCTGTGTCACCACTAAACCAACAGCATTTCATCACTGAAAACAGTCTGACCTTTAGCTTTATGCATGCTGCGTGTCTGTTGCATTGAAAATGGTATGGGTGCAGCACTGCGGCTTCATTCATGCCACAGGTGATGAAGCCGCCCCCATACCTTTTTATCCTGACCCCCCAATTGGGAAATAGTACATCCGCCCCTGACAAACACTAACGCTACGGATATAGTTCCACACGCAGCGCAAAGCCTCGAGGCAGGGTGTGTGCGTGTGTGGGTGTGTGCGTGTGGGGGTGTGTGCTGCACACCTGTGTGCGTGTGGGGTTGTGTGTGCGTGTGGGGGTGTGTGCTGCACACCTGTGTGCGTGTGGGGTTGTGTGTGCGTGTGGGGGTGTGTGCTGCACACCTGTGTGCATACGCATGTCAACTTCAGTTGACAGCTTCAGCTTCAGCTGTCAACTGAAGCTTCCGTTAAAGGTAATATTTTTGTGTGTACAATCCACGTCCACAGATAGCGCCTCCAGGCTTGAAGCAACGCTCCCTGGTGGTCAAGTTTGGTACGGCACGCCTGTTTGCTTTGTGCACGCGGACAGGGCAGTTTGTGTTTAAGTTGTTTTCTGGATGAACCACCGGTCCTCACGTCATATACTACCTCTCAAAACATAACAGATATATGACAGAGAGAGAGAGAGAGAGAGAGAGAGGGGTTTTGAAGGAGTCAAGGCATTCGCATGTATTTTTGTTTTTTATTTCCAGTGTGAAAATCCTCAGTGGGCTGAGTCAGTGTGCATACGAGTTAACTGTGTTAAAATGTTAATCAGATTAATCAACACAATTAATTTAATCCCATTAACCTCCATTAACCTTAGTATAGTTATATCAAAAGCCCTTAAAATTGATTTTTAATTACCTCCTGAAAACAAAAAAAAAAATTGCTGGGCGTGTCATGGGCGTGCTGTGTGTGTCACGGGCGGATCTAGGCATGGATCTAGACTGGGCATAAATGCCCAGTCTGCCCCAACTAAAACGATGCCATGCAAAACAACCCATGGTATTACAAATTAAAGTGCCTATATTTAAAATGATTTGCAACCCTACTACTGCTAGGCCTACTAACTAACTACAGCTGTGTCACCACTAAACCAACAGCATTTCATCATTGAAAACAGAAAACTCTCTGAGTCAGACCTTTAGCTTTATGCATGCTGCGTGTCTGTTGCAACTTCAACAACAACTGATGTTATTATTGATGTTTTACTTGTCTAATAAAAGTCCTGTAACCGAAAATGACGCTTCGCGCCACGGGCGATGAAGCTGCACCCATACCATTTTCTCCTGCCCCCCCAACTGGGAAATGTTGCATCCGCCCCTGGTGTGTGTGTTCGTATGCGTGTATACAAGTGCGCGGGGGTGTGCTTGTTTTGTTCCTTTCAACTACTGGTAGAGGGAGAATAAAAGCCTCTCCCTGGCTGTTTGGGCTTCCATGCTGCCTCTCTGTAATCCCACTCACATGCTTGTTTAGCTCCGAGAGGCTCCATCTCTGCTAACCCCATCCATAGTCCAAAAACGGTTCCTCTTTGAAGACCGCTCCTCCACGCGGGTCAGTCGGTCAAAGCAGCGTGCGATTCTTCTGCTGAGTTTCAGCCGCCGAGCGCCGGGCCTCTGGTGTACCGGCCTTGACCTCGTTGCTTTAACTGAAGCACAGATACATGCCCATTATAATAGTTTCTCTGACTCTGTGTAATGTCAATGTGTTCCTTGCGTTCCCCCGCCCTCACGCTGTAAGATTGTTTGTTTGTGAGTGTGAATCTTTCCTTCTGCACAAAAAATGGGAAATGTACAGAACTACAGTGTACTATAGGTCATATTGGACCCTTCCATGATGACAGCGGAGAGCAAATGTCTGTCGTTTGTCTGATAATAAGGACAATTTAACAAACAAATTGAGTAAAATCGCAAAAAAAAAAAATGCGTGGAAAATTCATGAGAGCCTCAAATCCATATGGCCTCCTTCAGTGGTGGACTGGGCAAAAAAAATCGGCCCGGACATTTTTAGCGTGGTTTGGCCTAGACTGGCCCACCACAATTCTACCTGGTATAGTTGGTTAACCAGATGTAACTCTTTGAGAGCGTAAACATGAAACCAAATGGACCCTTGCGGGTCCATTTGGTTTCATGTTTACACTCTCAAGAGTTAAAATATTCATCTAAATTGGCCCAAGTTCAGTTAGAAAATGTAGAAGATTAATGGTCATTTTGATCTGTATGTTTGACTGTTTTGTTTCCCAAATCCAGGCTGGAATTGTGGACCAAAAAATAAATAAAAAATAAATAAAATAAATCTTTAGTTTTGGGGGTCTGTTGGGGCTAAAATGTCATCAAATGGTGGTCCGTGGCTCAAAATTCTGAATGAATAGTGGGCCCTGGGATGAAAAAGGTTGAAAACCAGTGCTTTTAATCATACTGTGATACCACCGGCCCCCCTACGGGTCGTGGCCCACCAGGAGACCTCCCTGTACGCCTGATGGTCAATCCGACCCTGGACTCCATCAGACACAATAAGAAAATTACCTAAAATTCATTCTGCTTCATGTACAGTAGCATGTGACATGTTTAACTATGTGGTTGTCATTATGATGAATACATTCCAGGCAAAAAACACACAAAAAATGGCGAGAGCCGTCATCACAAATGTGACGAAATGTGATGAAGTCAACACATCTGAGCACAGTTGGGCATTTGTTAGTTCAAGGAGTGGTTTTTGAGCATAGTTGCAATCTTTGGGGTTGTTTTTTCAACATTTTCACCATTTTAAAGCACATTTTTTGTGAAAAGCAAAGAGAAATAGTCATGGTTGCTTTTTTTCAAAGGTTAGTGAAAAATCCATTTAATCGATTTCATTAATTGTGTTAAACTGATGTTTTCAATATCTCAATATAGCTATCTGATATGCCCAGTATATACTGTACTGTGTGCGTGTATAACTTTAGGCGGAACACATTTTCCTCTTCCCACTGTTGTTGTGCTTGTTATTTATACTCTGTGCTGTTTAGAAAGGGACCATTTCCCAGGTGTGCTGCTGTGCTGCTGTTGATGTCCAGCCTGGTTGGCACTGACCTGCCTCATTATAGAAGTACTGGAGACACGCAGGTCTCCATGGACTGTGGTGGACTGTAGGGGTGCAGCAGATACGCAAAAAATAATTGGTTTCAAACAATCACCATAACTGCTTATCAACACAATTATCGCTATTTCTGAAGATCTACGCCAGTGGTTTTCAACCTGTTTGACTCCAGGGACCACCATTTATTCAGAATTTGAGTCACGGACCACCCATGTGATGACATTTTAGCCCCACAGACCCAAAACCCAAACATTTCTTCTTTTTTTATCTACAATTCCAGGCTGGACTTCGGAAACACAACAGGCAAACCCAGATCTCTAGTTGTGTAGATTTGGGGCTAATTCAGATGATGAATATTTTCATCATCCAAATGGACCTTGCGGGTCCATTTGGTTTCATTTTTACACTCTCAAGAGTTACATCTGGTTAACCAACTTAGCTGGGGACCACCTGGAACCCTCTCAGGGACCACTGGTGGTCCCCGGACCACCTGTTGAAAACCCCTGATCTACGCCAATCAAACATATAGTTACGCCCACCAGATCTTCGGCAATCTTACCTTAAAAGGATCCCCTGGCTAATAAGACAAATATGCCTTAAAACACTATACTTGCCTTCTATAACTAAAACATGCAGATAAAAACACCTTCAAAACTTTATTTCCTTCATAAATAGCAGGCAGATGATGTCACATGAGCATGTTCATCAGAATAAGCGAGTTATCGTCATTTAAAAAGTATATGCTCAATCATAGACACAATGTTATGCTCTTCTCTCACAAGATAGCCGCCGTGAACAACGTCGCTCCCGATTGGCCAGCAGCGGGGCCGAGCCATCTAGCTTTCTTATATATCCATGGATTAATCGGCCATATCCTGTGCACTGATCTAAAATTTCCCCCTGGAAAAGAAAACAATTGCACTTTGAAAAGAGCACTTTGAAATATTTGAGTTGCACATTGGAAGATACGGCAGCTAACTATTTTTGTCGCAAAAGTGTCGCTCCTTTTCGTGCAGTATCGGCCATTGACTACAATATATAACTAATGATCAACTGAAAAAGCAATTTTTTTTTTCAGTTTCCCCCTATATGACATTCCTGTGGCTTCACGCCACATGCGATGAAGCCGCCCCCATACAATTTTCAACTCCCCCCCCCCCCCCCCCCCCTTCCAATTGGGAAAACTTACATCCGGGCCTGGTTTGTGATAGAGTTCTCAAACTCTGCCCGAACCCGACCAGGCCCGAACCCGACATTTAGGGCCGGGTAGGGCCGAAAATCTATCCTAATCAATAGGGCCGGGTAGGGCCTCAGGCCCCATGAAAAAATAATATATATTGAATTATTTTAATATCGTAAGAATAATAGTTATTTTCTGTATTTACCTATTATGAAGATGGTGCTGATTGCCATCTCAATTTTAAGCTGTGGCGAATTCTCAAATTTTGCCCAAACCCGACAGTTTAGGGCCGGGTAGGGCCTAAAATCTATTCCATTTAGTAGGGCCGGGTAGGGCCTAGGGCCTGAACTGTTAGGGCCGGGCCTTAATTTTCAGGCCCGTTGAGATCTTTAGTTTGTGATCCCTGCAGGACGCTGGTTGAGAACTGAGAACCGCTGTGTTACTGGATGCTAGGTTCGGAAAGAACCAGTAGTTTAATGCACTATAGTGGATGCTGTAGTGCATTTCTTCCGTAATAAATATGTATCGCTGGAACGTCAGAACCAAACACACCCTGATGACTGACTCCTCCACTTCTACTAACTGGGCTGCATCTCTGTGTGGAGAATTCCCAGAGGGATGATACTCACTGCATCAGGGGCGGATGTAACTTTTCCGAAAAAAGAGAAAATGATATGGGGGCAGCTTCGGGTGATGAAGCCGCCCCCATACCATTTTCGATACAGGACTTTTATTAGGCAAGTAAAGCATCAATAATAACATCAGTTGTTGTTGAAGTTGCAACAGACACGCAGCATGCATAAATCTAAAGGTCTGACTCAGAGAGTTTTCTGTTTTCAATGATGAAATGCTGTTGGTTTAGTGGTGTCAGCTGTAGTTAGTTAGTAGCAGTAGTGTTTCTAATCATTTTAAATATAAGCACTTTTGAAATTTGGGTTGTTTTGCATACCATCATATTTGGTGGGGCAGTCAGGGCATTTAGGGGGACACTGCACCCCCCCCCCCACCCCCGTGCCCATGCTTAGATCCGCCCCTGCACTGCAGAGAAGATTTCTGCTGAAATATCTGCTCTTCTCAGCAATTTAAAGTAGATCACATTTAGTTGCAGACCGTGCACGTGTGTGTGTGTGTGTGTGTGTGTGTGTGTGTGTGTGTGTGTGTGTGTGTGTGTGTGTGTGTGTGTGTGTGTGTGTGTGTGTGTGTGTGCGTGCGTGCATGCGTGCGTGCGTGCGTGAGTGTGCGCGTGTGTGCGTGCGCATGCACACCGTGTTCATATATTATGAGTCAGGAAACTAGTGTCATTTTATCTTATCCCTTTTGGCATATTTATCAGAATGTTTGCCATTCATGACCCGAGGACAATTGTGAAAATGTAAAAAAAAACAAAAAGACGTTTTCTGAAAAACTTTGTTGCTACTGTATATAATTCTGCTCAGACTTTTCACATCCAAGACCCCTAAAATTGCACTAGCGCTTCCTAAAACCCATTCAAACGTGCATGCACACAGGGCACAGCGGCAAAGTGGTAGTGCTGTCGCCTCGCAGCTAGAAGGTCCTGGGTTCGAGTCCCGCTAGAGATGCACTGGGCGCTGGCCATAGAGTAATAAAATATAGAGTCGTAACCAGAGTGATAGCCCCGCCCCCTTGCCATTCATTCAGGAACTGGTTGGAATAACGTGTTCCTTCCACGCGCTACGTCCAACCAGGGAAACTCCCCCCTGTCAGGTGAAAAGAAGGCAGCTTGGACTCCTCATGCATTGAAGGAAGCATGAAGCCTGTCCGCTGTCTCCACACACACACACACACACACACACACACACCACACACACACACACACACACACACACACACACACACACACACACACACACACACACACACACACACATACGCACACACACACACACACACACACACACACACTTGTGTTCATCGATCGAAACACACAAAAAATACATTAATCATCAATGTGCATTACAAATAGCAAGTGTGAGAGCACTTCACTGTATTTACACACATCCACAAAGGTGGACATTGTAGGGGGCGAGTGGCTAGCGCCCCTCAATAATATCAGTGCAGCGGCATGATCTTGTACTGTCAATTCTGCTATTTATGAACAGCTGAAATATAAAAGGACACAGAGGATTTCCTGGTATTAATGCGTTAATCATCCCTACCAAATAAGCCGTTGTCACATAATCCCCCTCCTATCATTTTCCCTCCTCAAAACCACTCTGGAAAAAAAATAAAGAGATATTTGGATTGGAATAAGTACACAAACAACTCAACCAGGGGCAGATCTAGGCATGGGCGTGGGGGGAAATGCCCCCCTAAATGCCCTGACTGCCCCACCAAACATGACGGCATGCAAACAACCCAAATGCTACCAACTGCTACCAACTAACTACAGCTGTGTCACCACACCATTAAACCAACAGCATTTCATCATTGAAAACAGAAAAAACAGAAAACTCTCTGAGTCAGACCTTTAGCTTTATGCATGCTGCGTGTCTGTTGCACCTTCAACAACAACTGATGTTATTATTGATGATTTACTTGACTAATATACCGTAAGTCCTGTAACCAAAAATGGTATGGGTGTGGCTTCATCGCTTCGTGCCACGGGCGATGAAGTCACCCCCCCTCCATTGGGAAATGTTACATCCGCCCCTGAACACAACACCAATCAATTGTGTGCACTGCTGTGTATCAGCCCAGCAGTGTGTTATCTATCACCACCACAATATACACTCATTTCATAGGTTGGTATTCTATTCGGTTGAAAATGAAGGAAATCATCACTTTTTCCTTTTCTAATATTGTTCATGTCTGTCAGTTGAGGTATACAGTACAGTATGGGTGGGAGATTTGGTCTAACGTCTTTTGTATTTGCCTAAAATATTGTCTATATTCATGCATTCATGAATCTACTTGCTGTTGCCTGGCTCCTTCCCTGAATCACCCACTTAATTTATTTTCCCTGGGGATTCAGGTCTGGCGACGTGGTCTGTGTATTAGTTGAAAATCCGGCTACAGTAGCTGATTGGCCGACAGCCCTGTCACTCAACAGTGTTAAACAACAAACATGGATCTTCCAATGCTTCTTTAAAGAAGCATCCGACATATTTTACTGCTGTTGTTCACATACCCTCGTCAGCTGTGTTTGTTTGGTTAGCAACCGTGCTAGCACCATTAGTCACATTAATGACAACAACGTTGTATGTGCTTTCCCAATATTCTGATTGGTTGGTATGAACCAATCACTGAAGACTGTAGCTTTGACAATGCCCATCCCATAAACTGGAGTCATGGGAGGGCTTTCAGACTAATAATGAATAATGAAGTGAAATTAAATGATAATTCAGATCAGAGCCGGATTTAGCCAGCCCTACTAGGGTAGGCCGGAAGAATGGCAGGGTGGGCAACTCCAAAGTCTTTCATATGAAGCAGTGGTTTTCAATCTTTTTGATACCAGGGCCCAATATTTATTCAGCATTTGAGCCACGGACCACCATTTGATGACATTTTAGCCCCACAGACCCCAAAACTAAAGATTTATTTTGCTTTTGTCGACAATTCCAGGCTGGATTTGGGAAACAAAACAGTCAAACATACAGATCAAAATGACCATTAATCTTCTACATTCTCTAGTTGTGTAGACTTGGGCTAATTCACATGATGAATATTTTAACTTTTGAACGTGTAAAATGAATTCATTTTTACGCTCTCAATGAGTTACATCTGGTTAACCAAAAATCCACCATTTAGCTGGGGGCCACCTGGAACTCTCTTAACCACTGGTGGTCCCCGGACCACAGATATTGATATTTGGTTCTTTTTTAGGGGTTTCTTGTGACTGAATATGGCAGAAAAAATGACAAACTTTTCTTGCTTTAACGAGCATGCATGTATAATGTCAATCTAAGTTGTTTTTTGTGATTCATGTTTCTGCAGGGTCTGGATGTGCGCGAGGATGCCCGCCACACAGTACAATTGCACTGCTCACTTCACACAAGTATGATTTTGAGCAGCCAGTCTGACTGGAGTGTTGAAACTTGGATGTGTGCATGTTGTGGGCAGGGACGATGTAACATTTCCCAATTAGGGGGACAGGAGAAAATGGATGAGACTGCAGAGCAGCTGCTGATGATGAAGCTGCAGCCATACCATTTTGGGTTACAGGACTTAAATTAGGCAGCAAAGCATCAATAATAACATCAGTTGTTGTTGAAGTTGCAACAGCTGTAGTTAGTTAGTAGCAGTGTTTCAAATCATTTTAAATATAAGCACTTTAATTTGAAATATCTTGGGTTGTTTTGCATGGCATCGTGTTTGGTGGGGCGGTCTGATCATTTAGGGAGGCATTCCCCCCCCCCCCCCCCCCCCACCCACATAGCCATGCCTAGATCCGCCCCTGGTTGAGGGAAGGAAACCCTAAACCCATCAGCCTCTCGTTCACTTCGTACCAAGTTGAAGGCGATCCCCTCCAGTCCCGTCTGTAGACCAGATATCTCTCTTCACCGAGACGCGATCTGTCGTCCAAATATACCTCCTCCCTGCAGCCTGTCTGACGGCAGACATGTTGTTCACAGGGGCGGATTGGCCATCTGGAGTACAGGGAGTTTTCCCGGTGGCCTGTGCCACCTAGTGGCCTGGACAGTTTTTTTTTTTTTTTTTTTTTTTTTTTTTAAGTCCAGGGCAGGCCAGGGCACCAGGCCCAGGCCAGGCAAACTAGTGTTTCTATCCTTCAAAAACGAAAAGGTGTCCTACACCAGAGCCTTCAAGTAGGAGAGATCTTCTACAAGACAAGACTAAGTTGGGCTAATTCACATGAATATTTTAACTCTTGAGGGCGTAAAAATGAAACCAAATGGACCCGCAAGGGTCCATTTGGTTTCATTTTTACGCTCTCAAAGAGTTACATCTCGTTAACCAGTGGCCTGGCAAAGGCAAAATTGTCCCGGTGGGAAAATATGTGCCAATCCGCCCCTGCATGTTGTTCATGTCAGATCCTCCCAGCTATCCTCCATCTCTCTCTCTCTCTTTCTCTCTATCCTAGAATAGCTCACGTCATTACGGCGATGCCTAATTTACTACTCAGGTTTTTTGCGAACGACGGGTGCTCCCGGCAGCATCTGTTTCTTTTAATTCCCAGCCCTAGAATAGTCGGTAGGATGTCGTTAGATTTTTATATACGTCGCCATAAGAATCCCAGACTCCAGCAGACTCGTGTAAAGCGTCGATCCGGAGCTTATTTTAATTAATGAAAGGTTATTTTACCTGTTACGGTAGACTGGAGAAGCTCATAAGTGCAATTATCTCTCAGGTGGTTAAGCAGGCATTCCCTCTAGACAGCAGGGGCGGATATAACTTTTCCCAATGGGGGGGGGGGGGGGGATGGTATGGGGGTGACTTCATCGCCCGTGGTAATAAAGCCGCACCCATACCTTTTTTGGTTACAGGACTTTTATTAGGTAAGTAAAACATAAATAATAACATCAGTTGTTGTTGAAGTTGCAACAGACACGCAGCATGCATAAAGCTAAAGGTCTGACTCAGAGAGTTTTCTGTTTTCATTTTCAATGATGAAATGCTGTTGGTTTAGTGTAGTTAGTTAATAGCAGTAGTAGTGTTTCATAATCATTTTAATTATCTTGGGTTGTTTTGCATGCCATCGTGTTTGCATGGCCCTCTTGCCCATGCCTAGATGTGGGTTCAAATCCTGAGTTGAACATGAAAGATACAGTATATATGGATCACAGCGTTAGAGTGTGTGTGTAAAACTAAGAGTGGTGAAAGCAATCTTTGCCCGTGGTGGCCGTCGTGACGGTTTTATAACTGTGCATAACAGTCGACCGTTTTGCATACTGGATGTGACAGTTTCCATAATGGTCGAGAATTAAGGTTAGGTTTTACTGAGGTTATGTTTAGGGAGTCAGGGTTAGGTTTACTAGGGAAAACGGTCGACTGGTATGCGAAACAGTCGCGATTGTTCTATGCAAAGCGGCCGCAATGGTTCTAAAACCGCCGCGCCGGCCGCCGCTGTCGGGAGAGATTGCTGACGCAGGTTCCCGATGAAACGTGGGAGAGATGTTTCAATTTGTAATGAAAACACCCTGTCTGCATGGATAATGTTTAGTTGAATATACAGAGGCTCTCTAAGGAAGGGGTGTGGGCAGGGAAGCAAGCAAATTAGCATAAATGGGCATGGCCAGGCCTGATTTCCTCTTACTGAGGCATGAAACGAGCTCGCCCCCCAGAGGCTGGCTGTAAAAAACATATTTTTATTTAACGTAACGTTGGCACGCCGCCACCACTGCTTAACTGTGTGTGTCCTTCACTCCATATGTCTGTATGTTTGAGTACCGATGTGTATCAGTTACTAAGAGCATGCACCTATTTACTTATCTCCAGTGTTGTAATGGTACTTTTAGAAGTGGGGGGACGCCTCTTAAAGGGGAATTCCGCCCATTTTCATTTTTTTCTGAGAGCATACAAATGTGAACCAAATGGACCCTAGCGGGTCCATTTGGTTCCATTTGTACGCTCTCAGAAAAAAGGAAACTCATTAACATGGTGAAACACATCTTGATGATGTAGTACAGGCATTATAAGGGAAAAAAGGGGTCAACCTGCACCTAATTGCAAAAAAAACAAACTCAACAGATTTTGAATCTTTAATATGCCCAGAATAACATACAAAAAGTTGCCTGGAATTGTCTGGGGGGAAAGTTGTGAAAATAGCCTGTAAAGTATGAGACTACAAAAAACGTTTTTTTGTCCCTTTCTGCTAGATTTCACCATGCTAAACCATATAACAATTTGATTGAATGGTTTACCAAACATTTCTCAGTTGTTCCATATGTATTTCATGCTGTAGAATCCAGTTCTGCAATGTATATTTTTGTATTGTGCATAATTATTGAATTTATCAGCATATTCACACATGGGCGGAAATGACAGGAAAAATCCTATAACAATTTGTTAAACGGGTTTATCATACTCTGCTCAGTTGATCAGTATGTATCTTTTCCTGTAGATTCAATTTCTGCAATGCACAGTACATTTTTGTATTGTGCATAATTAATGACAATTAGTATATTTGACACATAGGCGGAATTAATTTGATATGTTGATGTGTATGTATAATTAGATTGTTTCAGTCCAGTAATAATGTCATTTGACCTTGGACTAATTGCAACTAAAAAAACCTCAACTGATTTTGAATATTTAATATGCCCAGAATAACATACAAAAAGTTGCCTGGAATTGTCTGAGGGAAAAGTTTAGAAAATGGCCTGTCAGGTATGACCCTACCAAAAAAAAAAAAAAAAAAAAAAAAAAAACGTCTTATTGGCAATTTTTGCTAGATTTCACCATGTCAAACCCTGTAACATTTTGATTAAATTGTTTACCCAACTTTCTCAGTTGATTGTTATTTAGTCCTGTAGAATCCATTTCTGTAATGGCCATTTTTGTATTGTGTATAATTAATAAGATAATTTGCATATTTGACATGGGTGGAAATAACAGGGAAAACCCTATAGCAATTTGACAGTTTTGATAGTTTGGGAAATTTGATTTACCAAACTTTTCTCAGGTAATCTCTGTGTATTCTTCCCTATAGAATGCAATTCTGCAATATATCTTGAGCATATATAATTTGATAATTAGCATATTTGTCACATGGGCAGAAACAATTCGATAATCTACTGTATATGGATAATTTGATATTTGATTTGAGATCAACTGTCAAGTGTTGTTAAAAGTCATTTGTCTGATGCATTAGTACAAAATCACTGTCACTCTCTAATAAGGAAGAAGATGTCTGAAAAGGATGTAGGATTTTTCTCCCTTCATTTCCTGGGAGGTTTTCTGTTCAGGCTTGGTGAAAACTCTGTGGGTGAACCAAACTGGGACAAGACTATTGCCACTTGCAGGCATTGTCCTCTGGTGTACGATAATCAATACATATCTGAGTACACTGTCTCCAGATGTTTAAATTCCTTCAGATTTTCTGATCAGTTCTGTCTTGTTTTCATCACTATGTACTGTAGAAAGGCTGACTTAGCCCCTTCCCTTTTTTGTCAAGTGTCTCTGATGATTCTAACAAGCCTTTCACAACTTCTTCATCTATGGCTTGGCCAGTCTTTAAATGCCTTGCCACTTCTGATGCGAATTGATTCATGTGCATGGACATCTATCTGGTCAACTTGTTCATTTTCAGCACCTTGGATAGTTTCTTTTGTTTTGAACTCAGTATCAGTAAGTTCTCTTCAATAAGCTCTTCTCTAAGCCCCACCTTTTGGGGCGGGGTTTGTTCACTGTCCAATGCCAATCCATATACTTTAGCAACTGTTGCCATCCAGGTCAGGCTTTCCTTTTCAAGCTTTCCTCTTCCAGCATGCCCATTGGACATGGCCGGATTGTTGAGGGGCTTAGTTAAGAGCTAATTCTCTTTGGCCATGAGATTCTGCCTTGAGTGATGTACTGAATCCTCCTTGCATGAGACCACGCCTGACTTTGACCTCTTTGTTCAGTCACCTCAATTATGAGGTGACTGAAAATTAAGTCTCCAAGAACTGAGTGGAATGTGTCTCCAGAAAAACTTTTTTCCATCCTACAGGATTTGTTTGGTGCAAAGTTGCTAGTGTTACATTCAACACATAAAGGTTGTTCTGCCAGTAGGCCTAATTGTTTTCTACTGAATTTATCAATGCAAGCTTTGTTAAATTATCATTCAGATACCCAATCGTTGTTGTTCTGACCAGTGTTGCTTAATAATAGCAAACAATATTCTCAATTCTGGGTTCAAGATTGAGGTTCTTCTGAGCATAGGGCCGGAACGAACCATTTCCATTGACAACACCCTGGTATCATCTGTTCCAACAGCCAGGAACCTTGGTGTTGTCCTGGACAGCCAGCTCTCGTTCAAAGCACACATTACAGCTACATGACATGTATCACCCTTTCTTGTAGATTGATACTTCAGGCATCACCCTGTGCCTATTCCTAATGTGATCCTGGGCTCTACACACCCTCTGCCACCCTGCTTCCTTCAAAGCATAACTCCCTCGTTACTGTTAACTCCATCCTTACTGGCATACTTGAGCCTCTCCACTGATCCAACCTACTACAGCTTCCTTGGTCCCTCCATTGGCTCCTGGCTGCTGTCTGCAGTACGAATATTGGATGCCGTCATTCAAAGCAACTACAATATGGAACTATATTTCTTGTCTGATCGCACCCTATACAAGCCCTCCAGAGCACTCAGATTAGCCGACACAGAGCCGAATGCGAAACAGAACTGCAGATTCGCTCCCAATCTTCAGCCACAGTCTGAAAACGCTCCTTCAGACTTCATCTTAGCCCATATCACTTGCCCTAGCCTCGACCTATGCTATGGAAAGGCTCAACTTAGTATCTTATTTTGCAGTTAGCAAACATACCGTATACCATTTTTGTAAACATGGGACCATAGTGTTAATATATGCATATATGCGCTTATGTGTCAAATATACTAATTGTCATTAATTATGCACAGTACTGTACATTGCAGAAATTGAATCTAGAGGAAAATATACATACTGAACATCCGAGCAAAGTTTGATAAACCCGTTTAACAAATTGTTATAGGATTGTTCCTGTCATTTCCGCCCATGTGTGAATATGCTGATAAATTCAATAATTATGCACAATACAAAAATGTACATTGCAGAACTGGATTCTATAGGAAGAAATACATATGGAACAACTGAGAAATGTTTGGTAAACCATTCAATCAAATTGTTATATGCTTTAGCATGGTGAAGTCTAGCAGAAATGGACAAAAAAACGTTTTTTGTAGTCTCATACTTTAGAGGCTATTTTCACAACTTTCCCCCCAGACAATTCCAGGCAACTTTTTGTATGTTATTCTGGGCATATTAAAGATTCAAAATCAGTTGAGTTTGTTTTTTTTGCAATTAGGTGCAGGTCAAGTGATATTATTACTGGACTACTGTCATCAACATGTATTTCACCATGCTAATGATTTTTTTTCACCTCCATTTCTAGGAAACACAGAATGGGGAAAGTTTTTTTTATCATGTCCACAAAACATATCTAAGGTGTATTAATGTAAAATATTGAAAATATGCACACTTGCATACACACTGGCATTTGTAGTAAGTATAGCATATTGAGAACAATTGTATCCATAAAAGTAAATGACAAGACAAAAAAACGTGGGCCTACTTTTGTCCCAAAAATATCTTAGATGTGAGAAGTGGGAGGACTCCGTCCCTCCACTACACCCCTGATTATCTCGTATGCTTCATGGATACGTGCCTCATGGGCGGGCCCTTCGGTAGGCCCTTCGATCATCAACAACTGGTCTCCAAGACTGTTGCAAACCAGGCGAGATTATTCAGTAGCCTCTGGTGCTCCCATTTGGATTTATTAATCTCTGTTGCGCTCATCTGATTTTGGCCTCATAATGATGTCATCAATGCACCCTGCTTTGTATAATTCCTCCTTGTCTTCAGTCTTCAGTTACAAAATTGCATTTCCACTTTGGTTACAAATCCACAAGTCTGGTTTTATCCAGCATCAGTATTACAATAACTGAAATAAATAATGTGCATATCAGCGCCCCCACCACCGCAGGACACTGTGGTACTGCAGCGAAAACTGCTTTCAAAGTCCAGAAAGAAATTACACAAGCCTCATTCACCACGATGAGTGGTGATTGAAAATAATTAAAAATAAGCATAGGGCCTATAGGGATATATGAAATATGATATTAAGTTTTAAAAATAGGGCTGGGACTTTAACTGATTAATTGACATTAATTACCTGTTTCAATTGACACAAAAAATGCTTCTCGGATCAAATATTAGCATGTGATTAATTGATTGATTGATGATTGTGTGAGGCCCATAGTGAACCATGGTGCAGTTGATGCATTATCCTTTGCAGAAAGAAACTCTCTCTCCTCCTAACACTGGCGGATCTAGGCATGGGGGGGGGGGGCTAAATGCCCAGGGGGGGGGATGCCCCCCTAAATATTTCAAATTAAAGTGCTTCTAATTAAAACGATTACAAACACTACCACTTAAACTAACTAGAGCTGTGTCACCAGCATTTTATCATTGAAAACAGAAAACTCTCTGAGTCAGACCTTTAGCTTTATGCATGCTGCGTGTCTGTTGCAACTTCAACAACAACTGATGTTATTATTGATGCTTATACTTGACTAATAAAAATCTTGTAACCGCAAAAATGCTATAGTGTCGCTTCGCGCCACGGGCGATGAAGCCGCACCCATACTAAAGGTCTCAACGGGCCTGAAAATGAAGGACCGGCCCTAACTGTTCAGGCCCTACCAGTTCGACCCGACTAAATGGAATAGATTTTAGGCCCTACCCAGCCCTAAACTGTCAGGTTTGGGCAAAATTTGAGAGTTCGCCACAGATTCAAAATTAAATGGCAATCAGCACCATCTTCATAATGGGTAAATACAGAAAAAAAAATTATTATTCTTACTATAATAACATAATTCAATGTATATTATTTTTTCATGGGGCCCGAGGCCCGACACGGCCCTATACTGATTAGCATAGATTTTAGGCCCGACCCGGCCCTAAATGTCGGGTCGGGCTGTTCGGGTTCGGTCCTGGTCGGGTTCGGGCAGAGTTTGAGAACTCTAACCCATACCATTTTCTCCAGCCCCCCCAATTGGGAGATGTTACATCCGCCCTGTCTCCTAATAACAGCAGGAACCATAAAGTTCACTGCAGGTCATCAGTGAGACAGGATTCATTTTTAGTGAGAAGAGCAGCGACAGTAATTATTCCATTGGGCAGAGCAGTCTAAGCACAAACAACAGATTTTTCCCCCCTAATCTGTGAAAAGCTAACTTATGTGTGATTGTGTTTTATTGCTTTTCGGGAATTCAGCCCAAATAATAATAAGCCTGGTGGCACCTGTGGCACTATATCGCATTTTCCTCGATATTGGGATATACTCTCTGCATTGCTTTTTTTTGCATTTGTTTGTGTGTGTGTGTGTGTGTGTGTGTGTGTGTGGTGTGTGTGTGTGTGCGTGTGCGTGTGCGTGTGCGTGTGTATTGGAGTGGGGAATGTATTTGTATTTTTTGCGGGCTGCTATCTCCATAGCAGTGTTGATTTTGTCAACTACTACTAAAAAAAAACAATCAACTGCCTTTTTTCACTGTCTAAACAAAATTTAAAGGGAAATTCCACCCATTTCCAACATTTTTCTGTCAATTATATGCCTTAGAGATGGTTGTGTTTCAACATGTTAATGATGCTTCTTTTAGGACCTTTTTTTTCCTGAGAGGGTACAAATGAGACTTTTTTTTTTAAATGGGTGCAATTCCCCTTTAACCCTTTGTGTACTCAACGCATATTGGTGTTCTAACCATTATGCTTTACCTATTGAAAAATATCAGACCTACAAGCTCATAGCGCGCCACCGAGTGGCGCGCTATGAGCTTGTAGGTCTGCTATTTTTGAAAATTCATGAAAATGTGGCAGAAATCTTCAAATATATTATTTCAGAATAAAACATTTTAACTCAAATCTTTGCTTCTGGGGTGATCCCTAGAAGTTGTTATTTTTTTTTTTGATGGGGGGTCCACAGCCAAATATAGATAATTCTGGTGGTCCTATGAAAAATCCCCCATAGGGATTAAATCGCTAGGTGTAAGAAATCTCTCCCATCGACACATCTCTAATAGTCCAGTAATAATATCACTTGACCTGCACCTAATTGCAAAAAAAACAAACTCAACTGATTTTGAATCTTTAATATGCCCAGAATAACATACAAAAAGTTGCCTGGAATTGTCTGGGGGAAAGTTGTGAAAATAGCCTCTAAAGTATGAGACTACAAAAAACGTTTTTTGTCCATTTCTGCTAGACTTCACCATGCTAAAGCATATAACAATTTGATTGAATGGTTTACCAAACATTTCTCAGTTGTTCCATATGTATTTCTTCCTATAGAATCCAGTTCTGCAATGTACATTTTTTGTATTGTGCATAATTATTGAATTTATCAGCATATTCACACATGGGCGGAAATGACAGGAACAATCCTATAACAATTTGTTAAACGGTTTATCAAACTTTGCTCGGATGTTCAGTATGTATATTTTTCCTCTAGATTCAATTTCTGCAATGTACAGTACTGTGCATAATTAATGACAATTAGTATATTTGACACATAACGCATATATGCATATATTAACACTATGGTCCCATGTTTACAAAAATGGTATACGGTATGTTTGCTAACTGCAAAATAAGATACTAAGTTGAGCCTTTCCATAGCATAGTCGAGGCTAGGCAAGTGATATGGGCTAAGATGAAGTCTGAAGGAGCGTTTTCAGACTGTGGCTGAAGATTGGGAGCGAATCTGCAGTTCTGTTTCGCATTCGGCTCTGTGTCGGCTAATCTGAGTGCTCTGGAGGGCTTGTATAGGGTGCGATCAGACAAGATATATAGTTCCATATTGTAGTTGCTTTGAATGACGGCATCCAATATTCGTACTGCAGACAGCAGCCAGGAGCCAATGGAGGACCAAGGAAGCTGTAGTAGGTTGGATCAGTGGAGAGGCTCAAGTATGCCAGTAAGGATGGAGTTAACAGTAACGAGGGAGTTATGCTTTGAAGAAGCAGGGTGGCAGAGGGTGTGTAGAGCCCAGGATCACATTAGGAATAGGCACAGGGTGATGCCTGAAGTATCAATCTACAAGAAAGGGTGATACATGTCATGTAGCTGTAATGTGTGCTTTGAACGAGAGCTGGCTGTCCAGGACAACACCAAGGTTCCTGGCTGTTGGAACAGATGATACCAGGGTGTTGTCAATGGAAATGGTTCGTTCCGGCCCTATGCTCAGAAGAACCTCAATCTTGAACCCAGAATTGAGAATATTGTTTGCTATTATTAAGCAACACTGGTCAGAACAACAACGATTGGGTATCTGAATGATAATTTAACAAAGCTTGCATTGATAAATTCAGTAGAAAACAATTAGGCCTACTGGCAGAACAACCTTTATGTGTTGAATGTAACACTAGCAACTTTGCACCAAACAAATCCTGTAGGATGGAAAAAGTTTTTCTGGAGACACATTCCACTCAGTTCTTGGAGACTTAATTTTCAGTCACCTCATAATTGAGGTGACTGAACAAAGAGGTCAAAGTCAGGCGTGGTCTCATGCAAGGAGGATTCAGTACATCACTCAAGGCAGAATCTCATGCCAAAGAGAATTAGCTCTTAACTAAGCCCCTCAACAATCCGGCCATGTCCAATGGGCATGCTGGAAGAGGAAAGCTTGAAAAGGAAAGCCTGACCTGGATGGCAACAGTTGCTAAAGTATATGGATTGGCATTGGACATGAACAAACCCCGCCCCAAAAGGTGGGGCTTAGAGAAGAGCTTATTGAAGAGAACTTACTGATACTGAGTCAAAACAAAAAGAAACTATCCAAGGTGCTGAAAATGAACAAGTTGACCAGATAGATGTCTATGCACATGAATCAATTCGCATCAGAAGTGGCAAGGCATTTAAAGACTGGCCAAGCCATAGATGAAGAAGTTGTGAAAGGCTTGTTAGAATCATCAAGACACTTGACAAAAAAGGGAAGGGGCTAAGTCAGCCTTTCTACAGTACATAGTGATGAAAACAAGACAGAACTGATCAGAAAATCTGAAGGAATTTAAACATCTGGAGACAGTGTACTCAGATATGTATTGATTATCGTACACCAGAGGACAATGCCTGCAAGTGGCAATAGTCTTGTCCCAGTTTGGTTCACCCACAGAGTTTTCACCAAGCCTGAACAGAAAACCTCCCAGGAAATGAAGGGAGAAAAATCCTACATCCTTTTCAGACATCTTCTTCCTTATTAGAGAGTGACAGTGATTTTGTACTAATGCATCAGACAAATGACTTTTAACAACACTTGACAGTTGATCTCAAATCAAATATCAAATTATCCATATACAGTAGATTATCGAATTGTTTCTGCCCATGTGACAAATATGCTAATTATCAAATTATATATGCTCAAGATATATTGCAGAATTGCATTCTATAGGGAAGAATACACAGAGATTACCTGAGAAAAGTTTGGTAAATCAAATTTCCCAAACTATCAAAACTGTCAAATTGCTATAGGGTTTTCCCTGTTATTTCCACCCATGTCAAATATGCAAATTATCTTATTAATTATACACAATACAAAAATGGCCATTACAGAAATGGATTCTACAGGACTAAATAACAATCAACTGAGAAAAGTTGGGTAAACAATTTAATCAAAATGTTACAGGGTTTGACATGGTGAAATCTAGCAAAAATTGCCAATAAGACGTTTTTTTTTTTTTTTTTTTTTTTTTGGTAGGGTCATACCTGACAGGCCATTTTCTAAACTTTTCCCTCAGACAATTCCAGGCAACTTTTTGTATGTTATTCTGGGCATATTAAATATTCAAAATCAGTTGAGGTTTTTTTAGTTGCAATTAGTCCAAGGTCAAATGACATTATTACTGGACTGAAACAATCTAATTATACATACACATCAACATATCAAATAATTCCGCCTATGTGTCAAATATACTAATTGTCATTAATTATGCACAATACAAAAATGTACTGTGCATTGCAGAAATTGAATCTACAGAAAAGATACATACTGATCAACTGAGCAGAGTATGATAAACCCGTTTAACAAATTGTTATAGGATTTTTCCTGTCATTTCCGCCCATGTGTGAATATGCTGATAAATTCAATACTTATGCACAATACAAAAATATACATTGCAGAACTGGATTCTACAGCATGAAATACATATGGAACAACTGAGAAATGTTTGGTAAACCATTCAATCAATTGTTATATGCTTTAGCATGGTGAAATCTAGCAGAAAGGGACAAAAAAACGTTTTTTGTAGTCTCATACTTTACAGGCTATTTTCACAACTTTCCCCCCAGACAATTCCAGGCAACTTTTTGTATGTTATTCTGGGCATATTAAAGATTCAAAATCTGTTGAGTTTGTTTTTTTTGCAATTAGGTGCAGGTTGACCCCTTTTTTCCCTTATAATGCCTGTACTCTAATAGCAATGACATCCAGTGGAAGTAAGAACATGCTTTTGTTGGTTACAGACCGACTCCTCTAACCCACCTCACCCCTGCCCACTTTGACACCCTGGGTCGGCTTAGGTTTGAAGACATGAGAGTCCAACAACAACTTGCTGTGGGTCTGGTGTCTCTGGTCCACAAGATTGAGAACAAAATACCACCATGTACCTGTCCAAATAATGTCAATGATGTCCACTCCCACCAAACAGGGTTAGTTAACTAAAACGACTAAAAACTAAAAATGAATGCAAAAAACGATAACTAAACTAAAATTGTAATGTGGGTTCAGAAAACTAACTAAAACTAACTGAAATTATACCAACATACCCTTAGTTTTAGTTTTTATAAAGCTTTTAAATTCCAAATGTATTGGTGACCAGCATGAGGAGGAGATGCTTCTAGATCTTCTATCCACTACTGAGTTCCATAAACACTGGGGGTAAAGATTGTGTAAACTCAAAGCAAGGGTTGAATTACCAACCGTTTCCTACTTTGGCACATTTTAAATCCTATACCTGACAACCAAAGCAGAGAAAAAATAAAATAACTAAAACTAAAATTATAACTAAACTAAAACTAAATATTTTCACCAAAATAAAAACTAAATAAAAACTGGCAAATACGCTCTAAGAACTAACTAAAACTAACTGAATTAGAAAATAGAATGTCAAAACTAACTAAAACTAAACTAAAATGAAAAATCCATAACTATAATAACCCTGCCACCAACACCAGAGGGAGTTCAACAAACCATGTGAAACTACCCGCACTCGCTTCTACCGTTACCAAGCGATAATTCCCAGTAGGCTGCTTACCAGCATCATTTTATCGATGATAGCATGTTGTCTGGAGCCTACTCACTGATAAGATGACAACTGTGATCTTATCCACTGATAACAGTCAAATCTGCTCGCGGTTAAGTTTAGGGGTCGGTCTAGAGAAGGGTGTAGCAATGTTTGTAGCAAAACCCCTAGCCCCCTTTAACCGTAACCCTAAGACTAAAATCCCCGACGCTCAACCACCTTAGGTTAGGTTGAGGGTCGGGCATTTTGACCACTTATTTCTCCCAAATTACTCAGAGAGACTAAACTCAACAACAAATGGTGGTCTGTGGCTAAAATGCAGAAGAAATACTGGGCCCTGGTATGAAAATGGTTGAAAAGCACTGCTCTAGCGCATTCCAGTTGTAGCGCATTCCGCCTCTGCTTCCACAGTAAGGTCTCAGTGCGTTCACAATGGTTATTAATATTTTTGTTTTGCATCTTCGTATCTTCGTACCACGAGGGGAATACAGTATATGGTATATGCAGGTAGATGAGCTACCATGCACTAATTGTAGGGGAGGGGGTCCGGGGGGATGCGCAAACAACAACAACAACAACAACAAAAGCAGCCATCCAGTGTTAACTCATCCATATGCACCACTGGGGGTAATGATGAACCTCCCCTCCCGTTTTTCTCTCCTGTGCAATAGAAGTTCAGCAACAATCTCACCTTTATATTCTTTTTTCTCACACTGCGGCTCTTTCTACGACTGCAGCTGTTTCTATGACAACGCCGTGCAGCCAGAGAACCCCCCCCCCACCACCACCACCACTACTACCGCCGCTGCCCGAACACAACTTTACAGCAGGATAAACACACAAGCCAGATAACAGATTTTGAGCGCTCTCTCTCCTCTTTTTACCCTATGATAATATAGGCCAGGGGTTTTCAACCTTTTTCATCTCAGGGACCACCATTTATTCAGGATTTGATCCACGGACCACCATTTGAGGATATTTTAGCCCACAGAGGCCAAAACTAAAGATTTTATTTTGCTTTTGTCCACAATTCCAGGCTGGATTTGGGAAACAAAACAAGCAAAACATACATTCCAAAATGGCTAATTCGGATCATGAATATTAACTCTTGAGAGTGTAAAAATGAAACCAAATGGACCCGCAAGGGTCCATTTGGTTTCATTTTTACACTCTCAAGTTACATCTGGTTAACCAACTTAGCTGAGGACCACCTGGAACCCTCCGCCAGTCCCTCTATTACCAGCTAATCTCCCGCGCCATTAGCAGTCGATAGTCGATGGCAAACTTTGCACACATAATCTTACCTGGCAAAAATGAACCTCTGCCCCAAATTTTCTAGAATGGCCTGTTATAACGCCACCAGGAGGCCAATTCTTGTAAAAACCCTTTTTTTCATATTGCTCCTAAAGATTCTGTCCCAAAATCCCGCAAATTGTTACACAGAATCTCGACAGTCATGTGCTTAAGACAGATCCGTCTGATATTTCATATTCCATCCCAATTGACTTGAAGTTTGCAGGATTGGCTTGTTTTAAAAACAAAAAATCAAATCAAAATCAAATCAACGCATCTGAGATGTTTAATGCACGTTCCCTTTTACTCTGTGATATACTGGTTCCAGGGCCAAACTGTTTGTGTGTGTGTGTGTGTGTGTGTGTGTGTGTGTGTGTGTGTGTGTGTGTGTGTGTGTGTGTGTGTGTGTGTGTGTGTGTGTGTGTGTGTGTGTGTGTGTGTGAGTGTGTGTGTGTTTCGATCCCAGGCTCCAGAGTCGGTATCGAAGTGTCCTTGAGCAAGACACTGAAGCCCTAATTTCTCCTGATGTGCTAGCAGGTACCTTGCATGGTTTCCACTGCCATCAGTGTATGAATGTGTGTGTGAATGGGTGAATGTGATGCAAAAAGGAAGAGGCTGTCGCTCTCTATATGAATCGGCACAGCTGGGGTGTGTGTGTGTGTGTGTGTGTGTGTGTGTGTGTGACCGCAACACACTGTCACTGTGTGTGTGTGTGTGTGTGTGTGTGTGTGTGTGTGTGTGTGTGTGTGTGCGCGTGTGTGTGTGCGTGTGCGTGTGCGTGTGTGTTAGGGGTGTGACGATTCACTTGAACCACGATCCAATATTTAGGGTCCAGAATCAATTTATATTGCAATTCTTATGCTGTGATTCCATTTGATACTGTATATCGATATATTGTTTTGTTTTTGTTTTTTTTTACCACAAATTACTTTGAGTTTATTATACTAGTATTTCACCACGCTAATGATTTTTCTTTCAGACCGGACCTGCTAGGGTCCGTTTAATCTGGGCTTTTTGGGCCCCACCTGGCTGTGGGCCCCCCTAAAACTGTCTAACTTTTCCCCACCTGTCGACACCTGTGCGTAGACATAAGAAGAGGGGGGAAGGCGGGGTCGTTATATGCAGACGAGAAAACCTTGGGCTCTATTCTCTTCCTCTGCCTGTGCTGCTGTTATTCCATTGGACAGGACAGAGGAACAGCATAACTCAGAGCTGTCACCGGCTCAAATTGAGGCCCTGGGGAAGGTGGCTTAGTGCCATGACCCCTGGCTGCATGCCTCCTTCCTTTCTTCCTTCCTTTCTTTCTTCCTTTTCCTCCTTGTTTAGCCTTCCTTCGTCTGCAGCGTGGAAGTGTTGTTGTGTGTTGGTGGAAGACATGAGCCCAGGCTAAGATTCTACAAGATGTATTCCAGATCGTGACGGTTTTTATAAATATCTGACGTTTCTGTATCCTTGTTTCTCAGCTGTTTCATGTCGAGGGAATGAAGTAAATTGAAGACCATACAGACCTGTGCTCTCTCTCTCTCTTTCTAGAGAGAGAGTGTTGTAAACTTGTCGTAAACAAGGGGGTCTATTTACATACTGTTATCTCTTAAACATGTACAAAATTGGAAAAAATAGAAAAAATCATTAAGGAAATGATGATGATGGCCATAGTAGGCGGACAGTACAGGCTGTAGTATATGTAATTTATTTACTGTAGATCATTAGGTCATCTCTTCGTTTGAACTATTCGTGGTGACTTTTTACATAATCTGCCACTACAACCAATCTCTGTTTACAAAGCCTACAAAGGCAAACACTTTCAATGTCAAAAAATGCAATTAAACCATTAACGACAGTCATTCCGTGTGACAATCGAAGGTTCACTCAGATGGAAATGATCCTGACAGCCTCATGCACAGAAGGTAAGTCGTAATGCGGTGATGCGTGCCGCGATGTCGTCGAAAAATCTCCAATCAGAGCCTCGTGCCAATCACCGGAGCACCGTGCAAATTAATCACCCTCCGTGCTGTCGGCTGGCATCAGCCAGGAGTCGTCCATCTTTGAACCTGTGTCAGTAATTTGGCAATAAACTGTGCTTTTGATTAATTTGCTCGCCTGGAACTCTTGCCAGCAGAGCGGGAGGATATCAGAGACAATGACAGATTCATGATGCCTGTATATCCTTTATAATTCCACACGGCCCGAAACCTTCAACGTGATTATAGGCTGCTGCGTTCAAAGAGACAATAAGGACATAAGCAGTAATCCTAAGTGTGATTATGTGTACTGTAGGAATCATCTTATGTGGTTTAGTGTTAAAGGGGAATTTAGGGACTTAGAAAAAACTTAGAAAAAACAAAAACAAACAAATGATCCTGATTTGAGGATTTCTCCCATTAGGGTTTTTTGACCCCTGAAGTTGACTTGGGGACAGGGAGGGACTCCTTATATGGTCACTACACACTATAGTAGGGGGGGGGGTGATCGATCTTAAATTTTGTGTTTACACTCTCAAGAGTTAAAATATTCACTTTCTCAATTAGTCGCACAACTGAGAATGTAGAAGATTAACTGTCATTTTGATGTACAGTATCTTTGCCTGTTTTGTAATCCTGCCTGGAATTGTAGACAAGAGCAAAATAAATCTTTAGTTTTGTGGTCTGTGGGGCTAAAATGTCATCAGATGGTGGTCCGTGGCTCAAATTCTGAATGAATAGTGGGCCATAGACCTGCGCAGTGATGGTGGTTATTATTCACGATGCTGCTGAGAGGCAGAGTGAGTAAAGACAGAGGCCAAGACAGGTCTTACGACGAGACACCGCACTCAGTGCAGACCAATTACACATGGGATTAGATTGAAAATGGGTGAAGTGCTCCTTTTAAGCCCCCTCCTCCCCCCTGGCAGCTGGGAGATGGTTTTCTAGTGTTTAGTGAACTGATTAATCAGATCACCTGTGCTCTGGCAGCACTATGTAGCACAGCAGGAGACAGCTCAGCTCAGCCTCAATGACAACACGCATGAAGAGCTGCTATTATAGGAAAGATCCATATATTAGGCTATACCCATATATCCATATATTAGGCTATATATCCATACATTAGGCTATACCCCTGGATATGGGCTTGACAGCCCATATCCAGGGGTGTAGTGGAGGGGGGACGCGGGGGGACAGCGTCCCCACCAGTGTTGCAGTGGGACTTTTAGAAGTGGGGGGGATGCCTCTTAAAGGGGAATTCCACCCATTTTCATTTTTTTTTCTGAGAGTGCACAAATGGAACCAAATGGACCCGCTAGGGTCCATTTGGTGCACTCTCAGAAAAAAGGAAACTCATGAACAAAGTGAAACACATCTTGATGATGTCATCAAGATGTATATCAGACCTCCATTTCTTGGAAACACAGAATGGGGGAACTTTTTTTTTTACCATGGCCACACTACATCTCTACATATTAATGACATAGTAAAATATTGAAAATGAGTGGAAGTAAATATTTTAGATGTGAGAAGTGGAGGGATGCCGTCCCCCCACGTCCCCCCTCCACTACACCCCTGTAAATATTTTAGATGTGAGAAGTGGGGGAACGCCGTCCCCCCGCGTCCCCCCTCCACTACACCCCTGGTCCCCAAACTTCTCACATCTAAAATATTTACAGGGGTGTGTGTGTGTGTGTGTGTGTGTGTGTGTGTGTGTGTGTGTGTGTGTGTGTGTGTGTGTGTGTGTGTGTGTGTGTGTGTGTGTGTGTGTGTGTGTTGCACAGGTGCACGCATATGTGCATGCAAAAGCAAGTGTGCATACACGTGAAAGGGAATTCCACTCATTTTCAATATTTTACTGTCATTAATATACCTTAGAGATGTTGTGTGGACGTGCACAAAAAAAATCCCCCGTTCTGTGTTTCCTAGAAATGAAGGTCTGAAAAAAATCATTAGCCTGGTGAAATACATCTTGATGACATCATCAAGATGTGTTTCACCATGTTAATGAGTTTCCTTTTTTCTGAGAGTGTATTTGATTGGGCACATTTTTAACAGATTTTGCTGATTTTGCTTGTTTTTTGTGTGAAATCTGTAAAAGACTGTGAGGACTTTTTCGGCAGAAAGCGGCTTTTGGCGTTGTGTTAACAACGTGGACGAGAGCTACGCTGTAGAGGAGCGTCACCATGGAAACCAGAGACGCCAGTGGAAGAGGTGGATCCTGTCGGCATCGCCTGCTTTCTTAACTATATTGGGCTTCTGTTGCAACTGCGACGGACCACGCCTACTGCTCTCATCGTGTCCAAGACCTAGAGACGGAAACTCAAATTCCCTATTAACTTCCTTCTGTGGTTCCTTTCCTTCTTCGTCCCTTCTTGCACTCCTCCTCATCCTTTCTCCTCCTCCCATTTGGTTCATCGGCGGGCTTTCACAAAGCAACCTACCCCAATAACGCCTATTAAACACAGGCCTATTACTATAAGTTTTTTGGACAACGTGGGGCGTGGAGTGGGAGATTCCGGGGTCTCGCCAGGGCTCCTCTCCTGAGAGCTGGATTCTGTGATCGTTGCCGTCTGGACCGGGACGGGGCTGCTCCTCTCCTGAGAGACGGATTCTGGGCTCGTTGTCACCTGGGGCGGGACGGGGCTGCTCCTCTCCTGAGAGACGGATTCTGGGCTCGTCGTCACCTGGGGCGGGACGGGGCTGCTCCTCTCCTGAGAGACGGATTCTGGGCTCGTTGTCACCTGGGGCGGGACGGGGCTGCTCCTCTCCTGAGAGACGGATTCTGGGCTCGTTGTCACCTGGGGCGGGACGGGGCTGCTCCTCTCCTGAGAGCCGGGTTCCGGGATCGTTGCCGTCTGGACCGTGACGGGGCTACTGCTCTCCTGAGTCTCCTGAGACCTGGGTTCAGGACTCGTCTCCCCCTGGACGACGACGCCTTCCTGAGACCCGGGTTCTGGGCTCATCTTCTCCTGGACGTGGACGGGTTCTGGGCTTGTTGTACCCTGGAGGGGCACAGGACTGCTCTTCTGTTTTCTCGATTCCTTCTCTAAGCCCTCAAGCAAGTCCTGGTATTTCTTCTCCAAGACTTTAATCATGTCCTGAAGCTTGTCCTGAAGCTTGGCCAGGAGGCGTCCTTCGTTTTCCTCCAACTTGTGCTGAATCTTGTCCAGGAGGCGTCCTTCGTTTTCCTCCAACTTGTGCTGAATCTTGGCCAGGAGGCGTCCTTCGTTTTCCTCCAACTTGTGCTGAATCTTGGCCAGGAGGCGTCCTTCGTTTTCCTCCAACTTGTGCTGAATCTTGTCCAGGAGGCGTCCTTCGTTTTCCTCCAACTTGTGCTGAATCTTGGCCAGGAGGCGTCCTTCGTTTTCCTCCAACTTGTGCTGAATCTTGGCCAGGAGGCGTCCTTCGTTTTCCTCCAACTTGTGCTGAATCTTGTCCAGGAGGCGTCCTTCGTTTTCCTCCTGTTTGTCCTGAAGCTTGTCCTGAAACTTGGCCAGGAGGCGATCCTCATTTTCTCTCTGTTTATCCTGAAGCTTCCCAAGGAGGCGTTCCTCAAATTCCTTCTGGTTGCGCTCAAGCGCTTCCACATATTCTCTCTCCAGGGTCCCCTGGGTTGGACTCTGCAATTCTGGAGTCTCCTGGGTCTCCTTGCCTGTCAATAAGTCGTTTTTTCTCCGTCGGGGGTCCGTCACTACACCCGCATTCCCCCCTTGCAGGCTCTACAGCAAGGGTGGCAGTCGCGCCATCTTCCCTCGCCACGGAAACTTCAGCATCGACGGCTTTCTCCTCTGAGGGAGCGGTTGTTGGGAGTATGTTGTTCTTCCTATTCCCTCTATTCCTCTGTTTCTTTGCCATGTTGCTCAGGGAGGATAACAGAGAAATCGGACGGAAGACGGAAGATGATGGGATGATGGGTAATGGAGAAATCCGATGTATGGTGAGAGGTACGTTTGGTGGGTGAGGGCTCAGACTTGGGTTGACCTGTATTATATAGAGGAATATGACACCAGCAAGCGGTGTCATAAACCTTGCTGATGACGTCACTCACTGACGGCGTCACCTATGGAAATTTTTTCATGTGTGAACTCTTGAAAGTGGAGTCACTCAAGCCTTTCATACAATCCTCATATAAGAGAATAAAGTTATGCCCATATGGGTATGCTCTGAGTTCTCTCTGTGATGTCATTACATTGCTGAGGGCCTTGAGACGGTCACAAAGTTTATAGCTATTCATACCATTTCACGCCAGTTAACCCCATTGGAGGGGCCAGAAACACATAGGGTCTATTTATTACTCTTGCCCAACAGTCTTATCTAACTCTAAAGAACTGATTCAATATGTATTTTTTTTAGCATATATTTATTTAGCATGCATAACATAGTTCATAGACTTCAGGTTAGTACGCACTGAACAATCAGCAGTAGTATCAGTAGTAGGTAATAAATCTGTATACAAAAGGAGACAGAATAAGGTATACATTGTAAATCATACAGATAATAGTCTCACAATTACAGATATTTGCAGAATACAATCATTTAAGCATTTCCAATATTTTTAAATGTACTGTACAATAACTGTAGCGTTGGCATTGAAAACATCCATATAACAGCTCGTATTTTTGCCACCTTTGATGAAATTAATTTCTAACTCCAGTTTGTCCCTATTTGAGCTACATGAACAGCGCTTGAGCGCTCAGTTTCTGTCTTTCTGACCCCTCAATGTCGCAACTCTTCTACTAGATACAACTGGCTACCTATCATGCATTTCACTCGGTACAGAAAGAGGCGAAGGCCAAAATATAATCACTTCATTTAATAGGGCCAGTCTAATGGCGCTATGGCGGAATTTCTGCATAGGTTTCTATTGAATGGGGACAACAAATAGGGACAACCGAAATGCATTGTCTATGGGCTTGAGTGAGAACATGAACTAAAAGACGGGTGGTCTGGTGGTGGAAAACAATGTATTTCCAACGTGTCCCCCCTATCCAGGCTGAATAAACAACACTCGAGCGCGAGACTCCACGAGATTTATATTATAACGTTGTTTGTCCCGATAAATAGTAAACCTCCTGATAAAGAGTAAACCTCCATGACTTTTATAATGTGTTTAACATGACTTGTTTTGATCATTGTTATTACTGCCTGTAAATGTCTGATATAAAACCGCTCTCAGCTGTTTTTCTTTTTCTTTACTATACTATAATGCAGGGGTTTTCAACAGGTCCCTGTGGTCCCTGAGTGGAGCCAGATGTAGGCTAACATTCCACATTGGTTCATGGGAGGAAACAGACATGCGCAGTACAGACCAGGAAGTCAAACCATCCAGGAGACCAATGGCATGCATGGTTTGCAAGGGTCAAACTTCCTGGTCTATACCAAGGAGTATCCAATTCAGGAGATGAAGCGAAGGCACCCACGGGGGAGTCCACATTGGTTCATGGGAGGAAACAGACATGTGCAGTACAGATCAGGAAGTCAAACCATCCAAGAGACCAATGGCATGCATGGTTTGCAAGCGTAAAACTTCCTAGAATGTACTGCACATGTCTGTTTCCTCCCATGAACCAATGTGGACTCCCCCGTAGGTGCCTTCGCGACTTCTCCTAGGTCGATCCTCCTTGGTCTGTACTGCGCATGTCTGTTTCCTCCCATGAACCAATGTGGACTCCCCCATAGGTGTCTTGGCTTCTTGTCCTTATTAGATAGTCATTGACTGCGTCATGCATGATGCACATACTGTATATGCTCTTATACATGGAGATTCATTTGTCATATTTCTATTAAAAGGCAATAATTTGATGGCCGCCGGTCATTTCCAGCCGTCAAATAATTTCCCAATTTATATAACGCCTTCATACAAGGCACTTTACATAGTGCATTAGGCTACATAACTTTCACCCATTCACACACACACGGGGTGTATACAAGGCACATACATTGGCAGCAACCATGAGGACACTTCCGACATGTAAACAGGAGGAGCCGGGATTCGAACCGTCGACCTGATTGTAGTATTACGCGGAAGCGGGGATCGAATCCGGGACTCCCACTCGCCAGTCAAACGCACAACCAGTCGCGTCAATACGGCTGAGCCGATTGGCGGGGCTGTTGTGGCTGGCTCATGGCTGGGTGCTACATTCACCCCCTTGATCTTTTGGAGCGCGTCCTCGCGCTTCACACTTCACACCGCGGACCGCGATACATGATGTCCTTCATGTGGACCCACAAGGACGTAGACGGGTATATTGGAGATAACACCCGCACTCCAAATCCTGCCGACTAGGCCAGATTGTAGTTTTACGCGGAAGCGGGGATCGAGCCCGGTTGTGCGCCAGTCCAACGCACAACCAGCCGCGCCAATAGGGCTGAGCCCGATTGGCGGGGCTGTTGTGGCTGGCTCATGGCTAGGTGCTACACACGGATCATTGGACGACCTGCTCTATAACTCCTGAGGTGCCAAAAATATTGGAAATAGAAAAATAGAAATAGAAACTTGGTGCTTGCTTGGTGCAGCTACTACTTGTGCAATTTTGAAGTACTTTATTGCTGTACTTTACTTAAATCTTTAATTAAGGACATTTTCAGAAAAAAGTTTGACCCATTTGGAAACAGTATAGGCACTATACTTTTACACTTTTATTCAAGTAAAGTTTTCAATGGATGCGGCTTCATCGCCGATGAAGCTGCCCCCTTACCATTTTCTTCTGCCCCCCCCCCACCTCCATTGGGAAATGTTACATCCGCCCCTGCATTCAACACATTGCCAACTCTCCTTGAGCTTCTTATATTAAGAGTTCCCAACATGTCGGTATCCTTCAGTGGGCCTCAAGGGGACCACCAGACTGGTAAACACCACTGTTTGGATATCTCTTATTCTTTTTCATTTGACAGCACCAAACTGATATTATCCTTGGGCTTCTACTGTACAGCACAGCAGAGGCACTTTTTTTATTCTCCTTTCTGTGAGACATTAAAATGAATTTATTTGAAGTTATTTTCATACACAATTGAATTTCCTACAGCAGACATATTGGATTTCTGGTTGTTTTAATTATTGTTATTATTATTTTTTAAGGGATGTCATCATGATGAAAACGATCTAAATGACTATGTTGCAGCTGGTCTTTTATATCTGGGATAAAAACAAAATCCCAATTATATTCTTAACCACTTTCAGCCTGCCTTCCCCAATGCCCACATTGTAGGCAAAAAAAATTCCCCCGTTCTGTGTTTCCTAGAAATGAAGGTCTGAAAAAATCATTAGCCTGGTGAAATACATCTTGATGACATCATCAAGATGTGTTTCACCATGTTAATGAGTTTCCTTTTTTCTGAGAGTGTATTTGATTAGGCACATTTTTAACAGATTTTGCTGATTTTGCTTGTTTTTTGTGTGAAATCTGTAAAAGACTGTGAGGACTTTTTCGGCAGAACGACGGCAGAAAGCGGCTTTTGGCGTCCTGTTAACAACGTGGACGAGAGCTACGCTGTAGAGGAGCGTCACCATGGAAACCAGAGACGCCAGTGGAAGAGGTGGATCCTGTCGGCATCGCCTGCTTTTTTAACTATATTGGGCTTCTGTTGCAACTGCGACGGACCACGCCTACTGCTCTCATCGTGTCCAAGACCTAGAGACGGAAACTCAAATTCCCTATTAACTTCCTTCTGTGGTTCCTTTCCTTCTTCGTCCCTTCGGAAACTCAAATTCCCTATTAACTTCCTTCTGTGGTTCCTTTCCTTCTTCGTCCCTTCTTGCACTCCTCCTCATCCTTTCTCCTCCTCCCATTTGGTTCATCGGTGGGCTTTCACAAAGCAACCTACCCCAATAACGCCTATTAAACACAGGCCTATTACTATAAGTTTTTTGGACAACGTGGGGCGTGGAGTGGGAGATTCCGGGGTCTCGCCGGGGCTCCTCTCCTGAGAGCTGGATTCTGTGATCGTTGCCGTCTGGACCGGGACGGGGCTGCTCCTCTCCTGAGAGCTGGATTCTGTGATCGTTGCCGTCTGGACCGGGACGGAGCTGCTCCTCTCCTGAGAGACGGATTCTGGGCTCGTCGTCACCTGGGGCGGGACGGGGCTGCTCCTCTCCTGAGAGACGGATTCTGGGTTCGTTGTCACCTGGGGCGGGACGGGGCTGCTCCTCTCCTGAGAGCCGGGTTCCGGGATTGTTGCCGTCTGGACCGTGACGGGGCTACTGCTCTCCTGAGTCTCCTGAGACCTGGGTTCAAGACTCGTCTCCCCCTGGACGACGACGCTTTTCTGAGACCCGGGTTCTGGGCTCATCTTCTCCTGGACGTGGACGGGTTCTGGGCTTGTTGTACCCTGGAGGGGCACAGGACTGCTCTTCTGTTTTCTCGATTCCTTCTCTAAGCCCTCAAGCAAGTCCTGGTATTTCTTCTCCAAGACTTTAATCATGTCCTGAAGCTTGTCCTCAAGCTTGGCCAGGAGGCGTCCTTCGTTTTCCTCCAACTTGTGCTGAATCTTGTCCAGGAGGCGTCCTTCGTTTTCCTCCAACTTGTGCTGAATCTTGTCCAGGAGGCGTCCTTCGTTTTCCTCCAACTTGTGCTGAATCTTGTCCAGGAGGCGTCCTTCGTTTTCCTCCAACTTGTGCTGAATCTTGTCCAGGAGGCGTCCTTCGTTTTCCTCCAACTTGTGCTGAATCTTGTCCAGGAGGCGTCCTTCGTTTTCCTCCAACTTGTGCTGAATCTTGTCCAGGAGGCGTCCTTTGTTTTCCTCCTGTTTGTCCTGAAGCTTGTCCTGAAACTTGGCCAGGAGGCGATCCTCATTTTCTCTCTGTTTATCCTGAAGCTTCCCAAGGAGGCGTTCCTCAAATTCCTTCTGGTTGCGCTCAAGCGCTTCCACATATTCTCTCTCCAGGGTCCCCTGGGTTGGACTCTGCAATTGTGGAGTCTCCTGGGTCTCCTTGCCTGTCAATAAGTCGTTTTTCTCCGTCGGGGGGTCCGTCACTACACCGCATTCCCCCCTTGCAGGCTCTACAGCAAGGGTGGCAGTCGCGCCATCTTCCCTCGCCACGGAAACTTCAGCATCGACGGCTTTCTCCTCTGAGGGAGCGGTTGTGGGGAGTACGTTGTTCTTCCTATTCCCTCTATTCCTCTGTTTCTTTGCCATGTTGCTCAGGGAGGATGAGGGTAACAGAGAAATCGGACGGAAGACGGAAGATGATGGGATGATGGGTAATGGAGAAATCCGATGTATGGTGAGAGGTACGTTTGGTGGGTGAGGGCTCAGACTTGGGTTGACCTGTATTATATAGAGGAATATGACACCAGCAAGCGGTGTCATAAACCTTGCTGATGACGTCACTCACTGACGGCGTCACCTATGGAAATTTTTTCATGTGTGAACTCTTGAAAGTGGAGTCACTCAAGCCTTTCATACAATCCTCATATAAGAGAATAAAGTTATGCCCATATGGGTATGCTGAGTTCTCTCTGTGATGTCATTACATTGCTGAGGGCCTTGAGACGGTCACAAAGTTATTAGCTATTCATACCATTTCACGCCAGTTAACCCCATTGGAGGGGCCAGAAACACATACGGTCTATTTATTACTCTTGCCCAACAGTCTTATCTAACTCTAAAGAACTGATTCAATATGTATTTTTTTTAGCATATATTTATTTAGCATGCATAACATAGTTCATAGACTTCAGGTTAGTACGCATTGAACAATCAGCAGTAGTATCAGTAGTAGTAGGTAATAAATCTGTATACAAAAGGAGACAGAATAAGGTATACATTGTAAATCATACAGATAATAGTCTCACAATTACAGATATTTGCAGAATACAATCATTTAAGCATTTCCAATATTTTTAAATGTACTGTACAATAACTGTAGCGTTGGCATTGAAAACATCCATATAACAGCTCGTATTTTTGCCACCTTTGATGAAATTAATTTCTAACTCCAGTTTGTCCCTATTTGAGCTACATGAACAGCGCTTGAGCGCTCAGTTTCTGTCTTTCTGACCCCTCAATGTCGCAACTCTTCTACTAGATACAACTGGCTACCTATCATGCATTTCACTCGGTACAGAAAGAGGCGAAGGCCAAAATATAATCTACCGTTCACTTAATAGGGCCAGTCTAATGGCGGAATTTCTGCATAGGTTTCTATTGAATGGGGACAACAAATAGGGACAACCGAAATGCATTGTCTATGGGCTTGAGTGAGAACATGAACCAAAAGACGGGTGGTCTGGTGGTGGAAAACAATGTATTTCCAACGTGTCCCCCCTATCCAGGCTGAATAAACAACACTCGAGCGCGAGACTCCACGAGATTTATATTGTAACGTTGTTTGTCCCGATAAAGAGTAAACCTCCATGACTTTTATAATGTGTTTAACATGACTTGTTTTGATCATTGTTTTGATCATTTGATCAACAGGTCCCTGTGGTCCCTGAGTGGAGCCAGATGTAGGCTAACATTCAACAATGGTTCATGGGAGATGTGAGAAGTGGGGGAACGCCGTCCCCCCGCCACTACACCCCTGGTCCCCACACTTCTCACATCTAAAGTATTTACAGGGGTGTGTGTGTGTGTGTGTGTGTGTGTGTGTGTGTGTGTGTGTGTGTGTGTGTGTGTGTGTGTGTGTGTGTGTGTGTGTGTGTGTGTGTGTTGCACAGGTGCATGCATATGTGCATGCAAAAGCAAGTGTGCATGCACGTGAAAGGGAATTCCACTCATTTTCAATATTTTACTGTCATTAATATACCTTAGAAGAGATGTTGTGTGGACGTGCACAAAAAAAAAATCCCCCGTTCTGTGTTTCCTAGAAATGAAGGTCTGAAAAAAATCATTAGCCTGGTGAAATACATCTTGATGACATCATCAAGATGTGTTTCACCATGTTAATGAGTTTCCTTTTTTCTGAGAGTGTATTTGATTAGGCACATTTTTAACAGATTTTGCTGATTTTGCTTGTTTTTTGTGTGAAATCTGTAAAAGACTGTGAGGACTTTTTCGGCAGAACGACGGCAGAAAGCGGCTTTTGGCGTCGTGTTAACAACGTGGACGAGAGCTACGCTGTAGAGGAGCGTCACCATGGAAACCAGAGACGCCAGTGGAAGAGGTGGATCCTGTCGGCATCGCCTGCTTTCTTAACTATATTGGGCTTCTGTTGCAACTGCGATGGACCACGCCTACTGCTCTCATCGTGTCCAAGACCTAGAGACAGAAACTCAAATTCCCTATTAACTTCCTTCTGTGGTTCCTTTCCTTCTTCGTCCCTTCTTGCACTCCTCCTCATCCTTTCTCCTCCTCCCATTTGGTTCATCGGCGGGCTTTCACAAAGCAACCTACCCCAATAACGCCTATTAAACACAGGCCTATTACTATTTTTTTGGACAACGTGGGGCGTGGAGTGGGAGATTCCGGGGTCTCGCCAGGGCTCCTCTCCTGAGAGCTGGATTCTGTGATCGTTGCCGTCTGGACCGGGACGGAGCTGCTCCTCTCCTGAGAGACGGATTCTGGGCTCGTCATCACCTGGGGCGGGACGGGGCTGCTCCTCTCCTGAGAGACGGATTCTGGGCTCGTCGTCACCTGGGGCGGGACGGGGCTGCTCCTCTCCTGAGAGCCGGGTTCCGGGATTGTTGCCATCTGGACCGTGACGGGGCTACTGCTCTCCTGAGTCTCCTGAGACCTGGGTTCAAGACTCGTCTCCCCCTGGACGACGACGCCTTCCTGAGACCCGGGTTCTGGGCTCATCTTCTCCTGGACGTGGACGGGTTCTGGGCTTGTTGTACCCTGGAGGGGCACAGGACTGCTCTTCTGTTTTCTCGATTCCTTCTCTAAGCCCTCAAGCAAGTCCTGGTATTTCTTCTCCAAGACTTTAATCATGTCCTGAAGCTTGTCCTCAAGCTTGGCCAGGAGGCGTCCTTCGTTTTCCTCCAACTTGTGCTGAATCTTGTCCAGGAGGCGTCCTTCGTTTTCCTCCAACTTGTGCTGAATCTTGGCCAGGAGGCGTCCTTCGTTTTCCTCCAACTTGTGCTGAATCTTGTCCAGGAGGCGTCCTTCGTTTTCCTCCAACTTGTGCTGAATCTTGTCCAGGAGGCGTCCTTCGTTTTCCTCCAACTTGTGCTGAATCTTGTCCAGGAGGCGTCCTTCGTTTTCCTCCAACTTGTGCTGAATCTTGTCCAGGAGGCGTCCTTCGTTTTCCTCCTGTTTGTCCTGAAGCTTGTCCTGAAACTTGGCCAGGAGGCGATCCTCATTTTCTCTCTGTTTATCCTGAAGCTTCCCAAGGAGGCGTTCCTCAAATTCCTTCTGGTTGCGCTCAAGCGCTTCCACATATTCTCTCTCCAGGGTCCCCTGGGTTGGACTCTGCAATTCTGGAGTCTCCTGGGTCTCCTTGCCTGTCAATAAGTTGTTTTTCTCCGTCGGGGGGTCCGTCACTACACCGCATTCCCCACTTGCAGGCTCTACAGCAAGGGTGGCAGTCGCGCCATCTTCCCTCGCCACGGAAACTTCAGCATCGACGGCTTTCTCCTCTGAGGGAGCGGTTGTTGGGAGTATGTTGTTCTTCCTATTCCCTCTATTCCTCTGTTTCTTTGCCATGTTGCTCAGGAAGGATGAGGGTAACAGAGAAATCGGACGGAAGACGGAAGATGATGGGATGATGGGTAATGGAGAAATCCGATGTATGGTGAGAGGTACGTTTGGTGGGTGAGGGCTCAGACTTGGGTTGACCTGTATTATATAGAGGAATATGACACCAGCAAGCGGTGTCATAAACCTTGCTGATGACGTCACTCACTGACGGCGTCACCTATGGAAATTTTTTCATGTGTGAACTCTTGAAAGTGGAGTCACTCAAGCCTTTCATACAATCCTCATATAAGAGAATAAAGTTATACCCATATGGGTATGCTCTGAGTTCTCTCTGTGATGTCATTACATTGCTGAGGGCCTTGAGACGGTCACAAAGTTATTAGCTATTCATACCATTTCACGCCAGTTAACCCCATTGGAGGGGCCAGAAACACATACGGTCTATTTATTACTCTTGCCCAACAGTCTTATCTAACTCTAAAGAACTGATTCAATATGTATTTTTTTAGCATATATTTATTTAGCATGCATAACATAGTTCATAGACTTCAGGTTAGTACGCATTGAACAATCAGCAGTAGTATCAGTAGTAGTAGGTAATAAATCTGTATACAAAAGGAGACAGAATAAGGTATACATTGTAAATCATACAGATAATAGTCTCACAATTACAGATATTTGCAGAATACAATCATTTAAGCATTTCCAATATTTTTAAATGTACTGTACAATAACTGTAGCGTTGGCATTGAAAACATCCATATAACAGCTCGTATTTTTGCCACCTTTGATGAAATTAATTTCTAACTCCAGTTTGTCCCTATTTGAGCTACATGAACACCGCTTGAGCGCTCAGTTTCTGTCTTTCTGACCCCTCAATGTCGCAACTCTTCTACTAGATACAACTGGCTACCTATCATGCATTTCACTCGGTACAGAAAGAGGCGAAGGCCAAAATATAATCTACCGTTCACTTAATAGGGCCAGTCTAATGGCGGAATTTCTGCATAGGTTTCTATTGAATGGGGACAACAAATAGGGACAACCGAAATGCATTGTCTATGGGCTTGAGTGAGAACATGAACCAAAAGACGGGTGGTCTGGTGGTGGAAAACAATGTATTTCCAACGTGTCCCCCCTATCCAGGCTGAATAAACAACACTCGAGCGCGAGACTCCACGAGATTTATATTGTAACGTTGTTTGTCCCGATAAAGAGTAAACCTCCATGACTTTTATAATGTGTTTAACATGACTTGTTTTGATCATTGCTATTACTGCCTGTAAATGTCTGATATAAAACCGCTCTCAGCTGTTTTTCTTTTTCTTTTTTTGCCCGCAAAACAATCTATAGTATAATGCAGGGGTTTTCAACAGGTCCCTGTGGTCCCTGAGTGGAGCCAGATGTAGGCTAACATTCCACATTGGTTCATGGGAGATGTGAGAAGTGGGGGAACGCCGTCCCCCCGCGTCCCCCCTCCACTACACCCCTGGTCCCCACACTTCTCACATCTAAAGTATTTACAGGGGTGTGTGTGTGTGTGTGTGTGTGTGTGTGTGTGTGTGTGTGTGTGTGTGTGTGTGTGTGTGTGTGTGTGTGTGTGTGTGTGTGTGTTGCACAGGTGCATGCATATGTGCATGCAAAAGCAAGTGTGCATGCACGTGAAAGGGAATTCCACTCATTTTCAATATTTTACTGTCATTAATATACCTTAGAAGAGATGTTGTGTGGACGTGCACAAAAAAAAATCCCCCGTTCTGTGTTTCCTAGAAATGAAGGTCTGAAAAAAATCATTAGCCTGGTGAAATACATCTTGATGACATCATCAAGATGTGTTTCACCATGTTAATGAGTTTCCTTTTTTCTGAGAGTGTATTTGATTAGGCACATTTTTAACAGATTTTGCTGATTTTGCTTGTTTTTTGTGTGAAATCTGTAAAAGACTGTGAGGACTTTTTCGGCAGAACGACGGCAGAACGACGGCAGAAAGCGGCTTTTGGCGTCGTGTTAACAACGTGGACGAGAGCTACGCTGTAGAGGAGCGTCACCATGGAAACCAGAGACGCCAGTGGAAGAGGTGGATCCTGTCGGCATCGCCTGCTTTCTTAACTATATTGGGCTTCTGTTGCAACTGCGACGGACCACGCCTACTGCTCTCATCGTGTCCAAGACCTAGAAACGGAAACTCCAATTCCCTATTAACTTCCTTCTGTTGTTCCTTTCCTTCTTCGTCCCTTCTTGCACTCCTCCTCATCCTTTCTCCTCCTCCCATTTGGTTCATCGGCGGGCTTTCACAAAGCAACCTACCCCAATAACGCCTATTAAACACAGGCCTATTACTATTTTTTTGGACAACGTGGGGCGTGGAGTGGGAGATTCCGGGGTCTCGCCAGGGCTCCTCTCCTGAGAGCTGGATTCTGTGATCGTTGCCGTCTGGACCGGGACGGAGCTGCTCCTCTCCTGAGAGACGGATTCTGGGCTCGTCGTCACCTGGGGCGGGACGGGGCTGCTCCTCTCCTGAGAGACGGATTCTGGGTTCGTTGTCACCTGGGGCGGGACGGAGCTGCTCCTCTCCTGAGAGACGGATTCTGGGCTCGTTGTCACCTGGGGCGGGACGGGGCTGCTCCTCTCCTGAGAGCCGGGTTCCGGGATCGTTGCCGTCTGGACTGGGACGGGGCTGCTCCTCTCCTGAGAGACGGATTCTGGGCTCGTCGTCACCTGGGGCGGGACGGGGCTGCTCCTCTCCTGAGAGACGGATTCTGGGCTCGTCGTCACCTGGGGCGGGACGGGGCTGCTCCTCTCCTGAGAGCCGGGTTCCGGGATCGTTGCCGTCTGGACCGTGACGGGGCTACTGCTCTCCTGAGTCTCCTGAGACCTGGGTTCAAGACTCGTCTCCCCCTGGACGACGACGCCTTCCTGAGACCCGGGTTCTGGGCTCATCTTCTCCTGGACGTGGACGGGTTCTGGGCTTGTTGTACCCTGGAGGGGCACAGGACTGCTCTTCTGTTTTCCCGATTTCTTCTCTAAGCCCTCAAGCAAGTCCTGGTATTTCTTCTCCAAGACTTTAATCATGTCCTGAAGCTTGTCCTCAAGCTTGGCCAGGAGGCGTCCTTCGTTTTCCTCCAACTTGTGCTGAATCTTGGCCAGGAGGCGTCCTTCGTTTTCCTCCAACTTGTGCTGAATCTTGTCCAGGAGGCGTCCTTCGTTTTCCTCCAACTTGTGCTGAATCTTGTCCAGGAGGCGTCCTTCGTTTTCCTCCAACTTGTGCTGAATCTTGGCCAGGAGGCGTCCTTCGTTTTCCTCCAACTTGTGCTGAATCTTGTCCAGGAGGCGTCCTTCGTTTTCCTCCAACTTGTGCTGAATCTTGTCCAGGAGGCGTCCTTTGTTTTCCTCCTGTTTGTCCTGAAGCTTGTCCTGAAACTTGGCCAGGAGGCGATCCTCATTTTCTCTCTGTTTATCCTGAAGCTTCCCAAGGAGGCGTTCCTCAAATTCCTTCTGGTTGCGCTCAAGCGCTTCCACATATTCTCTCTCCAGGGTCCCCTGGGTTGGACTCTGCAATTCTGGAGTCTCCTGGGTCTCCTTGCCTGTCAATAAGTCGTTTTTCTCCGTCGGGGGGTCCGTCACTACACCGCATTCCCCCCTTGCAGGCTCTACAGCAAGGGTGGCAGTCGCGCCATCTTCCCTCGCCACGGAAACTTCAGCATCGACGGCTTTCTCCTCTGAGGGAGCGGTTGTTGGGAGTACGTTGTTCTTCCTATTCCCTCTATTCCTCTGTTTCTTTGCCATGTTGCTCAGGGAGGATGAGGGTAACAGAGAAATCGGACGGAAGACGGAAGATGATGGGATGATGGGTAATGGAGAAATCGGATGTATGGTGAGAGGTACGTTTGGTGGGCGAGGGCTCAGACTTGGGTTGACCTGTATTATATAGAGGAATATGACACCAGCAAGCGGTGTCATAAACCTTGCTGATGACGTCACTCACTGACGGCGTCACCTATGGAAATTTTTTCATGTGTGAACTCTTGAAAGTGGAGTCACTCAAGTCTTTCATACAATCCTCATATAAGAGAATAAAGTTATACCCATATGGGTATGCTCTGAGTTCTCTCTGTGATGTCATTACATTGCTGAGGGCCTTGAGACGGTCACAAAGTTATTAGCTATTCATACCATTTCACGCCAGTTAACCCCATTGGAGGGGCCAGAAACACATAGGGTATATTTATTACTCTTGCCCAACAGTCTTATCTAACTCTAAAGAACTGATTCAATATGTATTTTTTAGCATATATTTATTTAGCATGCATAACATAGTTCATAGACTTCAGGTTAGTACGCATTGAACAATCAGCAGTAGTATCAGTAGTAGTAGGTAATAAATCTGTATACAAAAGGAGACAGAATAAGGTATACATTGTAAATCATACAGATAATAGTCTCACAATTACAGATATTTGCAGAATACAATCATTTAAGCATTTCCAATATTTTTAAATGTACTGTACAATAACTGTAGCGTTGGCATTGAAAACATCCATATAACAGCTCGTATTTTTGCCACCTTCGATGAAATTAATTTCTAACTCCAGTTTGTCCCTATTTGAGCTACATGAACAGCGCTTGAGTGCTCAGATTCTGTCTTTCTGACCCCTCAATGTCGCAACTCTTCTACTAGATACAACTGGCTACCTATCATGCATTTCACTCGGTACAGAAAGAGGCGAAGGCCAAAATATAATCACTTCATTTAATAGGGCCAGTCTAATGGCGCTATGGCGGAATTTCTGCATAGGTTTCTATTGAATGGGGACAACAAATAGGGACAACCGAAATGCATTGTCTATGGGCTTGAGTGAGAACATGAACTAAAAGACGGGTGGTCTGGTGGTGGAAAACAATGTATTTCCAACGTGTCCCCCCTATCCAGGCTGAATAAACAACACTCGAGCGCGAGACTCCACGAGATTTATATTATAACGTTGTTTGTCCCGATAAAGAGTAAACCTCCCGATAAAGAGTAAACCTCCATGACTTTTATAATGTGTTTAACATGACTTGTTTTGATCATTGTTATTACTGCCTGTAAATGTCTGATATAAAACCGCTCTCAGCTGTTTTTCTTTTTCTTTACTATACTATAATGCAGGGGTTTTCAACAGGTCCCTGTGGTCCCTGAGTGGAGCCAGATGTAGGCTAACATTCCACATTGGTTCATGGGAGGAAACAGACATGCGCAGTACAGACCAGGAAGTCAAACCATCCAGGAGACCAATGGCATGCATGGTTTGCAAGGGTCAAACTTCCTGGTCTATACCAAGGAGTATCCAATTCAGGAGATGAAGCGAAGGCACCCACGGGGGAGTCCACATTGGTTCATGGGAGGAAACAGACATGTGCAGTACAGATCAGGAAGTCAAACCATCCAAGAGACCAATGGCATGCATGGTTTGCAAGCGTAAAACTTCCTAGAATGTACTGCACATGTCTGTTTCCTCCCATGAACCAATGTGGACTCCCCCGTAGGTGCCTTCGCGACTTCTCCTAGGTCGATCCTCCTTGGTCTGTACTGCGCATGTCTGTTTCCTCCCATGAACCAATGTGGACTCCCCCATAGGTGTCTTGGCTTCTTGTCCTTATTAGATAGTCACTGACTGCGTCATGCATGATGCACATACTGTATATGCTCTTATACATGGAGATTCATTTGTCATATTTCTATTAAAAGGCAATAATTTGATGGCCGCCGGTCATTTCCAGCCATCAAATCATTTCCCAATTTATATAACGCCTTCATACAAGGCACTTTACATAGTGCATTAGGCTACATAACATTCACCCATTCACACACACACGGGGTGTATACAAGGCACATACATTGGCAGCAACCATGAGGACACTTCCGACATGTAAACAGGAGGAGCCGGGATTCGAACCGTCGACCTGATTGTAGTATTACGCGGAAGCGGGGATTGAATCCGGGACTCCCACTCGCCAGTCAAACGCACAACCAGTCGCGTCAATACGGCTGAGCCGATTGGCGGGGCTGTTGTGGCTGGCTCATGGCTGGGTGCTACATTCACCCCCTTGATCTTTTGGAGCGCGTCCTCGCGCTTCACACTTCACACCGCGGACCGCGATACATGATGTCCTTCATGTGGACCCACAAGGACGTAGACGGGTATATTGGAGATAACACCCGCACTCCAAATCCTGCCGACTACGCCAGATTGTAGTTTTACGCGGAAGCGGGTTCGAACCCGGGACTCCCACTCGCCAGTCCAACGCACAACCAGCCGCGCCAATAGGGCTGAGCCCGATTGGCGGGGCTGTTGTGGCTGGCTCATGGCTAGGTGCTACACACGGATCATTGGACGACCTGCTCTATAACTCCTGAGGTGCCAAAAATATTGGAAATAGAAAAATAGAAATAGAAACTTGGTGCTTGCTTGGTGCAGCTACTACTTGTGCAATTTTGAAGTACTTTATTGCTGTACTTTACTTAAATCTTTAATTAAGGACATTTTCAGAAAAAAGTTTGACCCATTTGGAAACAGTATAGCCACTATACTTTTACACTTTTATTCAAGTAAAGTTTTCAATGGGGCCACATTGTCCTTAACTTGTTAACAGACTGTTTTTCATTTTGTGGTATTCTACTGTAACTCATTAAAGTAAAACAAAACTAAAAGTAGTTCTTCCTCCAGCGCTGCCTATATACAGTAGTGGTTACCAGGGAATGCTTATACACAGATCCATTCAACCAGGGGCGGATCTAGGCATAGGCATGGGGGGGCAATGCCCCCCTAAATGCCCAGTCTGCCCCACCAAACATGATGGCATGCAAAACAACTCAAGATATTTCAGTGCTTATTTTTAAAAAAGTATTTGAAACACTACTGAAAATGGTATGGATGTGGCTTCATCGCCGATGAAGCTGCCCCCTTACCATTTTCTTCTGCCCCCCCCCCCCCCCCCCCCCCCCCCCCCCCCCAATTGGGAAATGTTACATCCGCCCCTGCATTCAACACATTGCCAACTCTCCCCTTGAGCTTCTTAAGAGTTCCCAACATGTCGGTATCCTTCAGTGGGCCTCAAGGGGACCACCAGACTGGTAAACACCACTGTTTGGATATCTCTTATTCTTTTTCATTTGACAGAACCAAACTGATATTATCCTTGGGCTTCTACTGTACAGCACAGCAGAGGCTTTTCAAAAACTTTTTTTTTTTATTCTCCTTTCTGCGAGACATTAAAATGAATGGGTGTTATTTTCACACACAATTGAATTTCCTACAGCAGACATATTGGATTTCCAGTTTGAGTTTGGCTGGTTGTTTTAATTATTGTTATTATTATTATTATTTTTAAGGGATATCATCACGATGAAAATGATCTAAATGACTATGTTGCAGCTGGTCTTTTATATCTGGGACAAAAACAAAATCCCAATTATATTCTTAACCACTTTCAGCCTGCCTTCCCCACATTGGAGGCAATCGTATTCATGAATTTGCAAATAATAAATAAATTAATTAGTGCTATAGTGCTATCACCAGACAGTTTATAAGTTACTCCTTTCAGTATTTACATATTTGATGTTCATTTTAGCGCCTCCAGCTCCTTCCCATAGAGACCCATTATAACTTAAAACTCCATTTTAACCATGATAGATTATTCGAAAACAACCACTCTTTTCTTTTCTCTGGTGACTGATATTGCCCTCGGAATACGTGAGAGGACCGTGGACCGTGTAGGAAATTCCATTTACAGTTTTTATTTATTTTTAAAATATAGTTTTATTCATTTGGGTAGGGCTACCCAAATATGGAGGACAATATCAGTCACCAGAAAAAAGATTGGTTGTTTTCGAATAATCTGTCACCAAATGCATTTGTACACTCTCAGAAGAAATGTTGAAAATGGGTGGAGTCAGGATGAGATGTTTGGTCATGTGGGAGAAACTTGGAAAAGAGCCAGCTTAAGTTGTCAGGGTTCATCTGAATCATCTGGTTAGGATGCCTCTCGAGCGTCGCCCTATAGGATGTCCTCGAGGCACGTCCCACTGGGAGGAGACCCCGGGGTAGACCAATTAAGGACCAGATGGAGGGACTACATCGACTCTCTGGCCTCTGGATCGTCTCAGGATCCTCCAGAAGGAAATCACTACATGTTGCTCTGGAGAGGGAACTCTAGCTGGAGCTCTAGTTCTAGTGCTAGAAACTACAATCTAGGGCCAGAAACTAGATGTACAATCTAATGCCAGTAGTCAACAAAATGGGTTAACTAAACTTATTAAAGTAAAACAAAACTAAAAGTAGTTCTTCCTCCAGCGCTGCCTATATACAGTAGTGGTTACCAGGGGATGCTTATACACAGGGGTGTAGTGGAGGGGGACGCAGGGGGGCGGTGTCCCCCCACTTCTCACATCTAAGATATTTTTGGGACAAAAGTAGGCCCATGTTTTTTGTCTTGTCATTTACTTTTATGGATACAATTAGGCATTGTAAAGAATCGTTCTCAATATGCTATACTTAGTACAAATGCCAGTGTGCATGCAAGTGTGCATCCACTTATTTTCAATATTTTACACTAATACACCTTAGATATATGTTGTGTGGTGAAATACATCTTGATGACATCATCCAGATGTGTTTCACCATGTTCATGAATTTCCTTTTATCTGAGAGCGTACAAATGGAACCAAATGGACCCGCTAGGGTCCATTTGGTTCACGTTTGTACGCTCTCAGAAAAAAAATGAAAATGGTGCAATTCCCCTTTAAGAGGCGTCCCCCCACTTCTAAAAGTACCACTACAGCCACTACAGGTAGGCCTACAGAGATCCAATGCCCCCGTAAATGCCCAGTCTGCCCCACCAAACATGATGGCATGCAAAACAACCCAAGATATTTCAGTGCTTAAAAATAAAAAAAAAAAAAAAAAAAAAGTATTTGAAACACTACTGAAAATGGTATGGGTGCGGCTTCGCGCCACGGGCGATGAAGCTGCCCCCTTACCTTTTCAGCTGCCCCCTTACCATTTTAGAATGGGGGTAGAACGTTTTTTTTTTTTTTTTTTTTTTAACGTTTTTGGCTGCTGAATTGTGTTGGCCATGTCTCTGGGGAGAACTGGTACTTGGTAGACACTCCCTAAGCTCCATGCAGAGAAGACAGAGCGATGACAACTCTGTTCCTGGACTCAGGATTTTAAATCCCTTTAGGCTTTATGTTAGATCGTTTTGTGGTAGCCTAATAGTAGGCTACAAGATTTACTTGTTACTGTAGGATACAATACTTTAACAGTTGCCATGTTGCACACGTGCCTAAAATAGCTCTTATTTGCGTTGCCCTCGTTGAAAACAATGTATATCCAACTCCAGTTTGTCCCTATTCAGGCTGCAGGAACAGCAGCTCTGTTTCTGACCCCTCAATGTCGCCACTCTGACATCAGGTGGCTCAGAGCGGTCCCAGAGCCCTGGAAATAGACAGAGTTACGCCAACTCCGTTCACTTCATGGGGCCATTCTAATGGCGGCTCATCTACATAGACTTCCATTGGATAGTGACAATGAATAGTGACAGCCGGAAGTTACTGAATGCATTGAAGCCTATGGGCTCGTGTGAGTACATGAGCCACGTGACCAGGCTGCTTCCTGACCCCTCAATGTCGCAACTCTTCTACTAGATGGCTCTGAGCGGTCCCTTTGAAGCGCTCCAGACTTCCCGCCACACTGCCGTCACCAGCTGCAGCGTCAACAACTTCAAACAGCTCCGTGTGTCTCTAGTTGAATTAAAGTTATAAAGTTAAATAAAGGTAGTTAATTGAATGTTATTCTGCTCATGGATGGAAGAACAGAAGAGTCTATAGTTGGACTCGGAGTGGAACTATTATTATGACAGCTGAGCTGACACTTTGGTGACATTTGGTGAGTTTCGGCTACACATGGTGTGTGTGTGTGTGTGTGTGTGTGTGTGTGTGTGTGTGTGTGTGTGTGTGTGTGTGTGTGTGTGTGTGTGTGTGTGTGTGTGTGTGTGTCATATTATATGCACTTGTGCTAGTCCATTATTTATCTAGAATTTTAGCCAAATAATCGTCCATTTAGTTACATCAGTGTCCATTTGGTTAAATTGGGGTCCGTTTAGTTTAATAATGGTCCGTTTGGTTTACATTAGAGTCCATTTGGTTGAATTGGGGTCCGTTTAGTTTAATAATGGTCCGTTTGGTTTACATTAGAGTCCATTTGGTTGAATTGGGGTCCGTTTAGTTTAATAATGGTTCGTTTGGTTACATTAAGGTTCAGTGTAAAGCGGTCTCTCGACCTCTTTGAAGTCCTCTACATTTCCCGCCACTGCTTCACAACTTCAAACCCTCTAGAACAGGGGTTTTCAACAGGTGGTCCGTGGACCACCTGTGGTCACTGAGAGGATTCCAGGTGGTCCCCAGTTGGTAACAAAATGGACCCTTATAGAGCTGTAACTTTTATTTTATTTTATTTTATTTTATTTTATTTTATTTTATTTTATTTTATTTTATTTTATTTTATTTTATTTTATTTTATTTTATTTTATTTTGATTTGACAGTAGACAATGGGTTAATCCAGAGTGATTTAGATTAAACATGAACAAAATTAAAAGCATGACAATAGGGTTAGTGTGTCTGTGACAGGAAGACTAAGCCCGACCCATAGAAGCCCTGACCCCCCCCCCCCCCCTCCCATGTTGATTTTTTTTTTTTTTTTTTTACAATTTCTTGCTTGTTGTGTGATGCAGTGGGAAAAAGTAAGCTAAAAAAGACAGTTCAAATTAGTAGTTTGGGATTAGTAGGCTGACTGTTCTTCACTTTTGGGACTGAATCTTCTGGTATTCAATTACATCATATACTGAAATGCACAACACAAATGCATGCATCTCACAACAGAAATGCATCACGATATAGATGCCACAATGCAATGTGCATTAATTATACATTTGACCGTGTTGCACAAATACAATAAACCACTCTTAGTCTCACAGAGACTTAATTTAATTAATATAAAACATCTAAACAATAGTTTATTGCCGTATTGATAGAGCAGCCTCTCGAATGATTCACCTGTCGCCTGCCTGTTTGATCAATATATTCCCATATCGATTCATTTAATTCTTTAAATCCAAACATCAAAGCTAAAAACTGCAAAGGAAGTATAATGTTTTTTTTTTTTTTTTTTGAAGATTAGTCTTTCCTACAGTGCATATAATCTGGATAAAGAGAGCAATATTGTTTTTTTGTTACGTGTCTTCCAGGTGAATCATGTGACCTTGGAGTCCAGCAGTGATTGGATGGACTCATCATCAGGAGTCAACTCAGCAGAGTTGAAACTTTACGGTGCCAACATACGCTCTGTCTGGAACACCAGGCTGGTATCTACACCATGCGCTCTGTCTGAAACGCCAGGCTGGTATCTACACCATGCGCTCTGTCTGGAACGCCAGGCTGGTATCTACACCATGCGCTCTGTCTGAAACACCAGGCTGGTATCTACAACATGGGCTCTGTCTGAAACACCAGGCTGGTATCTACACCATGCGCTCTGTCTGAAACGCCAGGCTGGTATCTACACCATGGGCTCTGTCTGAAACACCAGGCTGGTATCTACAACATGGGCTCTGTCTGAAACGCCAGGCTGGTATCTACACCATGCGCTCTGTCTGAAACGCCAGGCTGGTATCTACAACATGGGCTCTGTCTGAAACGCCAGGCTGGTATCTACAACATGCGCTCTGTCTGAAACGCCAGGCTGGTATCTACACCATGCGCTCTGTCTGAAACGCCAGGCTGGTATCTACACCATGCGCTCTGTCTGAAACACCAGGCTGGTATCTACACCATGCGCTCTGTCTGAAACGCCAGGCTGGTATCTACAACATGTGCTCTGTCTGAAACGCCATGAAAGTGGTCAGAGGGTCCAAGGTCCACACCCAGAGCTTCCAGTAGAAGACATCTCAAAGTAGGGAACCATTTCACTTGTTTTGTTTCTGCTGGGTCTGTGTATTCGATTTAAATTTGAATTTTAAAATGTCTTTATTCGTTTGTTTTTTTAACAGCCACACCAATGGAAACCTAGAAATCGGGCGATCTTTTCTTTTGCTTTAAATAACGATTGTCAAACTTCATTTCATCAAATATCTTTCCTGAATTCCTGAATAAAGTGCTCCTCAAATAAAATTCAAATTCAAATGGCCGAAGAATCCACAGATCCCCTGCTGCTGTTTGTTGTAGTGATGTGACGGAAGCTGTTCTGTTTGTTGTAGTGATATGACGGAAGCTGTTCTGTTTGTTGTAGTGATGTGACGGAAGCTGTTCTGTTTGTTGTAGTGATGTGACGGAAGCTGTTCTGTTTGTTGTAGTGATGTGACGGAAGCTGTTCTGTTTGTTGTAGTGATGTGACGGAAGCTGTTCTGTTTGTTGTAGTGATATGATGGAAGCTGTTCTGTTTGTTGTAGTGATGTGACGGAAGCTCTTCTGTTTGTTGTAGTGATGTGACGGAAGCTGTTCTGTTTGTTGTAGTGATATGACAGAAGCTGTTCTGTTTGTTGTAGTGATGTGACGGAAGCTGTTCTGCTGCTGTTTGTAGTGATGTGACGGAAGCTGTTCTGTTTGTTGTAGTGATGTGACGGAAGCTGTTCTGTTTGTTGTAGTGATGTGACGGAAGCTGTTTTGTTTGTTGTAGTGATTTGTAGTGATGTGACGGAAGCTGTTCTGTTTGTTGTAGTGATATGACAGAAGCTGTTCTGTTTGTTGTAGTGATGTGACGGAAGCTGTTCTGTTTGTTGTAGTGATGTGACGGAAGCTGTTCTGTTTGTTGTAGTGATATGATGGAAGCTGTTCTGCTGCTGTCTCTGTGGATTCATCATGTTTCTGGATCTGGGATCCAATGATGATGTGAAGCAGCAGTCAGTCAGTTGAGTATAGTGATAGACCGATTATCGGCCGCGGCCGATTATCAAATTCGATATTCATGATTTTATTAATAATCGGTATCGGTGCTCAAAATAAATAATCGAAAAAAGAGCAGCCGATTATTTGTATTTATTATAAATGTTCAAAAATGGTACATCGACCACTTTCATTGAAGATCCGGTAGATTGTGGTGGTAAGGAGATGTATAGCTGTGTGTCTCTGACTCCATCACCTCATGTATTTATAGATTTATCCAAATTATCCAAAATGTATTTTCTCTTTTTCTTTTATGTCTGAAGCTCTGTGCCTGTACTTGAATTAAAAAAGATGCATGTGATGGAGGGGAAACTGAAACACTTTTGCTGCTTCCGCACTTTTATTCTATTAAAGTAAATAATAATCGTATCGGCTGATATCGGCTATCGGCCTTTTTGATGTTCCACTAATCGGTGATCGGAAACATCGGCAAATCAGCAGTCAGTGAGTTCTAACAGTGAATAGTGTGGTTATTAGTATGTGGATCTTGGCCACTTCAATGACAGCTACACCTGTCAGATGGTACGGCAGGCGTCCTAAGGCAGGCTCAGGAAGGACAGGGGTTTGATCTAGACCAGGGCAAACTTAGGCATGTGTGCCAACGATGGCACGCCGGGTGGTATCGGCACATGGCCAGAAACATTTTTTTTTCTGTATTAATTCTGTATTAAAATAACTGCATTCATCTTGAATGTGCAGTGTGCAGGTTGTACAGTAAAGATCATACTGCAGCATTCACAGGTATAATTCACCTAGTTTTATAACTAGGTGCAGCTCACCTATAATGCACTGTGAGTTTGTAGATTGTATATTTATCGTGCAGCGCGCAGGTGTTAAAAATACATCATATTCGCAGGACGCTGGTTGTGTGTGAGTGAGTGTGCGACTGCACACATGTTGCTGTGGCTCAGCTGGCTCCGTGTGAGAGAACATTACAAACATGGCTAAAAAGGCAAAAACATTCCTGTCCAATGGAGAGATGACTATGGATTTGTTCCGCAGCGAATGCGGTGCCGTCTGTGTTTTATGGTTGGAGAACGTTTGTGTTGTGCTTTGTTGAAACAAAGCACAACAAATCGTTCGGTGAGAGACTGCGCCAAAGCTACCCGACACTCACAAAGCCCCATTAAAGTGATCCGACACACAATAGTTTTTATTATCATACGCCAGGGGTTTTCAACAGGTGGTCCGGGGACACCAGTGGTCCCTGAGAGGATTCCAGGTGGTCCCCAGCTAAGTTGGTTAACCAGATGTAACTCTCGAGAACGTAAAAATGAAACCAAATGGACCCTTGCGGGTCCATTTGGTTTCATTTTTACATTCTCAAGAGTTAAAATATTCATCATCTGAATTCACCCAAGTCTACACAACTAGAAGATGGACAAAAGCAAAATAAATCTTTAGTTTTGTGATCTGTGGGGCTAAAAAGTCCTCAAATGGTGGTCCGTGGCTCAAATGCTGAATAATTGGTGGGCCCTGGCATCAAAAAGGTTGAAAACCCTTATCATACGCTATATATTGTTCTCTGGTATCAGTATCGGATAAATTGTACTATCGACATCGGATCGGAAATGAAAATAAGTACTGAAACATCACTGGTCATAAGTAAAGTAAAGATATTACTCTCCTAAGTAATATTACCCAGCACTGGTACGCAGCATTAGAAGCATTAACTGGTTGTTAAGTTGGAGGTGATCATATGGAAGGTCTGAGTTTTAACAGTTGCCCTCAGGTTGTTGTCCGGGTTGTTATTCAACTGCTGAACAGCAAATGGCACTTTAAATGTTCCTCTTGGCTCACTATCATGCACTTTTTGTTGACTACTGTGCTACTTCTGAACTTTTGAACATGACAAATTCTCTTATAGTGTTTTTTTTACTATTACTATTTTACTGTGGCTGCAAACCTTGAACGCTGAAGTCCTGAATCAGCCCAGAGAGAAAGCAGAGGGTTGTTTCAGTCAGATATAGAATGTTGTATTTGTCTAGTAGTCAGGGGTTTTCAAACTTTTTCAAACCAGGGCCCACTATTTATTCAGAATTTGAGCCACGGACCACCATTTGAGGACACATTTGAGCCCCACAGACCCCAAAACTAAAGATGTATTTTTGCTTTTGTCCACAATTCCAGTCTGGATTTTGGAGAAAACAAATCAGTCAAACATACAGATCAAAATGACCATTAATCTTCTACATTCTCTACTTGTGTAGACTTGGGCTAATTCACATAATGATTATTTTAACTCTTGAGAGTGTAAACATGAAACCAAATGGACCCGCAAGGGTCCATTTGGTTTCATTTTTACGCTCTCAAAGAGTTACATCTGGTTAACAAACCGTCCATCATGGGGTGGCCTGGGGACCACCTGGAATCCTCTCAGGGACCACTGGTAGTCCCCGGATCACCTGTTGAAAACCCCTGGGCTATACTAATACAATCATTTGTTATGTATTTTAAAGTAAGAAACACATAATTAACATACAAAGTACCGAGTAAGATTCCGCCTCTGGAGGGGGAGCAACAGGCATTGATTATTTCATCAACTCTAGTGAAATAAAACTGCTAAATAAAATGATATCTAGCATATGATGCTGAATAATAATAACCCACCTTTGAATAATTTAACAAAATGAGAGAGTTGCACCAGATATGAGATGGCCAGTCTCAGTCTAACCCTCTGAAAACTAAAATACAGTACATTAAAAAATTGGAGAAGGTGATCTGGATAGGGAGTCAGTGACACTTGGACGACAGTACCCAGGTTTTGTGCGTATTTTGGCGCAAAAGCGACTCTTGCGAAGAGAATATTGAATGGAAACACTTCAAAATGCGAATAAGTTTCCATTTTGCGCAAAAATACATTTTCGCTGAAAGGTGGCGGAGTTTGGAGGGCATCGAAATAGTCTAATGTGCAAATGAGGGATGGAAACAGATTGCGAAAATACTTCTAATTGGAAAGCACTGGACACGCATTATAGCACATTTGAAGAGATCTGGACTGCGAGATGAGAGTGTTGTTAATGTAAGGTATATTTATACAAAGCGGCTCAGAACAGACGAGGGCCGTGCACACTGCACTCCCTGGCCAAAATGTAAATGTACAGACTCCCATCGCGTTTGTTCATGAATGTCGTAGGGCAGCTACAGTTCCAATATTTACAGTATCTGTGTCATTGTGCATGATAGCTAAGAGTGATGTATGATAAGTGATATCCTACATGACTTTTAATTTTTTGTTAATAAAGTTCAAGCCTTTTTTCCTCGCACGTGTCGTGCTGCAGATAACATGATGTAGTCTACAATATCACAAAGTCTATAGATCCAGGGCTTGACACTAACACTTGCCCGCTTGCCCGGGGCAAGTAAAAAAAAAAATGGTGGGGCAAGTGAAGACTGCTACCTGGTTGCCCGATCGGGCAAGTGTGCAACTTAGTGCACTATAACACAACACAAGATAAAGAAAGGTTGAGCTTTGAAATAGCGGTGATGATGTTACTTACTGTTATAGTGCTTAAGAATAATGCACTTAAAATGAAAAATGGAGGGGGATAATTGGAAGGTTTTCTTGTATATGCTACTACTGATGTTTGAAAACAGTATTTGAGGTTTGAGTTGACAGTTTGTGATGTTGAGTTTAGTCCCTTGACCCCCAAAACTAAGAACTTTCACGTTTTTTGGGAAGGAGAACTAGGAATGGGGAAGGAGAAATGTCACTCACAACGTTGGTCAAAATAATAATTATTCTGCATTTTCTAATGGTCTGGGCTCTTGAATATTATTAATTAACATAATTCAGATGTTTAAATATAATTTAACTCTTGAGAGTTTAAAACAAAACCAAATTACAGATCTATCCAAGAGCTAAAGTGCTAAAACAAAAAGCTTTTTTCTAAAAAAAAAAAAAAAAAAAAAAGTATCCAGGGCTTGACACTAACAGTTGCCCGCTTGCCCGGGGCAAGTAAAAAAAATGGTTGCCCTGGTTGCCCGATCGGGCAAGTGACCGGGCAAGCAATAACACAACACAAGATAAATTTGTCTTGAAGGTGGTCATTGCGACCTGGGCTAATTAAGATGATGAATTTTAACTCTTGAGAGTGTAAAAATGAAACCAAATGGACCCGCAAGGGTCCATTTGGTTTCATTTTTACGTTCTCAAGAGTTACATCTGGTTTACCAACTTAGCTTGGGACCACCTGGAACCCTCTCAGGGACCACCTGTAGGAAACCCCTGGTTTAAAACACCCAAGTAGGAAGTACACTTAAATGCAAAATTTACAATATATTTTTGGGGGGCAAGTGACCATGACCTGAGGGCAGGTAGAACCTGACTTGCACTTGCCCGATGGGCAAGTGCCTCGGAGACCTTAGTGTCAACCCCTGGTATCACTACTCTCCTTTCTTCCTGACAGCTGGTCCCCAGTAGATGTACTTGCGTATTTTCAGTATATTCTGCCCCAGTGTAAAGGCTAAGTTTCCCGTTTTTGTTTTCTGAGAGTTCTCCCATACATCTGAATGGGAAGATTAAATATTTATCAGGGTTGAGTAAGTCCTATATGTCTCAATGTGAGAATGTAAAGGGAATTAAGATGGTATCCAGTTTACGGAGTGAAAGTGTTTGCTCTGCTCGCCTCGCATGATCTCCTGTGGGAGCGGGAAACGGAAATGGTATACCGACTGTACAATCTACACTCCATTAAAATTTAAGTAATCAAATGTGTTTTCTGCCAACCCGCCTTGCCCTTCACAATCAACCCCCCCCCCCCCCCCCCCCCCCCCCCCCCAGGCATCTTCACTGGGGGGGTTGTGTGCAGTGGCAATTGACTTTAATCTAGCGCAGACACACACACACACACACACACGCGCGCACACACACGCACACACACACACACACACACACACACACACACACACACACACACACACACACACACACACACACACACACACACACACCACACCACCATGGCCTGGTGTGGCATAATGGTGTATGACGCTACTGTAGATTCAGTACATTGTAGTTTCTGACACTAGATTATAGTTTCTGACAATAGATTATAGTTTCTGATACTAGATTATAGTTTTCTGATACTAGATTATAGTTTCTGACACTAGATTATAGTTTCTGACAATAGATTATAGTTTCTGACACTAGATTATAGTTTCTGATAATAGATTATAGTTTCTGATACTAGATTATAGTTTCTGACACTAGATTCTAGTTTCTGATACTAGATTATAGTTTCTGACACTAGATTCTAGTTTCTGATACTAGATTATAGTTTCTGACACTAGATTATAGTTTTGACAATAGATTATAGTTTCTGACAATAGATTATAGTTTCTGATAATAGATTATAGTTTCTGATACTAGATTATAGTTTCTGACACTAGATTATAGTTTCTGATACTAGTTTATAGTTTCCGCCACTAGATTCTATTTTCTGATATTAGATTCTAGTTTCTGACACTAGATTCTAGTTTCTGATATTAGATTATAGTTTCTGACACTAGATTCTAGTTTCTGATATTAAATTATAGTTTCTGACACTAGATTCTAGTTTCTGATATTAGATTATAGTTTCTGACACTAGATTCTATTCCATTTCTGATATTAGATCCTAGTTTCTGACGCTCTTTAGCTCTTCTGCCCTCTTTTACACAGCGTTGTTTCACTGTGTCGCAGACAAAGCCGTGGGAATAGCACGTCTACACACGGGTTCACAGCGTTGCTGATTTTTGGACAGAAATAGAGGTGCCAGACCGAACGTCTGCCTGTGGATTTTTATAAAAGCATTAACCAGTGGTTGTGACTAAATACGTACCACTTTGGATCCATTGGAACATTCCTCATCGGTAACCATTTGGAAATTAGATATAATTAAGGTTTGTACACGGCAAAATGTAATCATGCACATTTGCATACATTACACAGTCATCTTCACTGGGGGGGTTATGTGCAGTGGCAATAGACTTTAATCTAGCGCAGACACACACACACACACACACACACACACACACACACACACACACACACACACACACACACACACACACACACACACACACACACACACACACACACACACACACACACACAGAGGTATAAATTATGGGCCCCTGGGCCGCCACCAGCCCCCACACACACACACACACACACACACACACACACACACACACACACACACACACACACACACACACACACACACACACACACACACACACACACACACACACACACACACACACACACACACACACACACACACACACACACACCCCGGAGGATTTCAATCTTGGCCCTTTTTCGGTGGGGCCGTGAGCTTGAGCCTCTTAGCGATATTCCTATTTTTCTTTTTTTCTTTTTTTTAATCAGCAATGATAGCATGGTTGTATTGTCTTCATTCCATGTATGTATCTGTGCGTGACCACAAGAGCAGGGGCGGATCTAGCATGGCATGGGGGGGGGTACCCCCCTAAATGCCCAGTCTGCCCCACCAAACATGCAAAACAACCAAAGTTATTTCAAATTAAAGTGCTTATATTTAAAATGATTTGAACCATTACTACTGCTACTAACTAACTACAGCTGTGTCACCACTAAACCAACAGCATTTCATCATTGAAAACAGAAAACTCTCTGAGTCAGACCTTTAGCTTTATACATGCTGCGTGTCTGTTGCAACTTCAACAACAACTGATGTTATTATTGATGCTTTACTTGACTAATAAAAATCCTGTAACTGAAAATGGTATGGGTGCGGCTTCATCGCCCGTGGCGCGAAGCGACACAGCCGCCCCCATACCATTTCCTCATGACCCCCACCCCCCCCCCCCCCAATTAGGAAATGTTATATCTGCCCCTGCGCAAGAGAAGGGTTACATGCCGTGTTGACTTGTAGTGATAAACCGGTTAAGTAGCGTAACATGAATTCCAACACAAGAATTCATTTGAATGCCCTTGGTGGGACCTGTAATGGTTATAAAAAGGAATGACAAGCACCGGCATTAATATTAACACTTCTCCCTCCTTCATCAAATGCAGTTTTTTTTTTTTTCCTGTGCAGATATCTTGTCCGGCCCAAGGACTGTTTATCATTGTTTATTCACGATTACATTTTATTTGAATCATTTGGCCTTGGAATGGTTCGGATCACAACCAGGCCTCTGATAAGCTCTGTTCAGGTTCCATATTATAGCAAAAAAAACACAGAAGATCTCTTTCCCTTTCTCCATTCCTATAGAGCAGGGGTTTTCAACAGGTGATCCGGGGACCACCTGTGGTCCTTGAGGCTAAATGATGGAAAGTCGCTTAACCAGATGTAACTCTTGAGAATGTAAAAATGAATCATTTTTACACTCAAGAGTTAAAATATTCATCTGAATTAGCACCACTTAATGTCCTTAATGTCCTCAAATGGTGGTCCGTGGCTCAAGTGCTGAATAAATGGTGGTCCCTGGTGTCAAAAAGGTTGAAAACCTCTGCTATACAGCAGTGGTTTTCAACCTTTTTCATACCACGGCCCACCTTTGTTCAGCCCTATAACCCTAACCGCCATTTGATGACATTTTAGCCCAGTGGCGGCTGGTGACTTTTTCTTTAGGGGGGGCGCTATTAAAAAAAATCATAATAATAATAATGATGATAATAATGATAATATAATAATATCATCACATTCAATGGAAGCAAAACAATGAGTTGGTGTGAATGGATGCTGTCAGCCAATCTTTACCAGCTCTTTGAAAAGGTCCTGGGCCTCCTGGGTAGGCTACTGGTGTAGGATAGTCTCTTCCTCTGTCCTTGGATTTTTGTGTGATGATTACATTTATCTGGTTCCAGCTCTTTAGTTAAAAAAAAAAAAAACCCTGCAGTGTTTTGCTTTCAATTGGTGTTTTCTGCATTGCTTTATAGTTATCTTATAATATCTTTGTCTTGTTATTCCATTATCAAAATTAATTCAACTACTGTATATTCCTCCCTTTACCTGGCTCTGTGTCTCTTCATTCATGTCTGTGGTGGAGTTGTGTTCAACTCTATGTAAAACTGTGTTGTGTGCTGCCCTCAAGTGGTTTGGTCGCGCACATTTTGCGACCGGGATCGCTCCTACCGCTTGCATTGAAGTCAATAGGACCGCAATGCATTGCCCTTCAGTGCAGAGCTCAATGCCTAAAGACGAATGCGAACCAACACGTGAGACTCAGTAACCTAGTAGCTACGTTGTACAACGTAAACAACTTTTAACATTTCATGGCAGTATATTACAACTTTTAATCACTTTGTGGTTAGAGTGGGCTTTAGTTACTTATATTATATACAATTTGCCATGATGGACTGCTTATTTAAAGAAAATGACAAGCTGCAGATTTCATTTCTCCGTCATTCATGAGGTAGGCTATTGCATGGTGGTGCGGCGCACATGCGCCCCTATTCACCGCCGCCACTGTTTTAGCCCCACGTACAGACCCCAAAATTAAAGATGTATTTTGCTTTTGTCCACAATTTCATCCTGGATTTGGAAACAACAACAGTCAAATATACAGATCAAAATGACCATTAATCTTCTACATTCTCTAGTTGTGTAGACTTGAGGCTAATTGGATATTGGATGGATTTTTTTTTTTAACTCTTAGCTTAAAAGGGTCAATTCGGTTTTATTTTTACGCTCTCAAAGAGTTACATCTGGTTAACCAACTTTCCATCGTTTAGCCCTTGGGACCACCTGGAACCCTCTCAGGGGCCACTGGTGGTCCCCGGACCACTGGTTGAAAACCTCTACTGTAGAGTGCTCCTCAGAGTGCTGCTCTGCAACGTTCCTGTGGTATAGCCAGGGCGGATGTAACATGTCCCATTGGGGGGGGGGGGGGGGGGCAAGAGAACATGTTGGACGGGCAAGAGAAAATGGTATGGGGCGGCTTCATCGGCGATGAAGTTGCACCATACCATTTTCGGTTACAGGACTTTTATTAGGCAAGTAAAGCATCAAAAATAACATCAGTTGTTGTTGAAGTTGCAACAGACACGCAGCTTGTTTAAAGCTAAAAGTCTGACTCAGAGAGTTTTCTGTTTTCAATGATGAAATGCTGTTGGTTTAGTGGTGACACAGCTGTAGTTAGTAGCAGTAGTAGTGTTTCAAATCATTTTAAATATAAGCACTTTAATTTGAAATATCTTGGGTTGTTTTGCATGGCATCGTGTTTGGGGGGGGCAGACTGGGTATTTAGGGGGGCACTGCCCCCCCATGCCCATGCCTAGATCCGCCCCTGGGTACAGCGGTCGTCCGCGTGCACCCGGCGACCTCGCGGGTGTCCATGAATAAAGCAGAGACGCAGTCAAATAACAGATGAATAAATAAACGGAAAAGGTTCAAATCGCAGAGCGTATTCTTGGCACAGTGCTAGTGGTTTGTCCGAGGGGCGCTCTGAGCCTGCGGCTGCATGGGAGTGAGTTTTTTTTCTTTTTGCATTCAGCAGACGCTCTCACCCAGTTGACCTGCAAAATGGAAGTCAGGAGGAGCAGGGGCGGATGTAACATTTCCCAATTGGGTGGGGGGCAGGAGGAAATGGTATGGGGGCGGCTTCATCGCCTGTGGTGCGAAACCCATTCCATTTTCGGTTACAGGACTTTTATTAGGCAAGTAAAGCATCCATAATAGCATCAGTTGTTGTTGAAGTTGCAACAGACACACAGCATGCATAAAGCTAAAGGTCTGACTCAGAGAGTTTTCTGTTTTCAATGATGAAATGCTGTTGGTTTAGTGGTGACACAGCTGTAGTTAGTTAGTAGCAGTTGTAGTGTTTCAAATCATTTTAAATTTAAGCACTTTAATTTGAAATATCTTGGGTTGTTTTGCATGCCATCATGTTTGGTGGGGCAGTCTGGGCATTTAGGGGGGCATTGCCCCCCCCCATGTCCATGCCTAGATCCGCCCCTGAGGAGGAGCAAACCGGATGAACTCTAGTCCACCAACAACAACAGTGTATAGGTGGTCAAGCAAATAAGAATACCAAGAAAAATACATATACAGTACAGGAGGAGGTTAAGGCAATGGCACGGAGCCGGCAGCCTCCTTAGCAGTCCTACATAGCAGTGGTTTTCAACCTTTTTGACTCCAGGGACCACCTTTTATTCAGCATTTGAGCCACAGACCACCATTTGAGACCCCACACAGACCCCAACTAAAGATTTATGTTGCTTCTGTCCATGACCATTAATCTTTCTGTGACATGATGTATCATGTCACAGGAATCAATCTAGATAAAATGTATGACCAACGTGTTTTGGTGTGGAATTTCTCCTTTAAGGAGCTGAACACCGCAGGGATACATGCAATCACACTACTTCATGAATAAATAAACAAACAAACAAACAAACACAAACTGCAATCTCCGCCTCCAATCTTGGTGTCACTTTCACAATGTTTCTCCATAAGGCTGTTGTGTTTGATGTTTCAGTTTAGTTTTAGTTCAGTGCAGGTGCTTTCTGTTTCATTTTGCAGTGTACGCACGACATTGCGCTGCGTGCCGTGCGTGCATTTGTTTTGACCATTTACGGTAATTTGCAGATAATATATAATGACAAATGAGTGAGAGGAGAGAATTTATCGGGACCTTGGCAGGTGTCCTTATACAGTCGAGTTAAAGCGTTTTGCTGTTAGTCTCACAGAGACATTGAAAGAAAGCAGAGGCAGTGAGCGGCCGTGTGGAATTCCTAATTTCACTCCTTGTCCTTTTCAGCGGGGAGGGGTTTTTTTTTAAATTTGCAGATGGTATACACAAAGTGACTTAATTTAGTCACAACATTGCTTTTAGCGGCGGCGTTGCGTGTCAACACGATCTAACGCTTCCTGCGCCTTAACGCGAAGCAACATCAAACAGCATCGCTCCTCAGAGCATCTGCTGCGATACTGGCTGCACTCCGAGCCTGTTTGGATGAAAACACTTCTTTAAGTACTTGGATGAACCCTATGACCCTGTCCTGACCTAGCTGGGGGGCAAAGTTTGGGCAAAGCTTCTCAGATTTACGAGTTCATACAACAGATCGCATCTCTTGGCATTCCTATTTACACATTTATTTATGTTCACATTTTACAACAGAAATTCTTGAACATGAATAGTGATAGATGCACATACAAGCACAGAACCTCCCTGATATGTCTGATCAGTCTCTAGGGATACAGGAAGCAGCGTCTCCTCCATATGTGACGGCTGCCTATTATCACAGATATTGAGCAAAATTTTGCTAACATTTTGGCTTTCGGCTTGGGGATTCCTGCTGTCTGCTAGACATTGCCAAGACTTCCAAATATAAACACAAGTAGTTTACACTTGTACCCAAGTCGTTCGATCTCCTTTCTGAGGGGTTAGTATTTTAAAACCTTAGCAAGAAATGTCTCCTCCATACTGTAGTCAAACGCAGAGCCTACTTCTAGGATGGTGAATTCTCGGCTGTCTTCTTCAACAACAACATCTGGTGTATTAGCTGTCTCATTGAGAAGATGTCAATTTCACACTGCTACTGCTACTAACAAACTACAGCTGTGTCACCACTAAACCAACAGCATTTCATCATTGAAAACAGAAAACTCTCTGAGTCAGTCCTTTAGCTTTATGCATGCTGCGTGTCTGTTGCAACTTCAACAACAACTGATGTTATTATCAATGCTTATATTTGTATAATAAATGAAGCCGCGCCCATACCATTTTCTCCTGACCCCTCAATTGGGAAATGTTACATCCGACCCTGACGACGCGCGCCACGCACGCACACACACACACACACACACACACACACACACACACACACACACACACACACACACACACACACACACACACACACACACACACACACACACACACACACACACACACTTCTTTGGCGTTCTTATCATACTTCACCACTCACACACTGTTGTTGTTGTTGTTGTTGTTGTTGGACTAAGTTCATGCAGTTTACTCATTCATGACTTCCACTTTGTAGGTTCAACTGGATGAGAGAGTACTGCAGAGTAACAAAGATCACTCACAGGCTCAGCAGGGGCGGATCTAGGCATGGGCATGGGGGGGCAATGCCCCCCGAAATGCCCAGTCTGCCCCTCCAAACATGATGCATGCAAAACAACTCAAGATACCCAAGAAATTAAACTGCTAAAATATCTAAAATGATTTGAAACACTACTACTGCTACTAACTAACTACAGCTGTGTCACCACTAAACCAACAGCATTTCATCATTGAAAACAGAAAACTCTCTGAGTCAGACCTTTAGCTTTATGCATGCTGCGTGTCTGTTGCAACTTCACACAACAATTGATGTTTTATTACTGATTGACTAATTGACTAATTGACTAATTGACTAATAAAAGTCCTGATTGACTAATAAAAGTCCTGTAACTGAAAAAGGTATATCGGTGCTCCCATACCTTTTTCTCTTGCCTCTCCAACATATTATCCCCCCCCCCCCCAAATGGGACATGCTACATCCGCCCGAGGCTCAGTCAGTGGCTTCTGGGACGCTGTGCCAATATGCTGTCCCCGTTTGAATCTTCCGTTTATTTATTTATTCATATGTTTGACTCGTGTTGCGGCTTCGTTTTGTGAAAGAGGTCGCCAGTGGCTACACGCGGCTACACGGAACACGTGAAAAACCACTACAGGTTACAGATCTGAGGTAAAACTCACCTCTACAGAAGTATACATCTGAGTAACGTCACTTGTCCCAGCGTGGACCTATTGGAGCCTTTAGGGACTTCATTTGGTTCCATTTGTATGCTCTCAGAAAGAAAAAAAAAGTTTAACATGGGTGGAAATTCCCTTTAAGTCAGAAAAAGGAAAAGCAAGTTGTCCACCACTGATGAAATGCGACTCATGGTAGTCTAGGGAATTGTATTCATGAAATAAGCAATAGGTGGCACAATTGGTGTCACCTATTGGCGAGATGCCCAGTTATTTTACATACTGTATATTTTTCATCCACACAGACAGACAAACACTCAGCATGCTTGCTAAGAGCTCCTTGAAAGCATGAGGAACACTTATTGTAGACCGGCGAGCAGAAGGAGTTTCTTACAAGATGCCCACGTCTGGCTTTTAAGCACGGCAAAGTGTTTATTTTTATTCTGCTTTTGTGAAAGGAGGAGTGAATAAAGCCGTATACTCTAAACCACCACGTCTGAGACACTATGAGAGCCTCCTCGCTGTGTGTGTGTGTGTGTGTGGTGTGTGTGTGTGGTGTGTGTGTTGTGTGTGTGTGTGTTGTTGTGTGTGTGTGTGTGTGTGTGTGTGTGTGGTGTGTTCCCTTGGAGGTGGAGCAGTCAGGGCCGGATCTAGGGGCAGGGTGGGCTCCTGCCCCCCTAATTAAACTAAACAATTGGTTTCAATTTTTACATTGTCAAGAGTTAAAATATTAATCAATCATCAAGAGTTTAAAATATTAATCATTAGCCCCAAGTCTACACAACTATAAGAAGTTGAAGATTAATGGACATTTTTTATTTGAACTGTTTCCCCAATCCATCCTGGAATTGTTGACAAAAGGGGGTCTGTGGGTTAAAACGTCCTCAAATGGATATAGTCCGTGGCTCAAATGCTGAATAAATAGTGGGCCCTGGTGTCAAAAAGGTTGGAAACCACTGCTTCATCTGAAAAACGTTGGAGTTGCCATCCCACCCTGCCATTCTTCCAGCCCACCCTAGTAGAGCTGGCTAAATCCAGCACTGGAGCAGGTCGGCCAGTTTAAGGGCCCTGATGCACCAGTGTTGTTTTGATCAACATCAACAAGCAACGTAAACTATGAACGTTGACTTCCCCCTTTCTATAGAAAATTATCAACCCCTGGTTGGCAGGGATTTGTCATTTTTTATTCCATTAAACGAACATGGGTGAAAATGGGTGAATTCCCCTTTTAATGTGAGGTGTTTGCCTGTTGCCCTGTGTCCTCATCATGTGCCCGTTGATGTTGACATTG
>CM076972.1:4589115-4681766 GCA_039105355.1 Benthosema pterotum | reverse complement strand
CCCCCCACCCCCCCCCCCCCCCCCCCTCCCCCCCCCCCCCCCCCCCCCCCCCTTCCATACTCATGCCCAGATCTGCCCCTGGACTATCGTATTATTTAATTGTAAAAATGGGCTTATTTATACAAGGCCTGCCTATGATACGACAGGGATTGTTATGGTGCCCCCCTCTGGACTGGAGCTGAACGGTCTCCCCTCCCCCTACCCCCTCCTCCCTCCCTCCTTCCACAAACAATAGAGAGACTCATGAATACTGGAGGTGGCATTTTATTCTCTCTCTCTCTTTTTCTCTTGGCTCTATGAAATTCACCGTCATAATGGGAATGAAATCCACTTTAAAAGCAGGCCTTTTCGGGATCATTTGCATGCGGCGTTACGGCCGGAGTAATGGAATGAAATATGACACGCCAATTTAATTACTGCTTCAGGATCGTCTCGCCTTTACTGCGGTATAAATATTGATTCGTGCAACGTCTGTCTCTCTCTCTCTCTCTCCTCTCTCTCTCTCTCTCTCTCTCTCTCTCTGTCTCACTCTGTTCTTCTCCACTGCATCATTCCACAGAACCACTCTAACATCTCTGTCTGTTTTGTTCATAATCCGTGACCTGCAGGGCTTGACACACTTGCCCGCTTGCCCGGGGCAAGTAAAAAAATGGTGGGGCATGTGAAGACTGCTACCTGGTTGCCCGATCGGGCAAGACCTCTGTGTCTTTCCCTGCTTTCTAGTTATTCACAATTCCAGGCTGGATTTGGGAAACAAAACAGGCAAATCAACATACACATCAAAATGACCTAATCTTCTACATTCTCTAGTTGTCTAGACTTGGGGCTAATTAAGATGATGAATTTTAACTCTTGAGAGTGTAAAAATGAAACCAAATGGACCCGCAAGGGTCCATTTGGTTTCATTTTTACGTTCTCAAGAGTTACATCTGGATAACCAACTTAACTGGGGACCACCTGGAACCCTCTCAGGGACCACTGGTGGTCCCCGGACCACCTGTTGAAAACCCCTGGCTTAAAGCACCCAAGTAGGAACTTTACAATATATTTTTGGAGGGCAAGTGACCATGACCTGAGGGCAAGTAGAACCTGACTTGCACTTGCCCGATGGACAAGTGCCTCAGAGACCTTAGTGTCAACCCCTGACCTGTGTTGTGGACGTCACCCCGTGCTGTGTGTTTGTGTTTTACTGCTCTGTTTCTTTTATGTTGTAGTGATCTCTTTGGATTCGTACACACATAAAGAACGCATGTTCTATGAGAGGCATATGGTGGCACAGTTGGTAGACCATTGCTGGAAGGTTCTCTGGGTTCTCCTTGTGTCCCCTAGGGTAGGTGCCCTCACGCCAAAATACATAGTTGTCTCTTTGATGTGAGGGTAAATTTAAACGAAAATTGTAATTGTAATTGTAAATATGTAACTGTGTACTGGGAAGCTGGCAGTAGCCCCACTAAAAACGCCTGGACAACGCTCAACGCGCCCCAAGCTCTTCTCCCTCTAGGCTCCAAAACTATGGAATGAACTTCCCACTACAGTCAGAACCACAGACTCACTACCTATCTTCCACGCAGTCTGAAAACACACCTCTTCAGACTCCATCTCAGCCCATAGCACTTGTATTACCCATAGTACTTGCTGCAATGACTTATATAGGTTGCCTAATGTATTACAATGTTTTTAGCGCTTCATTGTATGTTGTAAAATCTATTGTAAATCCTGATTAAATTGTCAATTTTTTACCCTTGTAAGTCACTCTAGATCAAGAGCGTCTGCTAAATGCCTAAATTGTAAATTGTATAGGCTTATTGTCAATTTAGCAATGCAAATATATTTAACAGTACTCAATACTCTTGAGAATGTAAAATGAAACCAAATGAAATGTGGAATTGGGTTATCAACTCTCTCATCAGCTCCAGTGGCAGTTGGAATGTTCCACAGGCCCGGTAGCAACCCTGACAGGTCGGGACCCCCTTGCCGTTGTCATTTCCAACGACACCATCTATCTTGTCACCTGTTTTCAAAGTGTCTGTGTGGGTCTTTTGTGTCTTGTTCTCACTGTCAAAGGAATCAATCAACTTTACCCGACGACTGAAGAGTCTGCAGTGAACGACTGCTTACGGCTATACTGGACAGAACGGATACAAAATCTGTAAACAGCTGCTTAATATAGTTGATGGTGTTCTGGCTTGGATCAGTGGATCTGATTGTGCCATTCTTCTTCAAAAATCACTATGATTTTTTTTGTAAAACAATACATATTTAGGACCATGCTCGAAAGCCCCCACACTCCTGTCGAAAATAGCTAAAATCACTAAAACTAAAAGAGGAGGTGCTATGATTTTTGTATTTTTTTTCCAATTTTGTACATGTTTAAGAGGTGACAGTATGTAAATAGACCCCTTGGTGTGATTTTTATGTGCAGTGATGTCTTCCCTTTGTATTTAGAGTTTCTTCCTGGGGGCTGAACCTTTCCAGTTAAACGTGCCAATAGAAAAAAACTTCGATATAGTGACATCACATGCTCAGCCCCTCCTCTAAATCCTCCCCTTTATCATGCAACTAAAGCTGTGGGCGTGGCTTCAGTTCAGGTGGATCTCCACCCATCACCACCCACCAGGCAAACCAGGCATACTTAATGAACTGGTAGGGTGGAAAATAATCTTACTTTTCATATAATATTCATACCTGATGATCATATTTAGTGTAGAAAAAATCATGGCATTCCATCTTAAAGAAAGCAGCAAATGTAAAACCATTAACACACATCTTTTATTTTGCCCTTTTTATATTTGTCCTTTAACCCTGTACTGTAACACGTCTTTAGCTATAGAAAATATCAGATCTACCAGCTCATAGTGCGCCACCGAGTGACACACTATGAGCTTGTAGATCTGGTATTTTTCTATGAAATCGTGAAAATGTGGCGCAAATCTTTGGATATATTATTTCAGAAGCAAGCATTTTTAGAACATGTTTTCAGGTGAGGGCCCGCAGCCAAATATAGATAATTCTGGTGGCCCTTGGCATGAAATATGTTGAGCATCACTGACACAGAAACATATATTTCTTTTTTCAGGAAAACTAGAATCTAGTATCAGAAACTAGAATATAGTGTCAGAAACTAGAATCTAGTGTCAGAGACTAGAATCTAGTGTCAGAGACTAGAATCTAGTGTCAGATACTAGAATCTAATGCTAGACACTAGAAACTAGAATCTAGTGTCATAAAACTAGAATAGTGCCAGACATTAGAAACTAGAATCTAGTGTCAGAAACTAGAATCTACTGTCAGAAACTAGAATCTAGTGTCAGAAACTAGAATCTACTGTCAGAAACTAGAATCTAGTGTCAGAAACTAGAATCTACTGTCAGAAACTAGAATCTAGTGTCAGAAACTAGAATCTACTGTCAGAAACTAGAATCTAGTGTCAGAAACTATAATCTAGCTTCAGAAACTAGAATCTAGCTTCAGAAACTAGAATCTAGTGTCAGAAACTAGAATCTAGTGCCAGAGACTAGAATCTAGTGTCATAAACTAGAATCTATTGTCAGAAACTAGAGTGTAGCTTCAGAAACTAAAATCTACTGTCAGAGACTAGAATCTAGTGTCAGAACTAGAATCTACCGTCAGAAACCAATCTAGTGTCAGAAACTATAATCTAGTGTCAGAAACTACAATCTAGCTCCAGAGACTATAATCTAGTCAGGACAGAATGTGTTCAACTCACTTTGTCTTTCGTCTAGTGTTGATCATGTGTGATCGGCATCACGAACAGCGAGTATAGGGTATATTCAAGTAAAGAACCAAAGACAATCCTAATCATTCCAGCAGTCTGTGCATGTGTGTGTTTGCCCACACAGTAAAGGTGTAGTTGAAGTCCTGTGGGGTCCCGTTTGGCCTTTCCATAAATCCTATTCATGTGGAAATGGCGTATAATGTCAGGCTCCATTACCAGTGGAGAGTGTGTGGGTGTGCATATCAAGTGGGATGCGGGTGCTGCCCACCACACCAGGGGTTTTCAACAGGTGGTCCGGGGACCACCAGTGGTCCCTGAGAGGGTTCCAGGTAAGTTGGTTGACCAGATGTAACTCTTGAGAACTTAAAAATGAAACCACGGGATGACCACCAGACATGCTTTAAAAGGATCCCAGGCTAATAAGCCTCATATAAATAAATACATTATACTTGTCCTCTATAACTAGCATTGAACATTTAAAACACAAATAGTATATTCTTTAGACTAAAAATAGTTCATATTTTTATCCCTTAGGGAGCGCCATTCCACTGTGCCATAGGTGTCATAGGTATGATGTCACCGGAGATTTGGGCATTTTTTTTAAGCAATTTGGACCCTTACAGGCAAGATTTTCCCTGGAGCCCCCCTTACCAAATGGACCCTTACAGGCAAGATTTTCCCTGGAGCCCCCCTTACCAAATGGACCCTTACAGGCAAGATTTTCCCTGGAGCCCCCCTTACCAAATGGACCCTTACAGGCAAGATTTTCCCTGGAGCCCCCTTACCAAATGGACCTTACAGGCAAGATTTCCCTGGAGCCCCCCTTACCAAATGGACCCTTACAGGCAAGATTTTCCCTGGAGCCCCCCTTACCAAATGGACCCTTACAGGCAAGATTTTCCCTGGAGCCCCCCTTACCAAATGGACCCTTACAGGCAAGATTTTCCCTGGAGCCCCCCTTACCAAATGGAGGCTTACATGCAAGATCTTGCCTGGGGCTCCAAATTGCTTAGAAATGCCACTGTCCTCCCAATCACAGACCTAAATGCTGCTGAAATGTTGCGGTGATAGCGGTGATCCGCTGGAATGCTGTTGAACGACCCCTGTATGGTCCTGTGTGCCGGATAGCACTGTGTTTACCGTAGGAATTAGTTTCCTCTGACAAACGGATTTATCAGTGGAAGCGATAGAAACGCAGCTGTACACCGTGTAGAGGGCATTTATCTAATTAAGATTTTGTGTACTGAACGCGTTTTGGTGTTTTAGCTACCGGAAAAATAGCAGATCAACAAGCTCATATCGCGCCACGAGGTGGCGCGATATGAGCTTGTTGTTCTGCTATTTTTGAAAATTGTGAAAATGTGGTGCAAATCTCTGAATGCAATATTTGGGAAGCAAACATTTTTAACTCAAATCTTTGCTTCTGGGGGATCCCTAGAACAACATGGTTTCAGATGGGGGTCTGCAGCCAAATATGGATAACTCTGGTGGTCCTTGGCTTGAAATATGTTTCATTACTGACACAGAAATATAGATTTTTCAGAAAAACTAGAATCTAGTGTCAGAAACTAGAATCTAGTGTAAAAAAAAATCGATTCAAGTGTTGGAAACTAGAATCTAGTGTCAAAAACTAGATCCTAGCATCAGAAACAATAATTTAGGTGTCAATAACTAGATGCTAGTGTCGGAAAATACTGTAGAATCTAGAGTCAAAAGCCAGAATCTTGCTGCAGCTATAATCTGGTGTCGGTAACTACTGTATAATCTGGTGTCAGGAACTACTGTATAATCTGGTGTCAGAAACTCGAATCGAGGGACAGGACAAAATGGGTTAAAAGTTTCCCCTGCTTCACCGCTTCGCTTCGCCGTATCTGCTGTTCCCTCTCAGTCCTCAGTCCAACTACACCGATGAAGAGGATCGATCATGGTGACATGACAGCGACGATGGGCTCGATTTTGGTTACATTAGCCCTTATGCGCAATTACGCGCTTAGCATTGGGGAAGAGGCGTTCCCACACTAAAGTTGATAATTTCGTAACCATGCCATCTCCCTTAAACACCTCCTATACCGTTAAATTATGCATAGGTGTGGTGTTGGGCATTTTTAGCTTTCATCCAATCCGTGTTGGTCTTGCCATTCCCTTTAATTCATCCCATATCTTATTCCCTTATCCCTACTGCTAAGCCTGACCCTCCTAAGCACGCAGCCTGGCTGCGCTTAGGACAGACACATGCATGAGCCTATTCTCAAAGATTATAGCTCTCATTTTCCCACTTATCCCAAGTCTGCGAAATGTTATAAAGTAAATGGCAAAAAAGTCGGGATTCACGGCAAAAATGACATCTTTTTGATCATTCATTTCTCGGTCAATTCTGGACCATTTTTTACATTTCAAAATGCAGCGTGACGGGAAAAGGCTCCTCTCTCAGATGCTGTATAGAATATGTGGGTAGGTCTTCTCTACGATGCGGGATCGAGCAAAATGTAAGTGTCGGGAATTCGGTGGAAACGGTCCACCGAATCCCCGACACTTACATTTTGCTCGATCCGCATCGTATAAAACTGTACAAAAACAGTCAAACATACAGAACAAAAATGAAATTCTTGTCAACTTTCAAGGTTGGGGGCCACTGGAACCCCCTCAAGGACCACTGGTGGTCCCCGGACCACTGGTTGAAAACCACTGACACAGAGAGAGGGACCCCAAAGCATCACCACCACGTGGTTTTGTCTCAAGTGCTATAAAATCCACAGATCTCTCTGCACACATGGCCTAGCGGCTAAAAGGAAGACATGGGAACCTCCTGGAGTGGTGCCACCTCTTTAGTGTCAACACATGTTCCCTTTCTGCCCGCCGATGCCATGTGAAGTCATGCCAGCGCAAAACGGCGCTCCGCACCGCGCCATGCCGTGCCGACGATGTGGTGGCAAATAGCGACGGGTGGTGGTGTGTGCTACATGATCCCGTGCCAGTGGGTGGCTGCAGGGGCGGATCTAGGCATAGGCATGGGGGGCAATGCCCCCCTAAATGCCTAGTCTGCCCCACCAAACATGATGGCATGCAAAACAACCCAAGATATTTCCAGTGCTTCTATTTAAAAGTATTTGAAACACTACTGAAAATGGTATGGGGCGGCTTCGCCCATGGCACGAAGCGCCACGGGCGATGAAGCTGCCCCCTTACCATTTTCTTTTGCCCCCCAATTGGGAAATGTTACATCCACCCCTGGGTGGCTGAGTGGGTAAGGGATGGAAGGATGCAAAACGACTCATGTTTGTGTCACTGTGTCATTTCTTTGACTAAAAGTGTGCCGGAAAAAATGCTTGCCGACTACCCTGAGGAAAACTAAATGAAAACTAGAAAAAGTGCCCTTCCGGGCACAGGTCTCCGCCAGAAGTATAGGACTGTGTGTGTGGTGTTTGTCCGGCGTCCTAGTGGCACTATAACAGACTGTTGTGTAGAATTTGGGGCAGAGGTTTGTGGTTGGCATCCAGGGAGTGTGTGTGCAAATTTTGGCATCGACTGGATTAACAGTGCCGGAGATTAGCTGGTAACAGACTTTTGTCAACGTACTGACTAAGATGTTAAGTGTAAGGTGTAAGGCACTTGTAGTGTGAGCTAGTAGGGTCAAATCAGTCATTATGATGGCATTAAAGTCCCACCAAAATTCACATTTTAGTTGACTGAAATTCACTGAATCAAATACACATTTAGTGGACTAAAATTAGTCAACTAACTATCACAGCCCAGCTTTATTATTTTTATTTTGTCGTAATCGTACACCACAAACACTATAGGGTCAACATGTTATAAATAAACAAATACATCTTTATTTGTATGTATTTCCAACTCAGCAGTTTGTCCCTGTTCAAGCTGCATGAACAGTGCACGAGTGCTCAGTTTTTGACCCCCCAATGCCGCAACGCTTCGACTTGATGTTCTCTTCTCTCAATAAAAAAGATAGCATTATTTTGCTTGCTTTGGAGTTTATCTATATTAACCGAGAATTTATAATGACAATATGGTATCTAGTTCACTGAATAAACCCTCAAACCTGAACAAACAGATAAGTCTACCATACAGTGGACTCCTCTCATAACTTTGTTGGAAAGATCGCTTCGCTAAACCATGTGACATTGTCCAGTCTTTCCAGGTCCGTCGAAAAGGACATAAAAGATTAAAGATTCCCTACCCACATCCAAGAGACGACGAAAAACGGCATAAAATCTGACCTGAAACCGTGAGCACATCTTTGCACCGTGCAGTCACCTTAAAACATTTCACATTACTAAAATGTGAATAAAACCAGATTTCTTTGTTTATTCAAAATGCCAAGAAATAAAACTAAAATCTAGATTTGCTGCACAAATGTGTGCAACGTGAGCGTATACAAACCACCTGGCAAATCCACCTGCAACATGATGGATCTGTCAGGGAGGATATTTTAGCTCCCACAGACCCCCCAAAAACCAAAGATTTCTTTTGCTTTTCTCCACAATTCCAGCATGGACAAAAAATCAGTCAAACATACAGATCAAAATGACCATTAATCTTCTACATTCTCTAGTTGTGGGCTAACTCAGGTGGTGAATATTTTAACTCTTGATAGCGTAAACATGAAACCAAATGGACCCGCAAGGTCCATTTGGTTTCATGTTTACGCTCTCAAAGAGTTACATCTGTTTAACCAACATTACGGCCTGGCTGGGGCCACCTCTCAAGGACCACTGGTGGTCCCTGGACCACCAGTTGAAAACCACTGACATGAAGAGAGAGAGAGACCCCGAAGCATCACCATCACGTGGTTTCGTGTCAAGTGCTACTGTATAAAATCCCCAGATCTGTCTGCACACATGCGCCTTTCTTTTCATCTGTGTTTATTCAAAATACTAAGAAATAAAACCAAAATCTAAATTTGCTGCACAAATGTGTGCAACGTGAGCACAGCCATACCACCTGGCAAATCCACCCGCGACATGATTAGGGTTGCCACATGTGTCTGACAAAAATCCTGGACATTTTGACCATCCAATCGGGGGCCTATTATCGGAGGCGATTATCAGTGTTGGTCGGAAGCAACGCACCTCTTTAAACATCTAACCCAGAAATATATCACACTTTTACACTGAAATGTTACTGCTCTCATTATTTTATTACTCTTCTACATATCAGATTAATAATTAGGCTAAGTATCCGTTAATTTCCGACTCTTTCTGGAGCAGTCCAGTTTTCATTTTTCTCATCTCAGTTATCTTTAGATAAACAGATTTAGATTCAGGAGTTTTTCCACTAATTTTGGCGGTAGGGGGGTCTGGAAAAGATGTAAATATAGCGACAAATGTGCCAAGTTGGCAACACTGGTACTTACAGGCATGCTACAATTTAATAGGACTATCATACTGATCTGAGACTGTGAGTGACACAAGTCAGGTTAGTTGCGGTCTCTAGTTTTGGCCATGTAAAAAAAAGAGAAAAAATGAAAAAGAAAAAAAAAATACTTTTGACCATGTATAAAAATCCGGGACATTTAAGTGTCCAGGATTTATTTTATTTTTTCCTGGACAGACCATGAAAATCCGGGACAATCAGGAAAATCTGGGACGTGTGGCAACACAGACGTGATGGATCTGTCAGAGAGAGAGAGAGAGAGAGAGAGAGAGAAAACAGGCAAGTCAATATGCAGGTGCACTTGTTTTATTCTCAGGAGGGAGCCAGCCGGGAGGCTTAGATGTCGCTGTGCTGCTGCTGCTGCTGCTTCTACTCAGAGCTTAGTATAGTGCTCACAGGCAGCTGGAAACAACAAACAACATCAGTGTTGGTTATATTGCTATAGGCTATAGAACGACAGAAAGGAAACCAGCTTCAGTAGCCTGGTGGTTAGAGATTCCGCCCTGGGACTGGGGGGTCAGGGGTTCGATTCCCTGGGCTGATGAATGGGACTCACTGCTGGGCACTCATATAGCATCAGCAGTTGGATAAGTCCCGTCACCGCGTCTGGAAAGATGCGGGTGCTGATTTCGCTTTAGGGTTAAATTGCGGCCGCTTTTTTTCCCCCTCTAAAACACTTTTTACTAATATTTCACAATAAATGTAATGGTTACACACTTCAATGAAGCAGTGTTATAATGCAGTACAAGACTGACTGTGACGAGATAAAACGGCTATCTATGATGACTAAAATATGACGAGACGTTTGTGAGTTATGGTTGACGTGACGTGTCGAGACGAGAATGTAGTGGATTGACGAAAAAGTTTCAAAACCGCACCGTCGCCGACTGTGCAACTCATATCAAAGCAATGAATGCAAGCGGCCGGTCACCCCGTCTCCCTCCTTCCCAGATCAGTGCCTGCCATCTAGTAGAAGAGTTGCGACATTGATGGGTCACAAACTGAACGCTCGCGCTGCTGTTCATGCAGCCTGAATAGGGACAAACTGGAGTTGGAAATGCATTGTTTTCAATGAGGGCGACAGCGCAAATAAGAGCTATTTTATGCATGCTTTCAAGGGGCTGTTGCAAGGCTGTTGCCGGAGGCCGTTGCATTACTGCCTACTTCAGGTCCAGGACTTGTCCCTATTTGTTGTCCCCATTCCCGATTCGAGTCTCAGTAGAAAAGCCGCCATTGAACTTGCCTCTTCTTGGAGTGGATGGAGTTGTCGTAACTCTGTCTACACTATATGGTTCATATGGCTCTGCCTCTCCCGCAGCATGGACAGTTGCGATTTGGCCAGCACCAGCACCCCCACTTTTTTCATTCATCATTTTTTTTTCCGACGTGAAAAGTTGCGGGTGCTGAGGCACCCGCATAGTGAATGGCGGTGACGCCCATCAGCAGTTGGATAAGTCCCTGCAACACACTAGCCCAGTGGCCCCAGCTAAATGATGGACAGTTGGATAACCGGGTGTAGCTCTTGAAAGCGGAACCATTTAACCAAATGGACCCTTGCGGGTCCATTTGGTTTCATGTTTACACTGTCAAGAGTTACAATATTCATCATGTGAATTAGTCTACACAACTAGAGAATGTAGAAGATTCATGGTCATTTTGATCTGTATGTTTGACTGTTTTGTTTCCCAAATCCAGTCTGGTGGTATTGTCATGCAGGGGCGGACAAAATCACGGGGCGGACAAAATGTCAGACAAAATCAATCTTTAGTTTTGGGGGTCTGTGGGGCTAACATATCATCAAATGGAGGTCCGTGGCTCAAACGCTGTATAAATAAGTGGGCCCTGGTATCAAAAAGGTTGAAAACCACTGCACTAGCGGCATGTCCAGGGTGTGTCTATGCTATAGGACTTGTACATCATGCCGCCTCGTGCTATACAGAATCAGTATAGGTTTGTCACAGGCCAGCCTGTGACCTATATATTAAGCACTGAGGGACTATGAATGCATACACACTTCACTGCTTCTTCCCATAGCAATCACCATCAAGCCAGTTAGAACATGTCGGTTGTATTGTTCCCATATGGAAAATATTTTCTATTTCATGAACTTCACATGAACTCTTGAAAGTGCCACCTATCTATATGATAGGTGGCATATAAGATCCATAGCATTTCTTTGCCATTTGAAACGTATATAATTTATAATTTATATTTATGATTTATAATAATTATATATTACATAAAAAAGATCCATATATTTTTTGTAATTTATAAGAACACTATATCCTATGCAAAACAGTTATAAGATCCATACTAGTCATCCATACTAGTCAGTACAGTTCTACACGTCCTCTAAGTTCATTTTAGAAATAAAAGTAGTGTTTACTAATTTACTTTACTCATTGCAGGTATAGCTCTTATTTTGAAGAGGACAGGAAGACGGTCACAGCTAGTTGAATGCAGCCTACTTTATAATGACGCCGTCCTGGGAGGAGAAGGCAGAATGTAAACATTATAACACGGTGGTGTTTGTGGAAGTTTTGCATGTTGTTTTTACATGCTTTTAGCCAGAGTTTATTATATTTCACATATTCAAGCCATGCTGCATGTCACCCATCTCTGACTGCAATGTACACACTTTGGAATATTATACGTTCAAAACACGTGTGGAATCAACCTCTACAGCTGCAGCCAGCGTTATAGGTGAGTGATTAATTCAGCAGCAGCTGTTCCCCAAAACACAATCAGGCAGACAAGCTACTGCTTGCAAGGATGTACATGGAAGTGTGAACTGTTTGCATTCACACAAGTGTAGGATCTACCATGGCATGCGCTATAGGAAGTGCAGGGACTTGAACCTGTGAGCTATCTGGTGTGGCAGTGCCTGCATGCATCACATGCAGCAGACATGAAAAAAGAAATAAAAAATGTTTGTTTGTCTGACACCTTAATCAAGTTTAAGAAGCGAATTATATGCATTTGCTGTGAAGTGCGTGTGTGTGTGCGTGCACGTGCGTGTGTGCGCGCGCGTGCGTGTGTGTGTGTGCGTGTGTGTGTGCGCGTGACATGTGGGCATGTGTGTGCCGTTCTAAAAAAACACTAACTGTCCATCCTGCTTGTGCATGTTTGCAGTTCATTTAGGCTGGCTGTTGTGATGGCGAAAAGAAAACCCAAATGGTATGAGTTTCAACAGTTGCCCTCAGGTCATGGGCTGAGGTCACCCAACAGAATGACCATCCATCGTCCGGGTTGTTATTCAGCTGCTCAACATCAAATGGCACTTTAAATGTTCCTCTTGGCTCACTATCATGCACTTTTGTTGACTGCTGCTCTACTTTTGAACATAATGAATTCTCTTTCTCTATAGGGCTTGTTGGGATTTAGTTTTCTACAAATATGTTGGATGTTTGATGCTTGTGTGTTTTTTTTTTTTACTATTATGTGGCTGCAAACTGATTTCCCTAAAGCAGGGGTTTTCAACAGGTGGTCAGGGGACCACCAGTTGTCCTTGAGAGGGTTCCAGGGGGTCCCCAGGCTAATTGATGGAACGTTGCTTAACCAGATGTAACTCATGAGAGTGCAAAAATGAAACCAAATGGACCCTTGTGGGTCCATTTGGTTTCATTTTTGCACTCTCAAGAGTTAAAATAGTCATCATCTGAATTAGTACCAGTTTTATTAAGAATACGTCTACACTGTTTTGTTTGCAAAATCCAGCCTGGAATTGTGGACAAAGCCAAAATAATTCTTTAGTTTTAGGTCTTTGGGGTGAAAATGTAATCCAATGGTGGTCCGTGGCTCAAATGCCAAATAAATGGTGGTCCCTGGTGTCAAAAAGGTTGAAAACCACTGCCCTAAAGGGACGGAGAAGCTAACCTTGGACCTTGAAGTCCTGAAGCAGCCCAGAGAGGTAGAGAAAGAGGAAAGTTGTTTCAGTCAGATTGGAGCTCTTTTTTCTGTTGGGAACAGTTAGATAGATACAGTATCCAATGTTGTGTTTGTCTAAGACAGCGGTTTTCAACCTTTTTCATACCAGGGCCCACTATTTATTCAGAATTTGAGCCACTGAAGACCACCATTTGATGACATTTTAGCCCCACAGACTCCAAAACTAAATGTTTATTTTGCTTTTGTCCACAATTAAAGGAGGGATTTGGGAGAAGACAAAACAGGCAGACATAGATAAAAAATGACCATTTAATCGTCTACATTCTCTAGTTGTGTGACTTAGGCTAATTCAGATGATGAATATTATTTTAACTATTGAGAGCGTAAACATGAAACCTAGCCTGGGGACCAACTGGAATCCTCTCAGGGACCACTGGGGGTCCCCGGACCACTGGTTGGAAAACCACTGAGACTTTTCTGTTTGATTGAATGAGTGGGCTGTAGTGCGAAGTTGCACATTGCCATTAACTTAGCCTACACTGTAAGATGCCTGCTGTGTGAATATGGTGCAGGCAGTGATGGTTAAAGGGATACTTCGCCGAAATTAAACCTCGTCTGTATGGTTATACTATGGTGCATCTGTGCCTCTGTGTCCGTGTCTCAGTGCATACTGTAGTGGAACACCAGAGGAGGGGGATCCAGACCGTATCATACCTACGTCACTGCCCTAACTCAGTGCATACTGTAGTGGAACACCAGAGGAGGGGGTTCCAGACCGTATCATACCTACGTCACTGCCCTAACTCAGTGCATACTGTAGTGGAACACCAGAGGAGGGGGTTCCAGACCGTATCATACCTACGTCACTGCCCTAACTCAGTGCATACTGTAGTGGAACACCAGAGGAGGGGGTTCCAGACCGTATCATACCTACGTCACTGCCCTAAAAGTGACGTAGGTATGATACGTTTCCCAGAGCACTGAGCACTAAATGAGGCAGAGGAGAGCAGCAAGGCACACAGAGAATATATAATATAATATTATATAATAATATAATAGAATTTTACATATATATTTTTTTCCACATTTTTTGAGGCCGTTGCACAGCATTTAAAGGCATTCCGTATCGGCGAAGCACTCCTTTAATGCATGCATGATGTTACATCTAAGAACATATCTGCATGCATGAGGTTCCCATGCCGACAGAGATGACATGGTGAAGACAGTAGAAACACCAGACCCTGTCAGGTGTGGAGGCTGATGGCGGCTATGGAGAATCATCATTCTGCTGGCGTTGACACTCCGATAAAACTCCACACATGGCTTCTCGCCTCGCGAAGCACGTTCAGCCCCGAGCCGCACGCACGCACGCACGCATGCACGCACGCACGCACGCACGCACGCACGCGCGCACACACACACACACACACACACACACACACACACACACACACACACAACACACACACACACACACACACACACACACACACCACACACACACAACACACACACGTGTCATACACACACACACGTGTCATACACACATGCACTCACATACATATACAGTATATAGCCTACATGTTATTGGACATGTCATGGTCTGAGGCAGACCATGGCCTCATGTCAGCCACTTCTCCATTCCACCAAGTCCACGTCACACTTTCCCCCTCACTCTGCAGCCCAACAGTTTCACACCCACTCAGCACCTGTGAACTCTTTGCAATCAGCATGCTCCCTTTAAATCTGGACTCAGTGCACACTATGGTTGTCAGTTCATTGTATTTTGTTAGTAGCAGTACTGGAGAGGATCTGCCTTGTCCCTGGACCTTGTTTTGTTTTCTTCCTAGTTTGTTCAGCACTCTACCCGAGAGGACTTCCCTTGTTCATGGACCTTGTTTTTGATGCATCTGGTAATTGCTTATTTTGTATTTGCCTGCTTGATGCCTAAGCTTTATTTCTGTGGATTTAGAAATAAATATTCAGTTTTTGAACTTTACTCTCTGTGATCTCTCTGCACTTGGGTTCAAACTTTTTGCTACCGTGACAGAATGAACTGACCAAAATGAACCCAGCAGAGTTGAAACTTTTTCATAGAAAGGTGGAGGACTTTGATAAGGTGGTTACTCGATTTTTGGCCTCGCCACCTAAACTGCGTACTGCACTGCGGAATGAGATCTCTATGCAGCAGCAATGGTTTAGGGATAGGCCATGGGTGAGCCATTTTGTCCCTCACCTAGATGTGATCCATGAGAGGCTTAAGAACTTTGAAAATACCTCCCATGCTCCCCAACCAGTTTCCTACTCTCTCAGGCTTGGTGTAGTGAGTCTTGAACCTGCTAGCCCTGATGCCATGCTGGCTAACCAGCAGGAAGTAAAGTATATGGACTTGCGTTCCTATTTTTGTAGTAAGGCCAAGATTCCAGTGTTTTCAGAACCAGTTCAGGCCTCAGACTCTGGTAGAGGCACCAGCTGTGCTCGTGGACATCGTAACAAGCAGGACAACATCTCTGTGGGTTGTTTATCCACAAAGTCCACTCTGTCAGCCACTGCTGGTCCGTCGCCTCCTACCCCCCTGGGATCTTATGAAGGTTCGCGCTTGGCTCTCTGTGTGGGGAATCGTGGGCCTGCTCATAGGTGTGGCCCACTCCACACTCCGACGCCTCGCCGCCAGCCCGGCTCCCCGACGCCTCGCCAGCCCGGCTCCCCGACGCCTCGCCAGCCCGGCTCCCCGACGCCTCGCCGCCAGCCCGGCTCCCCGACGCCTCGCCGCCAGCCCGGCTCCCCGACGCCTCGCCGCCAGCCCGGCTCCCCGACGCCTCGCCGCCAGCCCGGCTCCCCGACGCCTCGCCGCCAGCCCGGCTCCCCGACGCCTCGCCGCCAGCCCGGCTCTCCGACGCCTCGCCGCCAGCCCGGCTCTCCGACGCCTCGCCGCCAGCCCGGCTCTCCGACGCCTCGCCGCCAGCCCGGCTCTCCGACGCCTCGCCGCCAGCCCGGCTCTCCGACGCCTCGCCGCCAGCCCGGCTCTCCGACGCCTCGCCGCCAGCCCGGTTCTCCGACGCCTCGCCGCCAGCCCGGTTCTCCGACGCCTCGCCGCCAGCCCGGCTCTCCGACGCCTCGCCGCCAGCCGGCTCCCCGACGCCTCGCCGCCAGCCCGGCTCCCCGACGCCTCGCCGCCAGCCCGGCTCTCCGACGCCTCGCCGCCAGCCCGGTTCTCCGACGCCTCGCCGCCAGCCCGGTTCTCCGACGCCTCGCCGCCAGCCCGGCTCCCGACGCCTCGCCAGCCCGGCTCCCCGACGCCTCGCCAGCCCGGCTCTCCAAGCTCTCCGGTGCCCAGTCCTCCGTGCTCTCCGGTGCCCAGCTCTCCGGTGCCCAGCCCTCCGGTGCCCAGCCCTCCGAGCTCTCTGCTGCCCAGCTCTCCGGTGCCCAGCCCTCCGAGCTCTCTGCTGCCCAGCTCTCCGGTGCCCATTCCTCCGAGCTCTCCGGTGTCCTGCTCCATCCCACCCAGCATCGCCTTGCTGCCAGCTGTCTCCATTGGTGATCTGCATGTGCCCTCTGCACCCTCAACAGCTGTACCTGCTGCTGACCTGCCAGAGCCCTTGCCAGCTACCTCCAGTGGGGATTCGTGCGAGCCCAAGGTCATGGAAGCTCTTGTCTTGGGTTTTCTATGCAGCTACTTCCTTCGGTTACCAGGGGTATTGGTTGATGCCATCTTGCCTCCAGAATCCCCGGCTCCGCCTCCTAGCCAGCCCGAAGCTCCGCCTCTGAGCCAGCCTGCAGCGCCGTCCCCGGCTCCGCCTTCGAGCCAGCCTGCAGTGCCGTTCCCAGCTCCGCCTCCAAGCCAGCCTGAAGCTCCGTCTCCGAGGCAGCCTGCAGCGCCGTTCCTGGCTCCGTCTCCGAGCCAGCCTCCAGCGCCGTTCCCGGCTCCGTCTCCGAGCCAGCCTGCAGCGCCGTTCCCGGCTCCGCCTCCGAGCCAGCCTGCAGCGCCGTCCCCGGCTCCGCCTCCGAGCCAGCCTGCAGCGCCGTCCCGGCTCCGTCTTCGAGCCAGCCTGCAGCGCCGTCCACGGCTCCGTCTCCGAGCCAGCCTGCAGCGCCGTCCCCGGCTCCGTCTCCGAGCCAGCCTGCAGCGCCGTCCCCGGCTCCGTCTCCGAGCCAGCCTGCAGCGCCGTCCCCGGCTCCGTCTCCGAGCCAGCCTGCAGCGCCGTCCCCGGCTCCGTCTCCGAGCCAGCCTGCAGCGCCGTCCCCGGCTCCGTCTTCGAGCCAGCCTGCAGCGCCGTTCCCGGCTCCGCCTCCGAGCCAGCCTGCAGCGCCGTCACGGCTCCGTCTCCGAGCCAGCCTGCAGCGCCGTCCCCGGCTCCGCCTCCGAGCCAGCCTGCAGCGCCGTCCCGGCTCCGCCTCCGAGCCAGCCTGCAGCGCCGTCCACGGCTCCGCCTCTGAGCCAGCCTGCAGCGCCGTCCACGGCTCCGCCTCTGAGTCTGCCTGCAGCGCCGTCCCCGGCTCCGCCTCTGAGCCTGCCTGCAGCGCCGTCCCCGGCTCCGCCTCTGAGCCTGCCTGCAGCGCCGTCCCCGGCTCCGCCTCTGAGCCTGCCTGCAGCGCCGTCCCCGGCTCCGCCTCTGAGTCTGCCTGCAACGCCGTCCCCGTCTCCGCCTCCAGGGCGGCCTCCAGATGACGGCTCTGCCTCGTCTCCGCCTCCAGGGCGGCCTCCAGATGACTCGTTCGCCTCGTCTCCGCCTCCAGGGCGGCCTCCAGATGACTCGTTCGCCTCGTCTCCGCCTCCCGGCCGACCTCCTGTCGATGGGTCTACGTTCTCGTCCCGGCCTCCGGCCGACCTCCTGTCGATGGCTCCACGTCTACGTTCTCGTCCCGGCCTCCCGGCCGACCTCCTGTCGATGGCTCCACGTCTACGTTCTCGTCCCGGCCTCCCGGCCGAACTCCTGACGACGGCTCCATGTCTACGTTCTCGTCCCGGCCTCCCGGCCGAACTCCTGACGACGGCTCCACGTCTACGTTCTCGTCCCGGCCTCCCGGCCGACCTCCAGACGACGGCTCCACGTCTACGTTCTCGTCCCGGCCTCCCGGCCGACCTCCAGACGACGGCTCCTCGTCTACGTTCTCGTCTCGGCCTCCCGGCCGACCGCCAGACGACACCTCCACGTCCTCGCCTTCGTCTCGACCTCCCGGCCGACCGCCAGACGACACCTCCACGTCCTCGCCTTCGTCTCGACCTCCCGGCCGACCGCCAGACGACACCTCCACGTCCTCGCCTTCGTCTCGACCTCCCGGCCGACCGCCAGACGACACCTCCACGTCCTCGCCTTCGTCTCGACCTCCCGGCCGACCGCCAGACGACACCTCCACGTCCTCGCCTTCGTCTCGACCTCCCGGCCGACCGCCAGACGACACCTCCACGTCCTCGCCTTCGTCTCGACCTCCCGGCCGACCGCCAGACGACACCTCCACGTCCTCGCCTTCGTCTCGACCTCCCGGCCGACCGCCAGACGACACCTCCACGTCCTCGCCTTCGTCTCGACCTCCCGGCCGACCGCCAGACGACACCTCCACGTCCTCGCCTTCGTCTCGACCTCCCGGCCGACCGCCAGACGACACCTCCACGTCCTCGCCTTCGTCTCGGCCTCCCGGCCGACCGCCAGACGACACCTCCACGTCCTCGCCTTCGTCTCGGCCTCCGGGCCGACCGCCAGATGACACCTCCACGTCCTCGCCCTCGTCGCGGCCTCCGGGCCGACCGCCAGACGGCTTGACGTACTCTGCCTCGTCGCGACCTCCAGGCAGACCTCCAGAGACCCCCTGTGCCTCTAATCTGCCCCCAGGCCGTCCACCTGATGGTGTCCATTCTGCTATTTCCCAGCCTCCAGGGCGCCCTCCTGAAGTTGCCAGGGCTGCCTCTGGCCACCCTCCTGGCCGTCCCCCTGAAGTTCCCGGTTGCACAGGTCCTCGGCTCCGGTTCCCTCCTCCTGGCCCCCTTCCGCCCGCCCTGCTCGTTCTTGGTCGTGGGGCGTCTGGTAGCCGCCCCTTGAGGGGGGGGTACTGTCATGGTCTGAGGCAGACCATGGCCTCATGTCAGCCACTTCTCCATTCCACCAAGTCCACGTCACACTTTCCCCCTCACTCTGCAGCCCAACAGTTTCACACCCACTCAGCACCTGTGAACTCTTTGCAATCAGCTTGCTCCCTTTAAATCTGGACTCAGTGCACACTATGGTTGTCAGTTCATTGTATTTTGTTAGTAGCAGTACTGGAGAGGATCTGCCTTGTCCCTGGACCTTGTTTTGTTTTCTTCCTAGTTTGTTCAGCACTCTACCCGAGAGGACTTCCCTTGTTCATGGACCTTGTTTTGATGCATCTGGTAATTGCTTATTTTGTATTTGCCTGCTTGATGCCTAAGCTTTTTTTCTGTGGATTTAGAAATAAATATTCAGTTTTTGAACTTTACTCTCTGTGATCTCTCTGCACTTGGGTTCAAACTTTTTGCTACCGTGACAGGGCATTGCTTCTCAAAGTGGGATCAGGACTATGTGTTGAACACGGCATCACAGCCATTTGAACCGTGTTATCCTTATTTTATACTCCGGCTGCTCACAAATATCAGACGTATCCCCTATAAGGTAGATACCTTCACAAAAAACATGCAGTAATCCTGGGATCTAGACTGCCTCCCCCTGGCCAGCCGGAGCGCCTGATGAAGAGGACAGGAACTGGTTGGAATAACATGTTCCTTCCACAGCGCTACGTCCAACCAGGGAAACTCCCCCACTGTCAGGTGAAAAGAAGGCAGCTTGGACTCCTCATGCATTGAAGGAAGCATGAGGCCAGTCCGCTGCCCCCCCAGGTTGGCGGAGGGTGTGTAGAGCCCAGGATCACATTAGGAATTGGCTCTGGGTGGAAAAAATGGGTTACAAAATCGTAGGATAAAAAAATTACAAAGCAAATATCAGACGTAAAAAAACTTGTAGCGGTAGCAGCATTTGTTTTCGTTTTTCACCATCTTAATTTGGGTTCCCCAGGATATAAATGCACTTAAATGGGTGGCATAGGGTCCGTATCAGAATAAGTGAATTAGAATTAGAGAATCAATGCTATTCTAAATGCGCGGAAAGTCTTCACTTTTTATACGAGGTCCCTGCCCTGGAATATTTCTTTCAAATGTTCAGTTTGAGGGTCTTTGACATGAAAACGTTTGGGGAATGACTGATCTGCATTATACCCTTCAGTCTGGAAGCCAAGAACAGTGTTGCCAACTGCCAAAATCCAAAATGCACTAGTGGCACTTCCAAAAGGCACTAGAATGCGCTAGAGCAGTGGTTTTCAACCATTTTAATACCAGGGACCGCTATTTATTCTGCCATTTTAGCCACGGAGGAGGACCACCATTTGATGTTGAGTTTATTCTCAGACTAATTTAGGAGAAATAACTGGTAAAACATTGATCAAAATAGCAATTCTTCTACATTTTCTAAATGTGTAGATTCTTCATTAGATACTGTGTTTCAGATGTTTAAATATAATTTAACTCTTGGTTTCATTTTACGATCTCAAGAGTTGCAGAATACAGATCTACAAGGGTCAATTTGGTTACCAATGGTCCTTTCTAGGAAGGAAGGAGGACTCTATCATAGGAGGAAAAATGGTAAAAAAAAAAAACAAAAAAAAAAACAAGTGTTTTATCTCTGGCGCCTTTCAACCAATTCCACCCAGCAAAAAAGACTAGATTTTCCGCCATGAGTTTTTCACTAATTTTGGCGCTAGGGGGGTCTGGGAAAAAGCTAAATGTGCCAAGTTGGCAACACTGGCCAAGAAGCAATAGTAATAGTGCTTCTGTAGGTTTAGTTTTGGTGTAGTGTGTCTGAACAAGCACATTTCTTCAGTCCACCCCTAGATGGCACTGTAAACCCAGAGGAAATGTGTATCAACTCTCTCCCCAGGTGGTGCATCACTGCACGTGTGTGTGCATGTGTGTGTGCATGCATGGTCCGTGTGTGTGTGTGTGTGTGTGTGTGTGTGTGTGTGTGTGTGTGTGTGTGTGTGTGTGGTGTGTGTGTGTGTGTGTGTGTGTGTGTGTGTGTGTGTGTGTGTGTGTGTGTGTGTGTGTGTGTGTGTGCACTGCACGCGTAGCCTACAGTACACCCATGTGTGTGGGTGTAATATTCATGAGAACCAAGTGCAGTAGAATACCCAAATCCTCACAGGAGACATTGTTGTTTTTTATGCTTTGTTTTTTGTTTTTAAAACAACATTGTTTGTTGGAGCCCGGCTTACATTTATGATGCGATTCAGCTTCATGGGGTTAGAATTAAGCATCTAGATCAAGGCTGTGTGCTGAGGAGTTTTATAGGGGCTGGAGGAGTTATATGGCAGATATTACCATGATGAACCACAAAAAAAAAAATAAGCAAACAAAGAAATCTACCTGATCTACAAGCTCACTGCCTGTGCTAGTAGAGGAGAATTCCACGCCAAAACACATTGGGCATCAATCTACCTTCATCCTTGTGTCATCATATATACCAGTGTTTTTCAACCTTTTTCATACCAGGGCCGACTATGTATTCAGCATTTGAGCCACGGACCTCCAGTTGAGAACATTTTTGCCCCACAGACCGCAAAGCTAAAGATTTATTTTGTTGTCCACAAAACAGTCCAACATACAGATCAACATGACCATTAATCTTCTACATTCTCTAGTTGTGTAGACTTGGGCTAATTCACATGATGAATATTTTAACACTTGAGGGTGTAAACATGAAACCAAATGGACCCGCAAGGGTCCCTTTAGCCTCAACACCCAGGCTTTCATTTTCGTTTGCGTTGCGCGAAAACGGAAAGCCTGGACTAACTTGCTACACACAGTGGCCTTGAGGGAGGAGTCAACCTTCCGGGGTGGGCGTCGCTCTAAATGATGTGACGTAGAACAGCAGTGGACGGGCGCGGGAGGGGCCGGGGATGACGACACGTTGGTGAGATCAAATCAGATCAGCTCAATCTGCCGTGTGGATCCCACGGCACCCCGCCCCCCCAGGCCAAAATCATTGAGGGTTAGGCCAGGCTAGGGTCCCTTGGGTTTCGTTTTTACACTCTCAAAGAGTTACATCTGGTTAACCAACTGTCCATCATTTAGCCTGGACCACTGGCTGAAAACCACTGATATATACTGTACTGTATATAGATGCCCCTGTTCTACATTTCACCTCTGATGTCCCCCTCCCCTCCCACAGTTTGCATTGCTGCAGGTTGTCTTTATTCTAATATGGGTATTTTCTAAACTCACATCAAACCACACACCACAGGATAACCAGGCCAGATTATTTCATCCAGCACACACTACAAAAAAAAAAAAAAAAAAAAAAAACAGGCAGCAGCACCCATTCTTGATGTTTGACCTGAGTGATTGGAGAGTGGCAGAAGGGAGGGGAGGAGAGGAGGAGGAGGAATAGATACTGGGACCACTGGGATTACAAGTAAAGTCTGCCCCAGAGTGATGTAAAACTCATGCATGAGTACAATATACTATAAAATAATAGGTGGGTAAAATATGATAAGTTTGGAGTGACTAAAATACCCACATGAAATGTAGAAAAGGTGGCATCTATGAAAAAAAAAATCAAGTACAGTATATAGAGTATGATGTCACAGGGATGAAGGTAGATTGATGGCCCGTGTGTTTTGGTGTGGAATTCTCCTTTAAATGTGTTGTAGCACGACGGGTCGCGAACTTTGAGTGTAGAGCTTCTATTATAGCTCAATAATTAGAGAGGATCAGTCAAGTCACCTCACCATGTCCTCACAAGTGTAGCACTACAAAATATAGTTTTTTTTTAGGTTGCGTGCATGTGCGCGTGTCCGCCACACAACAATGCTTGCGAGTCGCTCTCACTCCAGCGTGCGTGCACCGCGCACACATGCTCTGCATTCACGGCGTCTAGTGTGCCTCCCAGACTTAATTATTCATCACTTTTCAGCGCAAATGTGGTTTGGCTTTCATACGCCGAGGGCTCACATTGTTTGGGCAGAAATAGGAAGCCGGGTAGAATGGTCTCTCCGCTCCGCACCGCTCCGCACCGGGTGTCATAATTATTGTGGCGATCCAGACGCAGACTGAAGGAGGCATGCGGGGCCATCATGGCTGCTGCCAGCCTGCATGCTGCACGCTGCACACACTGCCAAGTCACACTCATCCCCGTTACAGCCCCGCTGTTCTGTCAATTAAACACCCCGATAAGCCTGGTGTCACTATAGTCGGTATAGAAACGTTCCATTGAGAAAGTATTAAAGGGGAATTCCACCATTTTCAACATTCTAATACAGGGGTGTCAAACTCGGATACAGAGTTGGCCAAAATTTAAAACTGAACAAAGCCGCGGCCATGTTTACCCTTTAAGGGAAATTCCACCCATTTTCAAAATGTTCCTGAGAGGGTACAAATGTGAACCAAATGGACCCTAGCGGGTCCATTTGGTTCCATTTGTACCCTCTCAGGAAAAATGGGTCTGAAAGAAAAATGGTGAAATACATCTTGATGATGTCATCAGATGTATTTCACCATGTTAATGATTTTTTCAGACCTCCATTTTTAGGAAATACAGAATTGGGGGAACTTTTTTTTTTTATCATGTCCACACAACATCTCTAAGGTATATTAATGGACATCGGACGAGTCATAATTGTTATTGCTGATATTATTGCTGATTATTGTGGCGATACAGGCGCAGACTGAAAGAGGCATGCGGGGCCATCATGGCTGCTGCCAGCCTGCATGCTGCACGCTGCACACACTGCCAAGTCACACTCATCCCCGTTACAGCCCCGCTGTTCTGTCAATTAAACACCCCGATAAGCCTGGTGTCACTATAGTCGGTATAGAAACGTGCCATTGAGAAAGTATTGAGAAGAATTTCTAGTAATAGAGGGCTTTAATTCTTACCTTTATTTGGTAGTTGTTAGGACCAAAGAGGTCCAGGACGATGGTATTTTTGTGCAAAAGCCTCATTATTGGCCATTTCCCTCAATGGAGCGCAGGGGCGGATCTAGGCATGGGCATGGGGGGCAATGCCCCCCTAAATGCCCAGTCTGCCCCACCAAACATGATGGCATGCAAAACAACCCAAGATATTTCAGTGCTTATGTTTAAAAGTATTTGAAACACTACTGAAAATGGTACCTTACCATTTTCTTCTGCCCCCTAATTGGGAAATGTTACATCCGCCCCTGATGGAGCGTGGGGTTTTAGTGCTAATTTACTCATTTCCAATGGAATAAGTAGGCTAGAAATTGTGCCACTTGGGACACTACAGTACAAACTGACACTATGAAGGGAGGATAAAAAATGGGTTTTTGAGTGATGGAAATAAGTGAATTAGCACATAGACCTACTATGGGCTGATATGTACTGCAAGTGCGCTGATACAGCAATTATGGGCTGATATTTAGGCCTACTGCAACTACTATGGGCTGATACTGCAAGTATGGGCTGATATGTACTACAAGTGCCAAAAGGCTCCAGCTGCAGACCTAGCCCAGGAGTGGACGTGCCTCACAGTTGATGTGATGACGTCACACATCAACCCACAGGCCCCTGTTGTTGCCATGTCCCACTCGCTTCTACCGTTATCAAGCGATAATTCCCAGTAGGCTGCTTATCAGCACCATCTTAGCTTGCGGTTAGGTTAAGGGTAGGTTTAGAGAAGGGTGTAGCAATGTTTGTAGCAAAACCCTAGACCCCTCCAACCGTAACCCTAAGCATAAATCCCCGACGCTCAACCTGACGGTCTGTGAGGTTAGGTTGAGGGTCGGGCATATCATTTGCAGTTTTCATTTATCTTTAAAATATTGTTTTGGAAAATGTATCCACCTCCATATGGGGGACGCCCACCCAAATGAATAAAACAATATTTTAAAAACAAATGAAAACTGTAAATGAAATTCCACAGGTATTGGATGCAGGACTTGACACTAACACTTGCCCGCTTGCAAGTAAAAAAAATGGTAGCAAGTAAAAAAAAAATGGTGGGGCAAGTGAATACTGCTACCTGGTTGCCCGATCAGGCAAGTGTGCAACTTAGTGCACTATAACACAACACAAGATAAAATTGTCTTGAAGGCAGTCATTGCACTCTGCCTCTGTGTCTTTCCCTGCTTTCTAGCTATCTCTACCTATCTCTCTCCCAGGATCATTTTGCTGGGGTCAGGGACCACTGGGTCTATTGACCTCTATGGGCTAATTAACAGTTTTCATGCCGTTGAAATGAATCTACGTCATCCGTTATCATTATGATTTACAGTAACAACTGATGCCGCTGACGTTAACGCTACTGTACGTGACGTAACTTACCGGCGCCGGTTCAATACGATCCCCATGCTAACAGCAGCTAGCAGCGACCGCAGCGACCATTGCTAGAGCATAACAAGGGACGGCCTAACCCGGAACCAAAAGTGTGTGTCCGTCCACTAACTTGTCCGTCGGGAAACATGGACCGAAATATGAAATATGACTTTTAGATGAAAATCGCTGGCACTGGCGAGCTCCAAAAATATGAAAAAGGGCTGGCACTGAGAGAGTTAAGATGATGAATTTTAACTCTTGAGAGTGTAAAAATGAAACCAAATGGACCCGCAAGGGTCCATTTGGTTTCATTTTTACGTTCTCAAGAGTTACATCTGATTAACCAACTTAGCTGGGGACCACCTGGAACCCTCTCAGGGACCACTGGTGGTCCCGGACCACATGTTGAAAACGCCCTGGTTTAAAGCACCCAAGTAGGAAGTAAACGTAAATGTAAAATTTGCATTTACATATTTTTTGGGGGGCAAGTGACCATGACCTGAGGGCAAGTAGAACCTGACTTGCACTTGCCCGATGGGCAAGTACCTTGGAGACCTTAGTGTCAACCCCTGGTACAGTATATCGCAGTGCAGATGTGTGAGCTTAGCCCAACTCCCACTCCTGCTTTCAGGTGGTTTCCAGACCTTTGCATAGACTGCTCCTCAGGGAGGTTTACTTTATTTTCAGTTCATTTATTTTGCACACAGTTATGTAAGAAATTAGCAATACATATCGATATCAAAACATCCAACCGTGCAGAGGGAACAGAAGACGCCCGCCTGCTTGTTTGGAAGGAGGAGGTCATTAGTTAAAACAGATTAAAAGTTCTGTAAGAACAGTACAATTTGTACAAATACGACTTTTATAAGAGCAGAAATTCTCAAAGGGAGCAGCTGTGCACGAAAAGGAAATCAAAAACACAGAGACTGCAGCACAAAAAGGGGGATAAACAAAACAAGAGAAGCACAAAAGGAAAATGTTAATTGGAACAGATCACCTCCTTGATTCGTACACCCTCAGAATTAAATTAACATTGATTTTGAATGTGCTTGTGTCGGATCACTGCTGCTAGAGCCGGAAAACTCTTCTCTTATGGGGGTGGTCCTTGGCATGTCTTTACAAAATGGGGGTCCGTGGAACAATCCGTGGCAATTTTGGGGGCCCTGCTTGACATGAAAAACGTATCATACTCCATGTTCATGAAACTATGGAATGAACTTCCCCATGGCATCCTGGACCTGCTACAAGCGTATATGCAAAGTTTGTTAGATTTTTTTTTTCTAGACTTAAAGGGGAGGTCCACCCATTTTCAACATTCTAATATGTCATTAGTATACCCTAGAGGTGTTGGGTGCACATGATGAAAAAGTTCCCCCATTCTGTGTTCCCAAGAAATTGAGGTCTGAAGAAAACCACTATGGATTTTCACCATGTTAATGGATTTCTTTAGGCGCTTTTTTATGAGAGCGTACAAATGGAACCAAATGAACCCGTTAGGGTTCATTTGGTTGCATTTGTACGCTCTCATAAAAAATGTGGAAAATGGGTGGAATTCCCCTTTAAGGCCCTGATACACCTATGAATGTTTTGATCAATATCAACAAGCAAGATCAATTATCAACATTGACTTTTCACCTTTCTATTGAAAATGATCAACTACTGGTCAACATTTCGGAATCCTCCAATCACAGCCCTCCTTGGCATCACATGATCCTTTCTACCAGACTCCCACAAATAAACTTTTCTGAAAACAACATGGCTGCTGCTGCTGCCTCACTGGACAGAACATTTTCACACTTGTTTTAGTCTACTAAGTGAATATTTGGTTGAAAATGATTCAACACAAACTAAAAACAAATTGTGAAAACATTTTGAATTTTATTTTTTATTAGTACTTAGTGTTGCCATGTGTCTCAGCATGTTTCCCGTTGATGTTGACATTGTTTGTTGATATTGATCAAAATATTGCTAGTGTATCAGGGCCTTTAGACAGCAGTGTATGTAGTCTCATTCCGGAGACTATAATCCCACATTTTTTCAAGGATTATGAATACACGTGGTACTGTTTAGATTTGTCCTATGACAATGTCCGCCATATTGATTAACGATCGCCATGGTCGGAGACAAATCTGCGATGGCTAGTCTTGGGCAATATACCGGTATTACCGTTTATCGCGATATTGGAAATCAATACCGAGTAATATGGTGGGTCTATAAAAAATATTAAATAGCGAATATCGTCAAATACCGACTTTTAATTGTAACTATACAAACAATTTTCATGTTACACAAATAGCTAAAATAGCCCTTATTTGGGCTAGGTCTTTTGGGCTGGGTCTTTTGCAAACAATGTATTTCCAGTTTGTCCCTATTTAGGCTGCTTGAACAGCAGAGTGCTCAGTTTTCGACCCCTCAATGTTGCAATTCTGAGTACTAAGTGACTGGTGGAATGTGTCAGACTCTGATTGCACACCATTGCCATCTACAGTAGTTTTCAATACCGGTAATATTGAATATCGAGCTAATTTTACACATTATCAATACCGATATTAAAAAAATCAATACCGCCCAAGACTAGCGATGGCCGCATAGCAGACACTGTTTCTGTATGGCATGATCTGTGCTTCAGATTTAATACATTTATTGTAAAGTGCATGATTCCATCACAACATTTATCCTCTGATGACAAAGACATAGAGAGAGAGGGGGAGAGGGAGAGGGAGAGGAAGAGGGGGAGAGGGGAGAGGGAGAGAGAGAGAGAGGGGGAGAGGGAGAGAGAGAGGGGGGAGAGGGAGAGGGGGAGAGAGGGAGAGGGGGAGAGAGGGAGAGAGGGAGGGGAGAGGGGAGAGGGAGAGGGGGAGAGGGGAAGAGGGAGAGAGAGAGGGGGAGAGGGGGAGAGAGGGAGAGAGGGAGAGAGAGAGATGGCAGCCAGCCAGCTAAGGGAAATGTTAAGTCCTCTTAGGAGGTTACAGTATTTCTTTTTTGTTCATGCTTGGTGTCACTACATGCAGCCTGGAGATAAGATGGCAGCCAGGAGTGTTCTTCTCTTCTCTCTTAAGGGAGGGATGGATGGATGGATGGAGGGGTGGATGGATGGATGGAGAGAGGGAGGGGTGGAAGAACAGGTCCAGGGAGGAACAGAAGAGGTGTAGACAGCAGGGGCGGATGTAACATTTCCCATTTTCCCATTTCCGGTTACTGGACTTTCATCAGGAAATTAATTCTTAAAGCGCCGTTCTCGAGCTGCTCGTGGACATCCCGTGGAGACCCCCCCCGCCGGTCACGCGACGGCTCGTATCACGACGAGATGTAGATTTCATTCTTTAATCCAACTATTAGTCCGTGCGCATCGTCTGATGATCATCCCGTTGCTGACTTTCATTTGGGACAGAATTGGGGACAACTTTTTTTTTTTCCCTTCCCATTGACATGCATTCAGCCCAATGCATTCAAACGGCTCTCCTCCGGTTTGCCCCCTCAATGTCGCTGGCGCATGGGTTAAGCAGCCAGGGCTACACAGCTCTTCCTGACTTGTGACCCGGATGTTTTTGGGTACATCGCCAGATGATCGATTAGGCAAGACAACAGACACAGCATAACAGAAACAGCACATCCTGTTTAGGAGATCTGAGCTTCAAAATAAGGGCTTTTTTACCGATCGAACTGGTTTGAGCCGCGGCAGTGGAAAGAAAACAAAGAAAATCCGATCGCGCTGAATGAGTTAAGTATCAATAATGAAATGAGTTATTGTTGAAGTTGCAACACAGCAAGTTGACACACAGCATGCATAAAGCTAAAGGTCTGACTCAGAGAGCTTTCTGTTTTCAATGATGAAATGCTGTTGGTTTAGTGGTGACACAGCTGTAGTTAGTTAGTAGCAGTAGTAGTGGCAGGCAGTGCACGGTACTAGGGGCGGCAGTGGCTCAGTGGTAGACTCACCGGATGGTAACCGCAAGGTTGCCGGTGGCCGATTCGATCCTGGGCTCCTGCAGAGTTAGTGTCAAAGTGTCCTTGAGCAAGACACTGATCCCCATAGTTGCTCCTAATGTGCTAGTAGGTACCAGGGGTGGCCAACCTGTGGCTCGCGAGCCACATGCGGCTCTTCAGCTGGTTACATGCGGCTCTTAAGGGGCTTCGACATGAAGCCATCAAAAACGCTTGGCCTCATGGCGCAGTCATTCATTCAACCTGTTTTCTACCTGGGCCCACCATTTATTCAGAATTTGAGCCACAGACCACCATTTTAGCTCCATAGACCCCAAAGCTAAAGATTTCATTTCAACAATTCCAGGCTGAATTTCAGAGAAAACAAAGCAATCAAACATGCAGATCAAAATGACCATTAATCTTCCACATTCTCTAGTAGTGTAGACTTGGGCTAATTCACATGATGCATATTTTAACTCTTGAGGGTGTCATATACTTTTTTGGACTGTAAACCCTGTTTCAAAATACATGTCTATATGTTTAATAGTGTGTCTTTGCATTGCGCACCTGCACACAAATGCACGTGTCTTATGGCAGGAGACATCTATTTGCGACTGTGACGGCCGTCGCGGCGGTTTTATAATCCTTGTGACCATTTGATGTGCCTCTTTGCCGTAACACAGTGAAAAACGTGGCTCTTCTGTGACCGGTTGGCCACCCCTGTGCTAGTCGGTACCTTGCATGGTCTCCACTGCAATCAGTGGATGACTGTGTGTGTGAATGGGTGAATGTGATACACAAGCTATGTAAAGCGCCTTGGATAAAGGCGCTATATAAATTTACCATTAACCAAATCATTTAAATATAAGCACTTTAATTTGAAATATCTTGGGTTGTTTTGCATGCCATCGTGTTTGGTGGGGCAGACTGGGCGTTTAGGGGGGCATTGCTACCCCCCCCCCCCCCCCCATGCCCATGCCTAGATCCGCCCCTGGTAGACAGAAGTGCAGACAGCAGAATAGAAGGACTCTGGGCAGAAGCACAGAGCCAAACAGCAAGAGGGAGAGACTTAGAGAGAAAGGGAAGATAATGCGTGCGTGCGTGCGTGCGCGCGGTGCATGCGTGTGTGTGTGTGTGTGTGTGTGTGTGTATATAACAGTGACAGTTTCCCCAGACATGCATGGCATGCTAACAGAAAGAAGCTTGTGTGAGCCTGTTTTGGCTCACACAAAATGGGAGAGTTGTGTCCAAGAGCTATCTATAGTGGTGGCGGCAACTATCAGTTATTTTCTCAGTATAATAATAATTGCTATTATTACTATGAATTACATTATTTATGAATCAAACATCACATTAGAACAATGTCAACGAACAGTCAATACTGCGGATCTGCATTCTACCCCAGTGGTTTTCAACCTTTTTGATACCAGTGCCCACTGTTTATTCAGCATTTGAGCCACAAAGGACCACCATTTGATGACATTTTAGGCCCGAAATTACTCATCCCACAAGTAGGCCTACGTCTGAAATATAGCGCCTTTATCCAAGGCACTTTACATATTCACCCATTCAATTAAATTCAATTCACAGCAGCTGTGTTTGCACATTCTTGTACTTTGCTTTACTTTTTCGCCATTAGTCATGTTTTTTGTGGGTAATCTGTAGGAAGTATGTGTCTCTGACGTCTTGGTGCAGTGGACAGATGATCAGGAAGTGTTTGAATGATTTGATATTCGTTTGAACCCACATGGTGTAATTTTTGGCCAATTGTTGCGTTCTTGCAGCACGACTACTTGAATACTTGAATTGAAAGTGCAGGAAACTTAATTTAAAATATGACAAAGTATTCAAACCATGACCAAACCTGCACGGGGACCACCCAGCCAACCCCACGGACCCCAGTTTGACAACCACAGTTCCACTGTAAACCCTGTGTGATAGAATGTCTACAGGTGCATTCTTCAGTCACACACAGTGTTGGGCAGCAACTAATTTTAGATTACATATTACTGTAATATTATTACTTTTGCTCCAAAAAGTAAAGTATCGAGATTACTCTGCAAAAATAGGTAATAAGTAATGCATTACTTTGCAAGTAACGCCAAGTTACTTTTTTTTTTTAAATGAGCTTGTTGTTGCATGCAAAAATAGAATAGATTTACAAGCTATCGACAGGTACTGTGTCTTGTATTTTATTTTTAAATACAAGACCTCAACTGTATTTGAAAACGAGACAAAGAGACAAATTTCAAAATCTGGTTTTGTTAGTTGCAGGTCTGTTTCTATTTTTTCAAAGGTGGGAGTTGAGAACTTGGGAAAGTAATAAGGTAATATGTAATATATTACTCTTCGATTCCAGTAATAAGTAAAGTAATGATATTACTTTGTCTAAGGGGTAATGAGTAAAGTAAAGAAGTTACTTTCCTAAGTAATATTGACCAACACTGCTCACACAGGACTGAGATCTGTGCATGCGTGCGTGCAAGCGAGTGTGCGGTTGAGCATGCATATGCACGTCGTGGCCCATGGGTTTTAGTTCGTATCCGTTCCTGTGCGGGTGAATTAATCACGGGCAAATTACGCCCACAGCATGTAAGGACCTTCAAAGTTAAATTAACACCGAGGAGGATTTACCGTGAACCCATCCTTACTAAGCAACCTGTTAAAATAACGATAAATGTGATCACAGTAATGTTTTAATATGGCAACTGACCAGGCTATAGGAAATTCTGCATCCGTGTTCAGAAAATCACCTGATTTCAACCAACACAAATCCTGTCCACTCAAGACGGATGTCCCTGGATGAATCAGAGAGAGTTAGATTGAGGCCAGACTAATGAGAAAACATACGTTTACATTGCCAAAGCAAGAACATAACAGCAAGAAATGCAATATACTGTAACAAGAAAACACAATATAACAGAAGCAGGGAAACTTAACACAGCAGTACAACTATGAAAAAAAAGTTAAGTTAAAAATACGGAGGGTGTAGTACAATGTTAATTCTTCAGGGTGCAGGGGTTGACACTAAGGTCTCGGAGGCACTTGCCCATCGGTCAAGTGCAGGTCAGGTCAGGTTCTACTTGCCCTCAGCTCATGGTCACTTGCCCCCCCAAAATATATTGTAAATTTTGCAGATGTAACTCTTGAGAACGTAAAAATGAAACCAAATGGACCCTTGCGGGTCCATTTGGTTTCGTTTTTACACTCTCAAGAGTTAAAATTCATCATCTTATAATTAGCCCAGGTCTACACAACTAGAGAATGTAGAAGATTAGGTCAGGGAAAGACACCGTGCACTATAACACAAGACAAGATACATTTGTCTTGAAGGCAGTCATTGCACTCTGACTCTAAGTTGCACACTTGCCCGATCGGGCAACCAGGTATCAGTCTTCACTTGCCCGACCATTTTTTTTTTACTTACCCCGGGCAAGCGGGCAAGTGTTAGTGTCAAGCCCTGAGGGTGGTTGTGTTCCATTTGATATCCTTCTTTTATTGCAGCACATCATGAATCTTGCTGCTGTGTTTGTACATTGTTGTACTTCGCCCAGACTAACTTACTTTTTGAGCAAGGATTCTGATTGGTCTCTGATTGGTCGGTTTGTTTGAGAGAAAAAAAAAGAAAAAAAAAAAACACTAATTCACGTTTGTTTGAACACCATCCGTTCTGTTCTGATATGTTGGGCGGGTTCTCTAGTTTTTATCATGTCCACACAACATCTCTAAGGTGTATTAATTAATGACAGTAGAATGTTGAAAATGGGTTGAATTCGTGTTACACTTAGCTCTGGAAAAACTATGGTTAAGTGGGAAAACACGTCAGTAATTTGTTGACAAACTGATTAATCGTTGATTACCAAAATACTAAAACAGTTTGACAACTAATTGAATAAGCGATTTGATTGCAATACACACACACACACACACACACACACACACACACACACACACACACACACACACACACACACACACACACACACACACACACACACACACACACATACCCCAACACATTCAAATCTCAAAGTTTGTGCCTCCTAGAATGTAATCTTTTTTGGAAACGGAAACCCTTTGTGAAAGCTGTCCCAGCTGCAGGCTGGAAATAATAACAGGGAACGTATCAGTATGAATATAAGCTTTGAAAGAATGAGATATATCATCGTCCTCACGCTCAAGGACAGTTGGCTGTGTGTCAGCTGAAACACTGGAGGAGAGAACAGATGACAGAAGAACAGAGGAGAGGAGAGAACGGAACTACCCACACCCTTTGGTTGGTCTCCTAATCAGTGCTAATGGAGCAGCTCCGGGCGTTTTACAGCGATTCAACATGACCAATTAGCTGTGGTGGTGGTGGTGGTGGTGGTGGCAGGGAAAAAAATAGTAGTGGTGGTAGGAGAGAAAAAAATGTTATACTTAAGCAGAGCTGGATTTAACCAGCCCCACTCGCGTAGGCTAGAAGAATGGCAGTTATATTCCATTGTGTTTTCTTCCATATATTGGAAGATTTGTACAGTTATAGCAGTGATTCTCAACTCGTAAAATGTCATTTTAAGGGTCGAGAATCATTGATATTTGACAACCATTACAGAACACAGCCCTAGTGGCTCAGTGGCTGTAGCATTATTACATACACACACTGGGGTGATCCGCACCAAAATAATATAAACATTTCAGTCACCCAAAACGCGTTGCGCTGTCTGACAGTTGCCAGTTAAAGTAGCACTTGTTGGCCATGTCAAAAAAGCCCAGCAGTTATCAGAGGTGGAGCTTTCAATCTGAACCACCCATTTTCAAAGGTTTACTCAGTTTACTATGTCATTAATATACCTTAGAGATGTTGTGTGGACTAGAAATGGAGTTCTGTAAAACTCCTTTATTTTTTTTAGAAACTCCATTTCTGAAGAAAGGTTGTGTTTCACCATGTTAATGATTTTTCTTTGAGGACCTTTTTTTCTGAGAGTGTGCAAATAGAACCAAATGGACCCGCCAGGGTCCATTTGGTTCACATTTGCACACTCTCAGGAAAAAAACAATAACATGCGGCTCCAGACAGATTTTGAATTTAATTTCGGGTCGAAAATGGCTCTTTCAACATCTTGGTTGCCGACCCCTGAACTAGAAGATCTGTGGCCCTTCGGGGCACCAGCTCAGGTCACATCACCCTGTGAGGGCAACAGTCACCCTCACAGGGTGACGTAACAGTCACTGGTCACTGGTGAGTGGTGACTCACCCGTAAGGATGGTGAGTCATCACCAGTATGGTCTTGACTATGTTTTACCCCTGCAGGCAACGGAACAGTGACGTAACAGTCACCAGTCATAACAGTGACGTAACAGTCACCAGTCATAACAGTGACGTAACAGTCACCAGTCATAACAGTGACGTAACAGTCACCAGTCATAACAGTGACGTAACAGTCACCAGTCATAACCGTGACGTAACAGTCACCAGTCATAACCGTGACGTAACAGTCACCAGTCATAACCGTGACGTAACAGTCACCAGTCGTAACAGTGACGTAACAGTCACCGGTCACTGGTGAGTGGAGGCTCACCAGTATGGTGAGTCACCACCAGTATGGTGGCGACTATGTTTTACCGCTGCAGGCAACTGTTAGGTCACCTCGCAGACGTACTGTAGGGGGTTACAGACAGCGGGTGAAACATAGTCACCACCTTAGGGTGTAGACCAGTGGTTTTCAACCTTTTTGACCACCGTTTATTCAGCATTTGAGCCACGGACCACCATTTGACGACATTTTAGCCCCACAGAGCCGAAAACTAAAGATTTTTATGGCTTTTGTCCACAATACCAGACTGGATTTGCAAAGCAAAACAGGCAAATTAGCATATACATCAAAATTTCTAGTTGTGTAGACCTGGGCTAATTAATATGATGAATATCTTAACTCTTGAGAGTGTGAAAATGAAACGTTCTCAAAAGTTACATCTGGTTAAGCAACTTAGCTGGGGACCACCTGGAACCCTCTCAGGGATCACAGGTGGTCCACGGACCACCTGTTGAAAACCCCTGGTGTAGAAAATCACATGCAGTACGTTTTAACGCCGGGCGACGTTGGGCGATGGACAAGCAATATCGGCCGATTTGGCCGAAAAGCTCAGCATTTATCTTTCCGGCCGACGTCGCCCGACGTCGCCTGTTCTGCTGCTGTCGCCCAAATCGGCGGCTCCCATAGATAGAAATAATGGATGTCGACCGACGTTGCTTGTCCATCGCCCGCCGTCGCCCGCTGTTAAAACATACTTTCACAGCGCTGTCTCTGTTGAAAGTTCTGCAGGAGTATTATGGCTTCCGCTATGGTTTTGTCGACAGAAAGCAGAGGGAATAATATATGGATCCCAGAGGTGTACAGCGTGGCATCAGTGTTGACACTGTCCTATCTGACACACATCTGCCAGAGTGTTGACAGACAGTGGAATAACCATCCTGCACCACCAGGGGCCAGACAGCCTGGATGTGGCAGGCTGTGTGTGTGTGTGTGTGTGTGTGTGTGTGTGTGTGGAGGCCACAGAGTGGAACGGCACCATGTCCAGAGACCCCCAGGGACCCCCCACACAACACACACACACACCACACACACACACACACACACACACACACACACACACACGCACGCACGCACACGCACACAGGCCATGTGATGTACGTGGTGTAGGACCAGGCTATCTACTGTACACTGTATGCTGTCTATCAGCAGTTTTCAACCATTTTCATACCAGGGCCCAATATTTATTCTGCATTTTTATCCACGCGTTTACTACCTCTGGCCCAAAACTATAAGGATTTTCAAAGTTTGTGTCCACAATATATTGAGAGAGAGAGAGATACCTGGGCAAAATGTTGGTCAAAAATAACAATTCTTCGACATTTTCTTGTGTAGATTCTTGAAAATTAAGTCATTCAGATGTTTCAATATAATTTAACTCTTGGTTTCATGTTACGCTTTCAAGATCTATATTAGGGACCATTTGGTTGCGAACTGCGATCATTTAGCTGGGGACCACCTGGAATCCTCTCAGGGACCACTGGCGGCCCCCGAACCACCTGTTGAAAACCCTGCTGTACTGTGAACATCGCCCGGCAGGCTCTGACGCACTGTGATTGGTCACACGGTTGCTATCGCGAGAAAGACTAAAGTGGATTGAAGTGGATAAATATGCAAGTTCACCTCCGTCAAATATTTCCCGCAAATGTGGAGGGTACACCTTCCCCTGTCACTCTCGTATAGAGTGAGCATGTCGGAATCTCAAACACCTCTATGACAGTGGTTTTCAACCTTTTTGACACCAGGGCCCACCATTTATTCAGAATTTGAGCCACGGACCACCACTTGAGGACATTTTAGCCCCACAGACCCCAAAACTAAAGATTTATTTTGCTTTTGTCCATCTTCTAGTTGTGTAGACTTGGGCTAATTCAGATGATGAATATTTTAACTCTTGAGAGTGTAAAAATGAAACCAAATGGACCCGCAAGGGTCCATTTGGTTTCATTTTTACGTTCTCAAGAGTTACATCTGGTTAACCAACTTAGCTGGGGACCACCTGGAACCCTCTCAGGGACCACTGGTGGTCCCTGGACCACCTGTTAAAAACCCCTGCTCTATGAGAGTCCAAATCTTGGGCTACGGAACGGTAATGTCCTTTAGAGGTAGAACAAAGCACAGTACAACAATGTACTGTAATATCAAGGTTACATTTCTGTACTGCACTAAGTCAGCCACAAGTCAGTTGTACCTTTTTTAGGTACAAATCCCCACCATTATTTTTCTGTGTATAGGTGTGCGATATTCACCTCATTTCAGCAGGATTTACAGTAAGAGGTTGCTTGAAGAATACAGACAAAATAACTAAGCCAACTAAATGCAAACACTTGCAGTAATGTGAAGGTTTAGGACGTTTGTGGTTATTTTATTTTTACGAAATGAATAAGCCCCTTGTAAATAACAGCGAAAAGCACAGTGTGCGCCACTGTTTTTCACTGTTACCTCCTGTTTGGGAGGTTCCTGAGATTGAGCCTCTTAGCCATCATACTCAACCGCAGGGGGCCCCCAGCTCAGGGGCCCCCTGGGCCCTCAGCCCAATGTACCCGTTGGATAACCCTCCCCTGGGTGGCCTGTCATATTGGACATATCTGATGGAGCCTGTGTGTGTGTGTGTGTGTGTGTGTGTGTGTGTGTGTGTGTGTGTGTGTGTGTGTGTGTGTGTGTGTGTGTGTGTGTGTGTGTGTGTGTGTGTGTGTGTGTGTGTGTGTGTGTGCGCGCGCGCGCACATACAGGGCTGTGGGAGCTAACTCAGGGATAGAGAAGGGGAGCAGACATGGCAGAGTCACTGACTCTGACTGCTGGCTCCTAGTTGGACAGTCTGGCATCTCCCTCAGTGCCTCTCTGTCTCTCTCTCTCTCTCTCTCTCTCTCTCTCTCTCTCTCTCTCTCTCTCTCTCTCTCTCTCTCTCTCTCTCTCTCTGAACCAGCCTGTCTCTGCTGCTGTAATGAGCACTGCTGGCTGGCTGCAGGAGCAGAGAGAGGCGAGAGACATTGGGGAGGAGAGAGAGAGCAGTGTTGCCAACCTCCAAAATGCACTAGTGGCACGTCCAAAATGCACTAGATGCCTGGAAGGGAATATGTAGGGGATGACTGTTAATCTCCTACATTCTCTAGTTGTGTAGACTTGCGCTAATTCACATGATGAATATTTAAACTCTTGAGAGTGTAAAACTGAAACTGAGACTTTCTTACACTGAGAGTGTAAGAATGTTTACGCTAAGTTGTACATTAAATTGAAATATACTGTATAATTATATATACTGTATGTAGTGTTGATGTTATGTAGCTTGTAGTGTAGCTTGCTACATTTTTTTTTCCGGGGATAGTGTAGCGTAGTGTAGTGAAGCTACACTGCTTGTGTAGCACCCAGCCAGGAGCCAGCCACAACAGCCCCGCCAATCGGGCTCAGCCCTATTGGTGCGGCTGGTTGTGCGTTGGACTGGCGAGTGGGAGTCCCGGGTTCGATCCCCGCTTCTGCGTAATACTACAATCTGGCGTAGTCGGCAGGATTTGGAGTGCGGGTGTTATCCCCAATATACCCGTCTACGTCCTTGCGGGTCCACATGAGGGATATCGTGTACGGCGGTCCGCGGTGTGAAGTGTGAAGCGCGAGGACGCGCTCCAAAAGATCAAGGGGGTGAATGTAGCACCCAGCCATGAGGAGCCAGCCACAACAGCCCCGCCAATCGGGCTCAGCCCTATTGGCGCGACTTGTTGTGCGTTGGACTGGCGAGTGGGAGTCCCGGGTTCGATCCCCGCTTCTGCGTAATACTACAGTTGTTTTGAGAGTAGTGTAGCTTACTACATTTTCCCAGTAACCTGGGAGGGGGGTGGGGGGGTGATGGGGCAAGTGCCCCTCTTGCCACCCTCCAAAAATCGCCAATGTAACAGAGTGCAGTGAAGCAACGTTTTGACACTCGATAAACACTAGCTCTCCCGCTAACATAAACCAGTGTGCAGTAACCTTCAATAAGTCTGTTGTTTGGGGGACAACTCCATGACCTCGTTGGTTGTGACGGATTTGTGCATTCATATAATCCTCCCAGGTTTCGTGTGTGTGTGTGTGTGTGTGTGTGTGTGTGTGTGTGTGTGTGTGGTGTGTGTGTGTGTGTGTGTGTGTGTGTGTGTGTGTGTGTGTGTGTGTGTGTGTGTGTGTGTGTGTTTGCTTGCGCATTGTGCTCTCTCGCATGAATTTGACAACAGGCTAAATTTTGACAAAGGCTACACCTGCTAAGCTGCGGTGTCAGGGGCGGATCTAGGCATGGGCATGGGGGGGGGGCAATGCCCCCCTAAAAGCCCAACATGATGGCATGCAAAGCAACCCAAGATATTTCAGTGCTTATATTTAAAAGTATTTGAAACACTACTACTGCTGCTAACTATAACTACAGCTGTGTCACCACTAAACCAACAGCATTTCATCATTGAAAACAGAAAACTCTCTGAGTCAGACCTTTAGCTTTATGCATGCTGCGTGTCTGTTGCAACTTCAACAACAACTGATGTTATTATTGATGCTTATGCTTGACTAATAAAAGTCCTGTAACCAAAAATGGTATGGGCACGAAGCGACACAGGCGATGAAGCCGCCACCATACGTTTTTCTCCTGCGCCCCCAATTGGGAAATGTTACATCCGCCCCTGTGCAGCGTTGCTGGCTTAGTGGGTGGAGAGGAGAGGCCATCTGGTTATCAGAAAGTCACCCATGGCCTACAGCAGGGGTCAGCAACCTGCGGCTCTGGAGTTCCCCTTTAATTCCAAGAAGTGCTTCTAGTGTGGAGCGAGGTTCAACTGTGATTATTTTGGGATCCCTGCCGGAAAAGGTTAAGGACCACTAGAAGGAGATGGTTGTTGTAACAGCCTATCATCGCAAATCCTGCCATGTCTGATCGCTCCATGTGGAGTGAGGGGTAATTTTGTGATTACGGTAAATGCTGTTGTTATTGGTGAATTGTACTTAGTTGCACACCGGTGTCAAGCATTACAAAACATCGATTTTTTTCAGGGTCTAAGGTATAACTCTTAACTCTGGATTATTATTTTTCTTTTATTTTTTATCTCCAGGCTATTGCAACCCATTTTTTTCCATCCAGTTCCTAGTGTGATCCTGGGCTCTACACACCCTCCACCAACCTGGGGAGGCAGCGAACTGGCCTCGTTAATAATACATTAATTCAAGGCGATTACCATTTTTTGCATGATCGTCTAACATCAGGTCTGTGATCATAATCCAGCAATCGCCATGACAATACAGCATGATTTCACTTAATAAACATAATTGCTGCGATCAAGAGCAACCATAGCAACACGATGATGCCGGAAGTTGCAGGAAAAAATATGACCTGGAAGTACGGGATGTACTGTAGAAGCTTTTCTTTGCCACTTCCGGCGATTTGCCACTTACTGACACCTAGTTATTATAGTTATACAGGCCCATAGTATTGACGCTATTTGAATGGGAATAATTTCATAAATAAAAATATGAAAATATATCTCTGGCCAGGAATGACAAGTATGTCATTGGGAGTAAAAGGCTTAACCCTTCAACTGCCATATCTGCATGTTTCTATGTGCGGAAATAGAACAGATTTACAAGCTATCAACAGATAACAACAGAGATGTGCAGTGGTTTGTAGATCCTAATCCACCACAGCATTCTCACATGACCTACACTACACGTTACCACAGTTGTCGCAAGTTGTCACTAAACAGATTGTGTTGTAAATCTCTGTGTGGGAGGGGGGACTTGGGGAAGTAATGAAGTTACTCTTTGATTCTAGTAAGAAATACAATATTATTACTTTTTCTAAGGACGTCATACGTAAAGTAACAATATTATTCTCCGATGTAATATTGGCCGATACTGCTGGTTAGAGACACGTATTGCCCAGGGGCGTTTTTGCCGTTAGGCAGACTAGGCAGTTGCCTAGGGCGCCATGAGGGGAGGGAGGCGACCATGAGGGGAGGGGGCGACCATGAGGGGCAGGGGACGAGGGGAGGGGGTAACCACCAGACATGCTTTAAAAGTATCCAGCCTCATATGGATAAATACATTTTAATTGTCCTTTTTAACTAGAATTGAGCATTTAAAACACATATGTTCTTTAGTTTAAAAATAGTTCATAAACTTATCCCTTGGGGGGCGCTATATTGCAGGAGATTTTCCAAGGAAAATCTGGCCTAGGGCTCCAAATTGCTTAGAAACGCCACTGGTATTGCCCCATTGTTCCTAAAACTTATGCGGTTCTTGTTCCGTCGCGTAGCGTTTTGGCTCGACCTGCGCATGCAGTCTGCAGAAGAGACTGCTGGCTGCCTGGCTGGCAGTGCCACTGATCAGATTAAATTTATTATCGCAATAAATTTCCAATTGAAATTCTGCTCAATCGTAGCTCAGCTGGCCCGCCCGGGGCTGCATGCACCACGCAGAGAGCACCAAGTGAGTTATAGCGCCATGCCTTGTACTCGATTTAATTTGGGGCGGTGAAATAAGCCAAATCAGATCAAATCTCCATTCCGTGGATGGATTTAAGATATTATACAAGCGTGGTGATTCATTCGCTAATTTTGTGCTGTTATAGCCCGTCGTTGAGTGACACGGCCTTTTGTGTAACACAGAGTGATTGTTAATGAGTGAATTGGAGAGAAAATAACAAGCGGTTCATCTGCAAAACTAAATTATAGAATCCGGTCAACGTGGGTATTTATGAAAGATCAATGATTTCACTCGGATCTCACATTACTGTAATATTTAGCCCTTGAGCTAACCTGAGAGTAGTTTGACCTATAGAGAGGCGGGAGCGCAAACTCAGTTAGGCGGTTGCCCTGATTGGATCTCACAGATCTGTCAGTCAAGCATGCGGCCCCTCCTCTTCAAGGCCATCGTGCCCCCCCCCCCCCCCCCCTTTTTGAAATGAACTGATCTGATCTTATTGACAGAACACATAAACCTCATAAGATTTTCTGTTTTCAGCGTGACTGGCACATAAGGGAGCTATGGGTGTCAATGAGAAAGTATTTTTCAATATGTCCCCCTACTTGGACTTTTGGTATGCTTATGAAATGAAACAACAGCAACAAAGCAACAGAGAAAGTTTGTCTTATTAGTTTGTCTCATTTTTTTCTCTATGAGCTCATATACCGATATAATAACTAAGGCTGTTGAAAATAATGAGTTAATTAGTTAATTTTGTTGATTAAACATTTTCATGCAGTTAACTTGCGCACAATGACTCTACCCATTGCATTTTCTCATTGGAAAAAGGGGTAAAGCACGGTTTTACAGGGACATATAGCTGTGTGTCTCCCTGTAACCAGAGCCATAGAGTATAACTTAAGATTTACAAGCATTGCAGGTTTGTTATATTCAAGGAATAAACATGTCTTTTTTCACCCAGATGGCATGTTTTGGACATACTTCGAACAGTCATTAATCATGATCAAATTCATTTTGAAGCTGTGATTAATTTGGTTAAAATGTTCAATCATTCAACAGCCCTAGTAATAACATAGCACATATTACCCAATGTGGCAGAGTAATATCATTACACTACTTTAATAATATGACAGTAATATGACAAGGCGGCCGGGAGGACGCTTGATGCATACATACATGCACATTCCTTATATGCTTCTGTTCCGAGTGGAAGGTGGCATTTCTGCAACGCCGCATGTGACACGCAGGATATTGGTATTGACTGGATAGTTAGAACATACATGGTGACAAATGATGGCGGTTAGAGCAGTGAGAGGTGGATTATCATTCCTCTGTGGTGCCAACAGCTATGTTATTTACAGCAGTGACGATGAAGACACTATCTTTCTCTCCCCACTGCCTGTGTAGTATGTGTGTATCACCTGTATCACCGGTGTGTATCACCACTAGGTGTCAGTAGGTCGCTATCTGCCGGATCTCTTTGACTCTTTGACTCAAACAGGTTATACTTGTACCTTGTACCTGTACTTCCGGGTCATATTTTTTTTCCGGCAAATTTTGCCTTGATCATAACAACCGAAGGTATTGGTATTGACTGGATAGTTAGAACATACATGGTGGTGACAAATGATGGCAGTTAGAGCAGTGAGATGTGGATTATCATTCCCCTGTGATGCCAACAGCTCTGTCATTCACAGCAGTGATGATGAAGACACTATCTTTCTCTCCCCACTGCCCGTGTAGGATGGTGCTTCACAAACAATATCCAATATAATTAACCCTATAACACCCAATGACGTACTTGACATAGTAGTTCCCTACCAGTGGTTTGCACATTTTTTATTTATCAAATTATTCCCATTCAAATAGCGTTTGTATTCTCATATTGGTCCTCCAAGATGCTGTCTATAATGAGCTACATGACTATCACCACTAGGTGTCAGTAGGTGGCCGATCGCCGGATCTCTTTGACTCAAACAGGTTATACTTCCTGTACTTCCGGGTCATATTTTTTCCTGCAAATTTTGCTTTGATCATAACAACGAAAGGCGGTTTGATCGAGAGGATGACAAACATTATCATAAATACCTCAAATCAGGCCATAATGTTATAGCGATTTCTGAGGAGGAGCGTGCGCCATGCGATTTTGATCATTTCTGAGTGAGTACAAGCCTGCCCTTAGGCAATTGGGTTTTATTGTAGACAAATCAATTTACACGTCATTATATCAATTTACACGTCATCGGGTGGCTTGCCAAAAAAATCAATAAATCAATCAGAAGCAAAACGGTTAATGAGTGTTATGCCCAATAATCGATGCTACCAATGTCAATAGGATGTCCTTTCTGTATTGAAAAATTAGGCTATGATCCACTCTGGGACCCCAATGTATATTTAGTGAAATCACAGCTAACACAATTAATGCTATTGCTGAAGAGCTACGCCAATCAAACATAGCTACCCCCCCCCCCCCCCCCCACACACACACACACACACACACACACGCCCCCCCCCCCCCCCCCCCCCCGTGCCTTTGCCTTAGATCAGGGGTTTTCAACAGGTGGTCTGGGGACCACCAGTGGTCCTTGAGAGGGTTCCAGGTGGTCGCCAGCTAAGTTGGTCCATTTGGTTTCATGTTTACGTTCTCAAGAGTTAATAATAATTCATATTCATCATCTGAATTAGCTATTTTGGAATGTGTGTTTTGCTTGTTTTGTTTCCCAAATCCAGCCTGGAATTATGGACAAAAGCAAAATAAGTCTTTTAGATTTGGGGTCTGGGGGGCTAAAATATCCTCAAATGGTGGTCCGTGGCTCAAATCCTGAATAAATGGTGGTCCCTGGGATGAAACAGGTTGAAAACCCCTGCCTTAGATGTTCGGAAATCTCTCCTCATATTCAATCTGCTGGAAAAATTATGACCCGGAAATGGTACCCTGCGTATCCTGTTTCAGCTAAAGAGCCACAGAGATCCATTGGATGGCGACCTACTGACACCTGGTGGTGATAGCCAGGTAGTGCAGATTCTAGAGCTTTTATGACCATCTACTGTATATTAGCTCATTGACCGCGATCGGATCTTCTTTGTTTCCTCTCCACTGCCGCGGCTCAAACCAGTTCGATCGGTAAAAAAGCCCTTATTTTGAAGCTCAGATCTCCTAAACAGGATGTGCTGTTTCTGTTATGCTGTGTCTGTTGTCTTGCCTAATCGATCATCTGGCGATCTACCCAAAAACATCCGGTTCACAAGTCAGGAAGAGCTGTGTAGCCCTGGCTGCTTAACCCATGCGCCAGCGACATTGAGGGGGCAAACCGGAGGAGAGCCGTTTGAATGCATTGGATTGAATGAATGTCAATGGGACGGAAAAAAAAAGTTGTCCCCAATTCTGTCCCAAATGAAAGTCAGCAACGGGATGATCATCAGACGATGCGCACGGACTAATAGTTGGATTAAAGAATGAAATCTACATTTCCGCGTGATACGAGCCGTCCGCGTGTTCGGCGGTGGGATTCTAACGGGAAATCCACGAGCAGCGCGTGGACGGCAGGAAAACTATTAGTATGCAAACGCTATTTGAATGGGAATAATTTGATGAATACAAAATGCGAAAACCACTGGTAGGGAACTACTATATACGTGTCAAGTACATCCTTGGGTGTTATTGAGTTAAAAAAAGGTCCCTGTCCCAGACCTCACTTTAGGAAAACACTGGTGTAGGCAGATTGAGCACAAAAGCACTGAAATATCTGCTGATACACCAAATACACCTTGAAATACTAGTGGCATTATGATGTATTTCAGAAGATCTCTTCAGGCAAGGGGACGTCGGGGTAGCAATTACTTTGTCACGGCTGAAACAGAAAATAACAGACCTCTGGAGAGGTTTCTGAGTCACCTGCCACTATAGTTATAGTGTTTTTGGTTGAGCGCCCATTTAGACACCTTGTTTAACGCTAAATATTATAACAGGTGTGTCACATGGGTACACCGGTGTCAGATGTTTTATTAAAGTGTAACAAACAACTCAACTCATTTCCGTTGACTGTATTGACAGATTATTTGGTTCATGTAATGATGTTTGTCGTATGCCAGTGAAAATATTTTGTATTTGGCCTTTTTGTATGTGGAACAAAGTAATTTGCATAGGCCTATAACCAGTCAAAAGTGAAACAAAAAAGGAGTCCATTTGGTGTCATTTTCACGCTCTCAAAGAGTTACATCTGGTTAACCAACTTGGGTAACATCATTTAGCCTGGGGACCACCTGGAACCCTCTCAAAGACCACTGTTGGTGGCTGGACCACCTCTTGAAAACCCCTGATATAGACAGCTGAATGGATAAGGCGCTATAATTACAATTCTCCTCGCCGCCAAAGCATGGCTTAGACTGTACGAAAAGACCAAAAAACCCTGCAATGCTGTAATAAAACTGCTGTTCTACTGACATGTCTATAGCCAGCTCCAGATATAGCTCATAACAGGGAGCCAAAAGGCTGTAGAAACAACAGAGACATGCTGTTTCTTTGCTCAGCATAGCTCAACACACGCAGGCATTGTATACTTTTTTCTTTTTAGCCCTGGAACGGCATTAAGATGTGAGACAGCGATTGATTCTATTTTTTATCTCTGAGTCAGGATAACTCCGGCGCAGAGAAGGAACGCTGTAAGATATTGCTGTACACGGGGCCGCCAGTTCAAAACGATAAAACACTATTCCAAACAACCATCTAAACTAAACATGATATTGCTGTTGCAGTTCCAACTTGTCTACCTGAGACCTGGTTTAACCTAAACTAGAAAAGTGTGCACCAGGCCGGGTTTGCTCAGCATAGCCCAGTGGTTTTCAAACGTTGGTCCAGGGACCACCAGCGGTCCTTGAGAGGGTTCCAGGTGGTCCCCATGCAGGCTAAATGATGGAAAGTTGGTTAACCTGTAACTCATTGAGAGCGTAAAAATGCAACCAAATGGGTCTGCAACGGTCCATTTGGTTTACACTCTCGAGAAAAAAATAAAATCATGTGAATTAGCCAAGTCTACACAACTAGAGAATGTAGAAGATTAATGGTCATTTGGATCTGTATGTTTGACTGCTTTGTTTCCCAAATCCAGCCTGGTATGTTGTGGGGAAAAAAAAAAAAAAAAATCTTTAGTTTTGGGGTCTGTGAGGCTAAAATGTCTTCAAATGGTGGTCTGTGGCTCAAATTCTGAATAAATAGTGGGCCCTGGTATGAATAAGGCTGAAAACCACTGCCATCCTGTGACGTCATACCTATGACAGGAACAGTAAAGTTACAACGCCCCAAGGGATAAAATCATGAACTATTTTTAAAATAAATAACATCATGTGTTTTAAATGTTCAATTCAAGTTATAGAGGGCAAGTATAGTGCATTTATCCATATGAGGCTTATTAGCCTGGGATCCTTTTAAAGCAAGGGGTTTCAACCTTTTTGAAACTGGTTTCATTTTTACACTCTCAAGAGTTACAACTTAGCTGGGGACCACCTGGAATCCTCTCAAGGACCACTGGTGGTCCCCGGACCACTGGTTGAAAACCACTGTTTTAAAGCATGTCTGGTGGTCGCCCCAAGCAACTGCCTAGTCTGCCTAGTGGCAAAAACGCCCCTGACTGGGGGCTTGATAATAACGACACAGCGCTAGCCAGGATGTGTCACAAGGCATGATTTTTTTTTTCTTTTTTTGGCAGCGGCTGATAACGCGTCTGCCTTATTATCCAGCCCAGGGTTCAAGTGGTTAATGTGCCTGGCCTAGCCAGGCTAATAAGACCAACTAATATCACTGTCTGTCGTCCACTGGCAGGCCTTTTTCTCCTCCTTCGTGCCAACAGCTGATTTGCAGCACTGCAGGGGCGGATCTAGCCATGGGCATGGGCATGGGGGGAGGCAATGCCCCCCTAAATGCCCAGTCTGCCCCACCAAACACGATGGCATCCAAAACAACCCAAGATATTTCAAATTAAAGTGCTTATATTAAAAATGATTTGACTAACACTACTACTGCTACTAGCTAACTACAGCTGTGTCACCACTAAACCAACAGCATTTCATCATTGAAAACAGCATAAAACTCTCTGAGTCAGACCTTTAGCGTTATGCATGCTGCGTGTCTGTTGCAACTTCAACAACAACTGATGCTATTATTGATGCTTTACTTGACTAATAAAAGTCCTGTAAAGAAAAATGGTATTGGTGCGACTTCAAGCCGCACCCATAAGCTGCACCCATACCATATTTTCCTGCCCCCCCCCCCCAATGGGAAATGTTACATCCGCCCCTGCGGCGCTGGCTTATTAGCAAGGCTGTGCTTGGCCTGACATCAGTGCTGACATGTACAGGGTTGCCACGTCTGCTGCTTGTCTCCAGCATGCAGGGCAAAGGCAGTGCAGCAGTCGTTTTCAGTCTTTTTCGTGCCAAGGCCCACTATTTATTCAGACTTTTAGCCGTGGAGGACCACCATGCCATGTTGAATTTAATCTCTCGGACGAAGTTTTTGTCCGCAATTGAGGAGAGATGACTGGCAAACGTTGGTCAAAATAATAATTCTTCTAGGTTTTCTAATTAGGTAGATTCTTGAGATTTCAGATGATTGAATGTAATTTAACTTTTGAGAGAGTAAAATGAAAGCAAGTGGACCCCGTTAGGGTTCATTTCGTTTCATTTTAACACTCTGAAGAGTTACCGATCTATAAGGGTCCATTTGGTTACCAACGGTCCATCCTTTAGCTGGGGACCACCTGGAATTATCTCACGGACCAACTGGTGGTTGAAAACTACTGCAGTAGAGAGTTTCATTTGCACTCCGTCTGTCCGTCCGTACGTACGTCCGTCCGTACGTACGTAGGTACTTGTGTGCGCGCATGTGTGATTGGCTAAAGCGCTGCCTCGACCCACACAACCCCCTCACAAATTGTTTTGTTTTCATGATTTGTTGACAACAACAAAGTTTCTGGACCGTCTGCAGGACAAAGCAAGTGTCTGTCTGCAGGGAAACAGCTGCAGTATCAAAGTAGAAGAAATATAGAGAGGGAAAAATGTAAATAAATATAGCTATATATCTATTTTGACTTTTGGCTCCAAAGTTGCCTCTATTATCTTTAAAGGGATAGTTCAGATTTTTGGAACTTAAGTTGTATGAAATACTGTCCTTACTGTCCTTACTGTCCTTTCATCGCCCGTGTTGCTTCGCGCCACGGGCGATGAAGTCGCACCCATACCATTTTCAGTTACAAGACTTATATAAGTCAAGTAAAGCATCAATGATAACATCAGTTGTTGTTGAAGTTAACAACAGACACACAGCATGCATAAAGCTAAAGGTCTGACTCAGAGAGTTTTCTGTTTTCAATGATGAAATGCTGTTGGTTTAGTGATGCGACAATAGTTAGTTTGTAGCAGCAGTAGTGGTTCAAATCACTTTAATTATGAGCACTTTAATTTGAAATATCTTGGGTTGTTTTGCATGGCATCATGTTTGGTGGGGCAGTCTGGGCATTTAGGGGGGCATTGCCCCCCCGTGCCCATGCCTAGATCCGCCCCTGTACTGTATCCTTATGGGTGAACAGGAGGTGATATAAGACACGTCTCCTGTAGAAAATATGCAGAGGATGTTTTCAATCTCCATATGCAAATTGACAATGAAGTCATTTTCTCCTTCGTCTCTTGGTGTTATCTATTGAGCACAAACAAACTCTGTCCCACCTATAAAGCTACAAGAGACGTTTGTTTGCTGCGTTTCTGTTTAACAACAAGGAACTTATTGTAATGACTGTAGCCCTTTTTTAGGCCGTCTGTATTGTAGAGAAAATTAATGCAACACCAAAAATACATTGAATGTTGGAAAGGTTACTCAAAGTATTCCTTTACATATTAACTCATTAGACCCCAAGGACGATAAAATGAGTTGTTAACAAGGTAAACAAGGTTGTTTCACCTGTGCCAAGGACGTTAATACTTTGACTGCCAGCGGTAGGCCTACCGTAGGGCTTCCCTCGCCAATCACGCCGTAGGGCAAAACACGACGATTTGTAGATTTCATTCTTTAATCCATCTTTTAGTCCGAGCACATTGTCCGACGATCATCCGTGGCGTGGCCATTTTCTTGTTTTGTCCCATCCTGAGCCTTCTAGTGGGAGAGTTGGGATATTCGTGTACCCGGAAGCAGAGCAGAGCAGCCAGGTCACGTGACTATACAGAGCCTCTTTGAGTCCTATCTGAGCATAACGCTCATTATAAGCCTATGATAACACTCACTACTCCTGCAGTCTTGCGAGACGTATACCGTATCGCGAGACTTTGCTGGTCCCTATTAAATCCCATTCATTTCATCGACTTCCGGCTTGAGAGTGGACTCACAGGGCCCCTCCATGCTCCTCCAGTAACGGCTGCGCCCTGGCGCATAGGAGTGAACAGGAATATCCTAACTCTCCCACTAGAAGGCTCTGGTCCCATCCACAGCCATTCTATCCAATGCATTCAAAGGCATTCTCTGGGATTCTGCACCGGAATGTCGTGGGCGCAGGGGTAGATCAACTAGAGCTAAACGTCACTTCCTGACTTTTGACCCGGAACTTTTTGCTCAGATCGTGAGATCGTGACACAGCTGTAGTTAGTTAGTAGCAGTAGCAGTGTTTCAAATCATTTTTAAATACAAGCACTTTAATTTAAAATATCTTGGGTTGTCTGTTTTGCATGCCATCATGTTTGGTGGGGCAGACTGGGTATTTAGGGAGGGCATTGCCCTCCCCATGCCCATGCCTAGATCCGCCCCTGGTGCACGTCCCTTATATCTTGGTGGTGGAGGACTGGAGCACCAATCTCTGCCATGTTGACTTAGAGCTGAGCTCAGTCCTCTGTCAGATTGTGATTTCACACCTTCTCTCTGTGTGAACATTGGAGAAAAGTCCTGTCACTGTCTGCATGCAAAACACCCAAGGTTTCATTTGAGGAGAAAAAGGGACAAAAAGTGTGTGTGTGTGTGTGTGTGTGTGTGTGTGTGTGTGTGTGTGTGTGTGTGTGTGTGTGTGTGTGTGTGTGTGTGTGTGTGTGTGTGTGTGTGTGTGTGTGTGTGTGTGTGTGTGTGTCAGGGGCGGATCTAGGCATGGGCATGGGGGGGCCTATGCCCCCCTAAATGCCCTGACTGCCCCACCAAACACGATGGCATGCAAAACAATCCAAGATATTTCAAATTAAAGTGCTTATAGTTAAAATGATTTGTCGCAGTAGGAAGTATATGACCTTGCTTTGGTCCCCATCGTTGGTTATCTGTTTTGGCTAATCTTAGCCACTTCTAATGGCGCTAATGGTTCCCGGGCGCTTATCGTGTTAACTGATTGAATGCGATGGACGTTAAGGCGAGATTTTGTTTACATAAACAAACAAGGTTACAGGCGCCATAGACATTAAGGCGAGATTTAAACTTACCTCGATGCACAAACTCACACCAAATTCGCGCAGGGGTGTGCACGTGGTAGTTAGTTCCAGATCTGAGCCTATTGGGGCAATCGGCGGCCACTTTCACTTCAATGTGATTTATTTTGTCATTGTAACGTCCTAGTACAGGGGAGCCCAACCAGTAGATCGGGATCTACCGGTAGATCTCGGCCTGATCACAAGTAGATCTCGGGAGATGTGAGAGGATAGAAAAAAATGGGGTGGAAAAGAAAAAAGAGCGATTTTCGTGTGTGTGTGTGTGTGTGTGTGTGTGTGTGTGTGTGTGTGTGTGTGTGTGTGTGTGTGTGTGTGTGTGTGTGTGTGTGTGTGTGTGTGTGTGTGTGTGTGTGTGTGTGTGTGTGTGTGTGTGTGTGTGTGTGTGTGTGTGTGTGTGTGTGTGTCTGTCTGTCTACGAAGCGGCTCATTTGGAGGATTGTTGTCTGCTGTCTGTGAATTATGCCAACAGTATACTGTTCTGCAACGTGTAATGGACTGTTCTGCAGCGTATAATGGACTATTCTGGACTGTTCTTGACCAAGTCTGTTGTACTGTTAGTGTTGTGTTGTTGTGAAGTTACTGTAGGCTGGCAACGATGCGTTTGGTTTGAAATGTTGATATTGGACTGGTAGATCCCGGAGGGGTTGGCTGCTGAAAAGTAGATCTTGGGTCAAAAAAGGTTGGGCACCCCTGTCCTAGTAGCTCTGGTCCAGAGCTCCACTGCTTCTGAGTCTGACCTGCATTGGAGCTCTGCTCGTCTCCGTGCATTCGGCCATTACTCCACCCGACCAGCCTCTCTTCTCTAGTGGATATATAAAGAACGTTTTACCTACTCACCAAAATAAACACGTCTTGTGTCATTAGAAAGCCTACTTACCTTAGTAGTCGCACTCTTAGCTCCCCACCACACGGATAAATTGGACTTTTTGGCCAGAACCCGATCGTTTTTCACTGAAGATTTCCTATGGAACTTTTCTATTGGCAATATCGGTAGAGGGCGCAAATCCTGGTTGTTTTCCGGTGAAAAACGATCGCGTTCTGCCCAAAAAGTCAATTTTATCCGTGTGGTGGGGGGCTCAGAGTGCTTCCACTAAGGTAAGTAGGCTTTCTAATGACACAAGACGTGTTTATTTTGGTGAGTAGGTAAAACGTTCTTTATATATCCACTAGAGAAGAGAGGCTGGTCGGGTGGAGTAATGGCCGAATGCACAGAGACGAGCAGAGCTCCAATGCAAGTCAGACTCGGAAGCAGTGGAGCTCTGGACCAGAGCTAACGTCCTAGCATCTCTCCTGTGTGTGGTTGTTTTGGTCTGTGGCCGGAACTGACACTTCCTGGACCGGAAATGATCCGATCAGCAGGGGAGGAGGGGGTGCGTTGTTTTTTAGATCAATCAATCACTCCCTTAATGCATACAGTATAAATAGCACTCTGGAACAAATGGGGGCGCTACAGGTTGGCAAAATGGCACACAGGCTTACACATTCCTACAATTGTTCCTGTAGTCATAAAGCAGGATAAAACGTGTTCCCAATGTCAATAAAAGTCAGCTAAAATAAACCCTGAAACTGCCTTACTGTACCTTATATTCAGCAATGTGACAAAGGGTGCAGAGGTAGACGTTGTGTTGTGATGGGATGTCGAGTGCATCTTTCCCCACAAATGAGTACACAGAAAAGTGTATAAATGTCAAAGATTCCAATGACTTTGCCAACAAAAGAAACTGCGTGAAGGACAATGACAAGAATTTGTATTGCAATACATTTCCTGTATATGAAATATGATATAATTCAGGCACTTTTTTGTTAGAGCCATTCTAGGCCATTTTGCAGCAGCCTCTGTTTCAGCCAAAGCTCATGTCAAAATCCTAATAGACCTTGCACTAAGCCCCGCCCTCTCCCCCATTGTCCAACCATGCATTGTTCCTAGTGGTGTAGGCCAGGGGTTTTCAACAGGTGGTCCGGGGACCACCAATGGTCCCTGAGAAGGTTCCAGGTGGTCCCCAGCTAAGTTGGTTAACCAGATGTAACTCTTGAGAGCGTAAAAATGAAACCAAATGGACCCTGGCGGGTCCATTTGGTTTCATTTTTACACTCTCAAGAGTTAAAATGTTCATCATGTCAATTATCCCAAGTCTACACAACTAGAGAATGTAGAAGATTAATGGTCATTTTGATCTGTATGTTGGACTGTTTGGTTTTCCCAAATCCAGCCTGGTATTGTGGACAAAAAGAAATCTTTAGTTTTAGTGTCTGTGGAGCTAAAATGTCCTCAAATGGTGGTCCGTGGCTCAAATTCTGAATAAATGGTGGTCCCTGGGATTGAAAAGGTTGAAAACCCCTGGTGTAGGCACATGCCACATGCCTGGCCTGAGAGCGCTTTACGCATCATGATGCCATTTACTGCATGGGTTTTGTAAACAGTGTAACATAGGATTGTTTTATTAATTTCTAACAGGCCAAAGAAAGAGCCTTTTCCCCCGTATTTTTTTTTTTAAACAAATAGCGTCAATATTTTGCATCTTATGCAGAAAAACAAAAAAACAGATTTAAGGTTGATTTAAATGTTGCAGCACAGAGTGTAGGGTACAGACAGTAATCCTTAGGGTGGTTGTATTCCACTGGCCAATCTTCTTATGTCACAACAGTTCACAAATCTTGCTGCTGTGTTCGCACATTGTTGGATTTCTCCCGAGTTTTTCGTCATTTGTTAGGCCTATAGTTTCAAACTACCGTTGAAACGTAAATATACATACATACATATGATGATGATGATGATGATGATGGTGATTATGATGATGGTGATTATGATGAATTCTTTATTTTTGTGTCATGCACCAACCCACACAGATTTATAGGACATACCATACAAAACATTACAAATAAAATTAGAGAGATTATCATCTCTATTTCTCTTCCTAGATTACATGAACAAAGACAGACACGCAGCATGCATAAAGCTAAAGGTCTGACTCGAATGAAATGCTGTTGGTTTAGTGGTGACACAGCTGTAGTTAGTCAGTAGCAGCAGTAGTGTTTCAAATCATTTTAAATATAAGCACTTTAATTTGAAATATCTTGTTGTTATCTTGTTGTTTTGCATGCCATCATGTTTGTTGGGGCAGAATGGGCATTTAGGGGGGCATTGACCCCCCACCCCCTTGCCCATGCCTAGATCCGCCCCTGTCGTCCATGGCGATCGTAGTTTTTTGGGCATATTATACTTTAGCACCCAAAACGCAAAACAGGGGTGGATTGGCACATATTTTCCAACAATTTTGCCTTTGCCAGGCCACCCTGGGGGGGTGGCCTGGCAAAGTGAAAATGAAACCAAATGGACCCTTGCGGGTCCATTTGGTTTCATTTTCACACCCTCAAGAATTAAAATATTCATCATGTGAATTAGCCCAACTTAGTCTACACAACTAGAGAATGTAGAAGATTAATGGTCATTTTGATCTGTATGTTCCAGGCGAGCATCTAGCACATTCTAGTGCATTTTGGAAGTGCCACTAGTGCATTTTGGATCTTGTCCAGGCCACTAGGTGGCGCAGGCCACCGGGAAAACTCCCTGTACTCCAGATGGCCAATCCGCCCCTGACCCAAAACCAAAATCATCATCACATGGAATCAAGCACCACCAGGTGACACCCGATGTGTTAACTGCTGGGTGATAATTAGCTGTGTCTGTCGCGTTCACCGTCTCGCCTGTAGCAGCGCAAATTAGCAGCTTCATCACCTGGTTTGTACAATCGCTATAAATTCAGCTATCACATTTAGATTTGATCTAATTGGGCTTATTGCATTGTCCAATTAGATGAATTTGCGTACAGAGCAGTCGACTATATCTCACTGGTGTTCTCTGCTATTCCAGGGGTTGACACTAAGGTCTCGGAGGCACTTGCCCATCGGGCAAGTGCAAGTCAGGTTCTACTTGCCCTCAGCTCATGGTCACTTGCCCCCTAAAATATATAGGGGGCAAGTAAATATACATTTCAGTAAATATACATTTCAGCACCACGGACAGAGTCACTACAGCTACCATAACAGAAAGCTCATTTCAGCACCACGGACAGAGTAACAGAAAGCTCATTTCAGTACCACGGACAGAGTCACTACATCTACCATAACAGAAAGCTCATTTCAGCACCATGGACAGAGTCACTACAGCTACCATAACAGAAAGCTCATTTCAGCACCAAGGACAGAGTCACTACAGCTACCATAACAGAAAGCTCATTTCAGCACCACGGACAGAGTCTCTGCAGTCAGGTTCTACTTGCCCTCAGCTCATGGTCACTTGCCCCCTAAAATATATTGTAAATTTTGCAGATGTAACAATTGAGAACGTAAAAATGAAACCAAATGGACCCGCAAGGGTCCATTTGGTTTCATTTTACGCTCTCAAGAGTTAAAATTCATCATCTTAATTACCCCAGGTTTACACAACTAGAGAATGTAGAGATTAGGTCATTTTGATGTGAAAGTTAAATTGCCTGTTTTGTTTCCCAAATCCAGCCTGGAATTGTGGATATCTAGAAAGCAGGGAAAGACACAGAGGCAGAGTGCAAAGACTGCCTTCAAGACAAATTTATCTTGTGTTGTGTTATAGTGCACTAAGTTGCACACTTGCCCGATCGGGCAACCAGGTAGCAGTCTTCACTTGCCCCACCATTTTTTTTACTTGCCCCGGGCAAGCGGGCAAGTGTTAGTGTCAAGCTCTGTATTCTATGGCAGCCATCAGGGCCAGATTTAGCCAGCCCTTCTAGGGTGGGCTGGAAGAATGGCAGGGTGGGTGCAAGTGGACCCATAAGGGTCCATATGGTGGGGAAGAAGATTTTTTTTTTAAGCGTACACTTACTTACTTACTTACTCCTCTTCGTCCCCGATGGGACATAAGGCTTCAATGAGCACTCTCCATTGCATCCGATCCCTGGCAGCATGTTGGGCCTCTCCCCAGGACAGGTTCATCTGTTCCAGCTCCTGTGTCACAGTTCTGCGCCAGGTGGTTTTGGGCCTCCCCGGTTTTCTCCTGCCAGGTGGTGTCCATCTTAAGGCCACCTTTGTGATGTGATCCTGATCCATTCTCAGGACATGTCCAAGCCATCTCAGGCGTCGGTGTGTAATGTCCTTTGTGATGCTCTGGCTCCCTGTTTTCTTATACAGCTCGTTATTGGAGGTTTTGTTTGGCCAAAAGATCTGGCATATTCTCCGGAGGCAGCGGTTGTGGAAGACTTCGATTTTCCTCATGTCTGATTTTATGACTCGCCAGGTCTCTGAACCGTAGAGCAGCACAGACTTTACATTGCTGTTATAGAGGAGCATCTTGGTCTTGAGGCTGTATTTTTTATTTCAAGCGTACAGTATATGTTAAAATTACGTTTTTATGTGGGCAGCCTCACCAGCTCATTAAGTATGCCTGGTTTGCCTGGTGGGTGGTACTGGTGATGGGTGGAGATCCACCTGAACTGAAGCCACACCCACAGCTTAGTTGTATGATAAAGGGGGAGGAGGGCTGATGATATGATGTCACTATGTTGAAGTTTTTTTCATTGGTACGTTTGAAAGGTTCAGCCCTCAGGAAGGAACAATAAATACAAGGTGAACACATCATTGCACATAAAAACTACACCAATGGGTCTAATCAAGTACTGTCACCTTTTAAACAAAAAAATTGGAGGAAAAAAAAAATACAAAAATCATGCCACTCCATCTTTAACCAACTTTCCACCATTTAGCCTGGGGACCACCTGAAACCCTCTCAAGGACCACTGGTGGTCGCTATACCAATGGTTGATAAAAATAAAAAAAAAATATTACCTCTGCCCACCCCTGCCTAGCTCTAGATCGGGCCCTGGCAGCCATAAAGGAGACAGACTGCCCATAGATCTGAAGTCCTGTTAGTCCAAACACATTAAGGCTGGCTGCTCCTGTGCTTGTGGTTAATGTATGTTTAGTGTTAGTGTTTCCAGATAGGGATAATACCTATTGTTCAGACTAATGGGAGCTCGAACTAATGACATGTTATCGCCATAAATAGTCAGCTGAGCTACCATTGAATGGAAGTTGTTTTCAACGTTTTTGATACCAGGGGGCCCACTATTTATTCAGGGTTTGAGCCACGGACAACCGTTTGATGACATTTTAGCCCCACAGACCCCAAAACAAAAGATTTATTTTGCTTTTAATTGTCCACAATTCCAGGCTGGATTTGGGAAACAAAAACAGTCAAACATACAGATCAATATGACCATTAATCTTCCAAATTCTCTACTTGTGTAGACTTGGGGCTAATACAGGTGGTGAAATGTTTAACTCTTGATCGCGGGTTCATTTAGTTTCATGTTTACGCTCTCAAAGAGTTACACGCTGGTTAACCAACTGTCCATCATTTAGCCTGGGGACCACCTGGAACCCTCTCAAGGACCACTGGTGGTCCCCAGGACCACCGGTTGAAAAACTACTGTCTAAAGGCCTATTCAGAGATGGATTTTCGGTGCCCACCGCGACCACCGTTTCCTACAATATGACGTCATACCACCGCAACCACCGCACTTTCCAGCCCACCTCTCGGATTTTACTAACCACCGCACCGCACCGCAGCGGTTGCTTGTTTTTAACGGCTGGTTTAAAAAAAGAAAACACACAACACAACAGAGCGCGGTGAGGTGCTGGTAGTGGACTATGGAATAGCGGTGGTCGCGGTGCTCTGAGCGGTGCTCGCGGTGGCCACCGAAATTCCAGACTCTGAAAGAGCCTTTAGAAGGAAGCACTACAAGCAGTACAAATTCCGCTGAGCAACCTGTAAAATAGTGCATTTATATTTATATAACCTGCACCTGTATGTGGAGTAGTAATAATACTAACCTGTATGGTGCTGTTCTAAGCTTTGACCCAGGTACTGTCTGGGGTTGAGTACATGCTGTTGCCCTTGAGATATATATCTGTTTGCTGCTTTGTTTTTGTCTGTGTAAACATTCTGCAGCTTATTACCCCCTCAGGGAGAGGGACAAAAGGAGAAACAAACATTGAGGTTACAGGGCCTTAGCTAAAGTATAACATCAGCTATAGTCTAAAGGCAGAGGTATGCAATGTCCCTCTGCTCTTGGCCTGCAAAATAAATTATCCTTGTAAAGGTTTAACAGAATGGATATGTCCGTCTATGTTGTACCGAGACAGCGAGACAATTTAAGTAGTTCCAGGGCAGTTCTACTGCGACCCTGACGACATACTTATGCTGTCGTATTTCAAGTCACTGACATTATTAACTCCCGGACCGCCGAACTCGCGGTCGTCATTTTATTACCGTGAAATTACGCACGCCGGACACGCCGACGACACGTAACACGACGTCATGTAGATTTCATTCTACAATCCATCTATTAGTCCCAGCACATCGTCTGATAAAGATCGCGTTGCTGACTCTCATTTGGGACAATGGGCGCGGCCATTTGAATTTTTTTGTCCTATTCGCATCAATTCAATCCAGTGCATTCAGGAGCCTTTGGGAATCTCCAAAGTCGTTGTCGTTGGCGCACAGGTGGATCGTCTGTTGCTAGACGTCACTTCCTGACTTTTGACCCGGAACTTTTTGCTCGGATGGTGAGAGGACAGGTTAGTCAAGACACCAGAAACAGCATGACGTCATCGCACATCCTGTTTAGGAGATCTGGCACTTCAAAATATATATATTTTTTTTAACCGAATGCACTGGCTTGAGCCGTGGCATATCGCAGAAAACGACAAACACGCAATCGCGGTCGGTGAGTTAAACAGAAAGTAGTCCGCGCTGCAAAACACTGACGTCGGTATGACTTGTTGTGTGATGCCGGCCGGCCTGCACTAGATACTACGCTCACGTTTTCACGTTTCTTCACGGCGGGCCGAAGGAAATGATCTGCTGGTGGAGAAGTGATGGCCGGCGTGATATTTCAAAAGGTTACCCCCAACGCAGCGCCCCGCTTTCCACCATTGTTTTTTTTCTGGCGGATTTATATTTGTTTAAAGGGGATGGAGGGGGGGTTGTGGTTGTCAGTGATAACAAATGCACTGACAAATAACTGGGCAGTGTGCCATTTGGAACTCATTTAGCGAGACAAGGTAAAGAGATAAGGCCTCCTCCCCCTCAACACACACACACACACACACCAGGGGCGGATCTATGCATGGGCATGGGGGGGCAATGCCCCACCATACATGATGGCATGCAAAACAACTCAAGATATTTCAGAAGAAAGTGCCTATATTTAAAATTTAAAATTTGAAACACTACTACTGCTACTAACTAACTACAGCTGTGTCACCACTAAACCAACAGCATTTCATCATTGAAAACAGAAAACTCTCCTGAGTCAGACCTTTAGCTTTATGCATGCTGCGTGTCTGTTGCAACTTCAACAGCAACTGATGTTATTATTGACTTGGTTTTACTTGCCTAATAAAAATCCTTCAACCGAAAATGGCATGGGTGCAGCCATGATGAAGCCGCCCCCATACCATTTTCTCCTGCCCCCCCAATTGAGAAATGTTACATCCGCCCCTGAACCGGCTGCCCGTGATATGCTCTGTAAATCAGAGGACGCGGGTATCATGGATGAATTACAGCCGGGCGAAGAAAGTCTCTCTTGTGAAGGACAGCGTTGCAGCGCGGTGCGGAGCGGCGCAGCGCGGAGGGCGCAGCAGCCTGTGTGTCTGTTTACAAGGAGCTGGATGCAGCAGCATAGGTCACAGCTCACTCCACGCCCCACCCTGTGTCCTTTTGAAAATGTTACACCAGGGCCTGAGATCTGCCGGGAGATACAGGAGGGAATACTAATACACTAACACGCTTAGGCCTGACATCGGAATCCTGACAGTTTTCTGGGGAAAAAATGAAGTATTTTATATGCGAACTCTTGAAAGTGGCACCTTTCATACGAGAGAATAAAGTTAATATGAGATCCATATTTTTTCTTCGTAAAGTATATACGTGTGTGTGTGTGTGTGTGTGTGTGTGTGTGTGTGTGTGTGTGTGTGTGTGTGTGTGTGTGTGTGTGTGTGTGTGTGTGTGTGTGTGTGTGTGTAATTTATAAGAATTTGACATTCAAAAAAAGATATGAGATCCATAGTATTGTCATAGTATTTTTCTTGTAAAGTGGCTTGTATGAAAGGTGCCACTTTTTCTATATGGGTATGTAAAATTAACTACCGACAGACACTAACTCAATTTATGTTGTTCCAGTTCCCCGTCCAAGAAGCAAAGATTAAGGTTAGAAGTTTAAAGGTAGGGGAAGTGATTTGAAATTCATGGTGTAGTACCAGCCTGGTGCACTAGGGGCCCCCAAAAGTAGCTACACTATGTGAACCTGCTGCTCTCTCCTGATTGGAGGAGAATTGTGGTGACCTGGGGAACTTTTATTAGCTCCTCTGCTAACGTGGGGGAGGGGGAAACTCCATATGTGGTTTCCAGTGATGGGGATAACGGCGTTATTGATAACGCCGTTACGTAATCAGATTAGTTTTATTAGTAACGGAGTAACCTAACGAGTTATTTTTGCAATTTAGTAGTTAGTTACTTAGTTACATTTCCAAAAAAGTAACTCGTTACTATAGTTCGTCGCAATTCATTTTCTTGAGATTGCCCGGTGTTGTAGCCTATATTCCTCCTTCTGTTATGGTAGAATAAGCCGACTGCACGTTGTGGCTTCATCCTTCTGCGAGTGATGTGCGTAGTTTACATTTTCTGTCTGCACATCCTGTAAATCCGCCTAAGAAATAATAGTAAACCTACTGTCTAGCTGGTGTCTAGTTATACTCTAGTATGAATCTTTTATTTTGAAAAGGAAGAAAGAGGAAGTCCGCTGGCTGCTTGCGTAGTGAGCAGCTACTCTAGGCGCGACTTGCTAAAAGTCTTGTATGTAAACAATGACGCCGTACACTTTTGGATTAATTTTTGGATTAACACGCGCACTCTCGATTGGGAATCGGCTATAAACTCTGGCTGCGTTATTAGGTGAGTAATGTTTAATTCATTGTTTGGCCGCCGTGCCTTGTCTTATATAGACTACTGTCTAGTTCATAGGCTGGGTTACGATGGTCAGTTGAGAAGTTGTTGCCGCCGCGCAGCATGGAGAGGGCATCATCATGCTATCTGACTGGTTGTACCGCGTACAGCATAATATTGTCTGTAGGCCTACTGTGGATCTGACATAGCCTACTTTGTAGCAACCTAGTTCATAGTGGGTGATGGGTGACATGGTGTCACTGTTGACTAGTTGTTGTCGGTGGTGGTGGTGGTGGTGGTTCATGTGTGCAACATGGAGTGCGACTGGTAATACAATGCAACTAAATTGTGCATACATTAAAAACAAAGAGAAAAGGAGTATTTTTAATTGTGTCCAGGAACGGAAAATAACGGAAAATAATCTATTACTTTACTTTTTATAGAAAGTAACTTGTAACTTAACGAGATTAGTTTTAGGGGGCAGTAGTCCAATAACCTAACGTCGTTAGTTTATAAAGTAACGATACCCAACACTGGTGGTTTCCACACCTTATAATAGAGCATTTTAACAGAAAAAAAAATATTTTTTGGGTGATATCTGACAAAAGTGAAATCACTTCCCCTACCTTTAAAAGCTGTAACAATATATATTAAAGATTTGAGGCATGTTTTCAACACGAGAGGTCCTTTAATTGAGATAGTTCAAGGAGGCCCCTGGCTAAGTTTGTTAACCAGATGAAAAGTTGGTTAACCAGATGTAACTCTTGAGAGCGTAAAAATGTTTGTTTATAGTGTTTCATGTTTATACTCTCAAGAGTATACTGTAGACATGAAATATTCATCATGTGAATTAGCCCAAGTCTACACAACTAGAGATTGTAGAAGATTAATGGTCATTTTGATCTGTAGGTTTGACTGTTGTCTCCCGAATCCATATTGTGGACAAAAGCAAAATAAATCTTAAATGGTCGTCCGTGGCTGAAATGCTGAAGAAATAGTGGGTCTTATCAAACAGTGGGTTCTGGTATCAAAAATGTTGAAAACCACTGGTCCAGTATATTCAATCTTCCTGTGTTCAGTGCCACCTTGCCAGTTTGTCTCATGGTGTGCTCAGCCCTTCTATGTTTGTCCAGTTTATTAATAAATCATCATTGAACTCCAAGGTTGTGGAGTTGCCTATTCTGCACTCCACAACCTGTCTCACACCATGACACATCTAGAACAGTGGGGTTTCAACCCCTTTTCATACCAGGGACCACTATTTATCCAGAATTTGAGCCACGGAGGACCACCATTTGAGGGCGTTTTAGCCTCTCAAAGAGTTACATCTTGTTAATCCCAGGTGGTCAGCAGCCAGGCTAAATGATGGAAAGTGGAAAGTTCATAATTTAGCCTGGCTGCTGACCACCTGGGATCCTCTCAGGGGACCACTGGTGGTCCCCGAGAAAAAAAAAAAAAAAAAAAAAAAAGATCTAGAACACCAACCGTTGCTCCCGCACAAAATGGACTGAAGGAATTCTGTGGTGGTGTTTTCATTCTCTGGCGTTATAGCGCAATTTATACAAGCTGTCGTGTTCGTGTTATGTTGCGGCGGTGGTGGTGGCGTGTATTGTTTATCTTGTCTACTGATAACCCCCTCCCAGGCGCGTCCTGATCGGGGTCTGTGATTAGACAAGCACTCCAATAGCTCACCCCACCGCCTGCCTGCCCGCTGGGGGGATGAAACCTCGCTTGAAGTAGGAGCTCTTCAGATCAATATTTGCATGTGTGCTAGCGTGATCGGGGGGGAGAGAAGAGATGGCAACCCTCTCGTGACAAAAATGTCAATGAGTTAGCATCTCGTCCGCTAATAGAATTGAACAAACAACATCAGCTTAACCCTTTCCGTACTTTAAAGCGTTTTGGTAAAAGGCGTATTTTACCGTTTCACATAGATTGTGGATCCCATTCACCCGTTCAAACACCAATGGCGGAAGAAACCATGCAAGGTTCTGACCAGTACTACATCTGGAGCAATTAAAGGTTAAGTGTCTTGCTCAGGGACACATTGACACTGGGGGAACTGGTGGGACGCGGGTTTGAACTGGCAACCTTACGGTCACCATCCGGTGACTCTACCCCTGAGCCACTTTCGGTGTGCTAAGCATTATCCTATACTACTTTGAGCCTGTAGGTCCATGGAAGGATTATCCAACGGGCACGTTGGGCCCAGGCCCAGGGGCCCCTGAGCTAGGGGGGCCCATGAGCTTGAGTGTACGCGTGATCGCTAAGAGGCTCAAGCTCAGGGCCCACCCAAAAAGGGGGTAAAAGTGAATAATACTGGTGCACACGGTCCTTATTAACAATGGGTTTACTAATTTTGTATCACTAAAATAGCCCAAAAGTCCTAAACCATCATGCCGCTGCACCGGGCAGAAAAATCCTCCGGTGTAGGGGGGCCCTTTGGCTGGTGGTGGCCCAGGGGCCCTTAATTTCATAATCAGCCTATGTGTAGGTCTGAAGAAAAAAATGAAAATGTGGTGCAAATCTTGGAATATATTATTTTAGAAGCATTCATTTTTAACTCTCATTTCATCTCTGCTTCTGGTGGATCCCTAGAACATGTTTTCAGATGTGGGTCCTCCGCAGACAAATATGGATAATTCTGGTGGTCCTTGGCATGAAATATGTTGTAGCAGAAACTACAATGTAGAATCTAGTGTCAGCAACTACAATCTCGTGTCAGAAACTAGAATCTAGCATCAGAAATTGGAACCAGAAACTATAGTGTCAGAAATTAGAATCAGAAAGAGAATCTCGTCAGGATAGAATTGAACAAACAACACCAGCTTAATGCTGCATTGACGTGGGCCGCTGTGCGGACAGAGAGCCGCGAAGGGAGTCGTTTATTAGGATGGCCTTTATGTTCGATCATTACAGTCGTCACATCAAAGCGCCACGTACGTACACGGAGCCATACTGACATTTATGTCACGCAGAGTCTTTTTTGATCGTGATTAGAACGTATATATAGGCCTTTATCACAATAAAGAGACGAGACTGAAGCCATCGGCATCTTATCAGAAGCAGCACGGCTTTAATAATACTGTCAATACTGTGTGTGTGAGAGAGAGAGAGAGAGAGAGAGGGAGAGGGAGAGGGAGAGAGGGAGGGAGGGAGGGAGAGAGAGGGAGAGAGATTAGACCGCCAAGTCAGGAACGATGAAGTTGAGAATGCCTGCCTGCCCAACTGTGTTATGCAATACCTGTTGTACCAGTAAAGAATGCATGTGGTTAAACTACCGTAATACAGTATTGCGGAAATAAGTTCTCTTTTCTTATGAAGTAGTTCAGTTCACAGTTCATAAATTTAAAAATGGACTAGTTCCGTTCATAGCTCGTATTCAAATTTTTGAAGTAAAGTTTGCATTCTTTTTTCTCTCTTTTGTTGTATTTATTTTTTGTGCAGAATTGGAATTGGAGTTTAAACCACGGATGCGATGCATTGTGAGCTTGCAGATCTGGTGATCTTTCCTCTACAAAGGTATGTGATTCCACCTAATTCAAATATTGTTATGTCTTTCCTCTTTTTTGGCTAGTCCTCCCTACTATAAAGTGTGGTGACCATATAAGGAGTTCCTCCCTGTCCCCAGTGAGCACGCGTCACAAAAAAAAAAAAAAAAGGTTCAGTTTGGGCTTTGGGAGAAAGCCTTTCGTCCAATCAAGATGAGAGGGCCCTTCCTCCATTCAGGATTGAGTGGGGGTGGGCCTTGGTGTATGTGTTGTTGCCATGTTGCACTTCCCCTCACTAGTGAGCATGTGCAAATAATGATACTGTGGGACCAGAGGGCTTTCCAAATCACCCAAATCAATTACTATGCCTTTAAGGACGGATTAACGTGTGCTCACTCTTGAACGAAATTGAACACAAGAGTAGTGACGTTCACACATGGCAGAAATGAACGACGTTCACAAAGACCTTCTACAAGCAGAAATATGAACATGTTTGTGAACTAGGGCTGCAAACGAATATTCCATATTCGAAAGGATATTTGAATATTAAAATGTAAAGAATATTTGAATGTCAATTTAAGGTTCAAATTTAAAATAAATAGTAATAAAAAATACTGTGCGAGTTCCCACAAGACGCTGGCCCACATAAACGGAATCAAACGAATACAAAAATAGACTATTAAGATGATTATCGATCATTAATTTTGATCTCGCAAGACTCAAGAGAGCACATTTCTCAGCACCAACCGTGTGACAATACGGAACCGCAGCAAATAGAGGAACAAGAGGATGTTTTACAGCATATTAGGATGCAATATCAGGGCTTGACACTAACACTTGCCCGCTTGCCCGGGGCAAGTCAAAAAGATGGTAGGGCAAGTGAATACTGTTACCTGGTTGCCTGATCGGGCAAGTGTGTGACTTAATGCGCTATAACACAACACAAGATAAATCTGTCTTGAAGGCAGTCATTGCACTCTGCCTCTGTGTCTTTCCCTGCTTTCTAGCTGTCCACAATTCCAGGCTGGATTTGGGAAACAAAACAGGCAAATTAACATTCACATCAAAATGACCATTAATCTTCTACAGTGTAGACCTGGGCTAATTAAGATGATGAATTTTAACTCTTGAGAGTGTAAAAATGAAACCAAATGGACCCGCAAGGGTCCATTTGGTTTCATTTTTACGTTCTCAAGAGTTACATCTGGTTAACCAACTTAACTGGGGACCACATGGAACCTGGGGGGCAAGTGACCATGACCTGAGGGCAAGTAGAACCTGACTTGCACTTGCCCGATGGGCAAGTGCCTCGGAGACCTTGGTGTCAACCCCTGATTTCATATTGAATAATTGTATACATTCGACATTTCGAGTATTTCGATGTTCATTCGAATCCACATGGTGTTTTAAAAGGTGAATTCCACCCATTTTCATCATTTGTTCTGAGAGTGTACAAATGCAACCAAAGGAACCCTAACTGGTTCATTTCTCAGAAAAAAGAAGTGTCTAAAGAAATCCATTAACATGGTGAAAATACATCTTGATGATGCCAACAAGATGGGTTTCACCATGTTGATGATTTTCTTCAGACCTCCATTTCTAGAAAACACAGATGGGGGGGGGGGGGGGGTTTTGTCATGTTCTCTAAGGTTATATTAGAATGTTGAAAATGAGTGGAATTCCCCTTTAAAAGAATTATTCGAATGTCATTTTTGACCAGTTCTTGCAGCACTATATTGTGAACGGTCGCTCTTTGAGCGCGTTCTGGTACAACACTGCCGTTATACCGTATCAAGGCCCGTTAATTTTTGTGGCATTTGAGCCAGACCACAGACCATCTGCTGGCCCCTCAGACCCAAAACAAAAGACTGTTTTGTTGTCATTGGATGAGAAAGGGTTTTTTATGCCACCATTCCATGCTGTGTTGACGTTGCTACCGTAGGAGAAACAGATGCTGACTCAGGGCCGGATCTAGGCATGGGCATGGAGGAGGGGGGGCAATGCCCCCCTAAATGCCTAGACTGCCCCACCAAACATGATGGCATGCAAAACAACCCACATTTCAAAGATATTTCAAATTAAAGTGCTTGTATTTAAAATTATCTGAAACACTACTACTGCTACTGACTAACTACAGCTGTGTCACCACTAAACCAACAGCATTTCATCATTGAAAACAGAAAACTCTCTGAGTCAGACCTTTAGCTTTATGCATGCTGCGTGTCTGTTGCAACTTCAACAACAACTGATGTTATTATTATTATTTTAAATGTATTTTTTTGTGGCTTTCGCCTTTATTCATTTTTATAGAGGGACAGACAGTAGGCTGACAGGAAATGGGGAGAGAGATGGGGGGGTGACATGCAGTAAAGGCCGTCGGGATCGGGAGTCGAACCCGCGGACACTGCCAGTGCTGGATTACCAGCCAGGGTGCCTGGACCGCTGAGCCACGGCCCAGGCCAACAACTGATGTTATTATTGATGCTTATTTCCCAATAAAAGTCCTGTAACTGAAAACGCTTCGCGCCACGGGCGATGAAGTCGCACCCATTCCATTTTCTCCTCGCCCCCCAATTGGGAAATGTTACATCCGCCCCTGTGCTGACTCCATAGACTCTCTGGAGACAGACGCCAGATGCTGAATGATGAAATTATGAATTCATGAATCGAAATTAATCAAATTTCCTCATCCACTGCTGGGCCAAGCAGAGCAGAGCAGAGCCCAGTCTCATCGGACACTGTGTGTAATGGGGTTTGTTGTCTGGTGGTTGGTGAACCAGCATGGGATTGGTATAAACTATACCTGAAACTCGTCCAGTTTAAAAGGGCATTCCAGGGAAAGAAACAACTAAGCATGATCAAAAGGAGTATAAAAAAACGTTTTATATTTTCTGTAATTAATAATCCAATAATCTTGCGGGTGCAAGTAAGGCGATCGGTTCTCGGTGATCAGTTGTTTGGCACCGGTCCGTCCCAATTGGGGGACTCCGATTGGCCTAGGTCACAGGTTTTCAACAGGTGGTCCGGGGACCACCAGTGGTCCCTGAGAGGGTTCCAGGTGGTCCCCAGCTAAGTTGGTTAACCAGATGTAACTCTTGAGAGTGCAAAAATGAAACCAAATGGACCCTGGCGGGTCCATTTGGTTTCATTTTTACACTCTCAAGAGTTAAAATATTCATCATCTGAATTAGTCATTTTGGAATGTATGTTTTGCTTGTTTTGTTTCCCAAATCCAGCCTGGAATTGTGGACAAAAGCAAAATAAATCTTTAGATTTGAGGTCTCTGGGGCTAAAATATCCTCAAATGGTGGTCCGTGGCTCAAATCCTGAATAAATGGTGGTCCCTGAGATGAAAAAGGTTGAAAACCCCTGGCCTAGGTGATGACACAATGATGATTCAGGTTCTGGTTTATTTGTCATATGTGTGGATGGATACAGGGGAATGTATACAATGAATGTATACAATGAAACACATGTAGTACTGGATACACTGCAATACAATGAAATTCATTGTGCTATGGAGCATCTCAGTCTTTCAACAACACAGATCACATGCAGAAACAAACGGCACAACAACACGGGACAAAGTGCACACAAAGTGGCAGTACAGTACAGTACAGTGCAGTACAGTGCAGTGCAGTGCAGTGCAGTGCAGTACAGTACAGTACAGTACAGTACAGTACAGTGCAGTACAGTACAGTGCAGTGCAGTGCAGTGCAGTGCAGTGCAGTACAGTACAGTACAGTACAGTACAGTACAGTACAGTACAGTACAGTACAGTACAGTACAGTACAGTGCAGTGCAGTGCAGTACAGTACAGTACAGTACAGTACAGTACAGTACAGTACAGTACAGTACAGTACAGTGCAGTGCAGTGCAGTGCAGTGCAGTGCAGTGCAGTGCAGTGCAGTGCAGTGCAGTGCGTGAGTAAGAGACCTTTGCAACTAATGTCATGAGTATTGCCATGCTCCGCTCACACAAGTGAGCAAGTTTGCACTCCTATGCTACCGAGTGCAGATCTACAATTTACGATTTAGGCATTTAGCAGACACTCTTAATCCAGAGCCGACTGTTTCTCGATGAGATCTAGTTTGTTACTGCTGCCTTTTCATGTTATATTTTTCTGTATTTTGTTGTCCCTATAGGGATGTTGAGAGAATGAGAGTTACCAATTATGTCTCAGTGTTGCATCTTGGCTCTGCTAATTAAGCATGTTTGGTTTCACCTGCTGTGAGTCAGAGAGAAGGCAGAACTTTCATTAGACTGAAGGAGATGCACTGTGGAGAGCATGGAGGTCTGTTCAGAAGTACTAAAAGTAATGTACACCAGAAAGAAGTAAACTAGAAGAAGTGAAGTGAACTTAAAGGTATTATAGGCAATTTTAGTGTGTATAAACACTGTGTTTGTAAACAGATTTGTTTATAAACAGAATCTAACTCCACTTCACCTCCACTCTATTGGCTCATTAGGGACTTTAAGCTGCCGCAGTTTAGAACGGCAACCCTTACAGGAGGTACGGCTGCTATGACGCAATCACTGTAGCTGTCAAAATCATTACGCACACAGCCATCTGCAACCGTGGTGGGTTACCATGGTGACACGTCTATGCAGTGTGTGTCAAACAGGCGTTGTGAACACTACGTTAAAGTGTAGGTTCTGCCGTAGTAGGAACGGCTGCTACGGCAAGCAGGTTTATCTATCGAGCACTGGTTGAGTTCCTGTTGCCGTACTAGAGGCTCGCCGTCCTACAGCTTAAAGTCCATATTATGAATCTGCCGGAGATTGCTGTGCTGTGATTGGCTAAAACGCTGCCTCACCCAACACCCCCTCCCCTCCCGACAATATTAGCACCGCCTTTCCTGATTCCAGCGGATGTTTTGTTCTCTAGTTCTGAACCGTCTGCAAGACGAAGCAGGTGTCTGGTTGCAGGGAAACATCTGCAGCATCAAAGAAGAAGCAACAGAGGGGGAAAGGGCAACAAATATACGTACCTATATATCTGTTTTGATTTTTGGCTAAAAAGTTGCCTCTATTACGTTTAATTAACAGCAGTGAAAATAAGTCTGATGTGCGACATACAATTTAATTTGAGTCCTTCAAGTGAAGGCATGGTGGTGATATTCTCTTCATTATAGTTAAGCTACAGTTCATTTAACCCATTGTAGACTATCCCGATTCTAAAAATGTCTTTGAAATACTAACCTAAGTGTACTGAAAAACTTCAAATTATTGTGTAACACCATCAATTTTTTGACATTTTTTGATACTGTACATACTGTACAGAACCCCTATTGGGGTTCCCGTCAACTAGGGTAAAACTACCACTAGGGGTTCCCGTCTACTATGGGTTAAAGGCCGTAGCTTTCCTTGTGGGCCCCAATATGTTTTATCCTAATGGATGCCAATAATGCATGCATGCAATAATTATAGCCGCAGAAAAATGCACCTTCAGCATACTAAACGCTACGTTAGTTAGTATGTGTTTTCAGACGGCGCCCCTGGATTTAGTATTCACCTCGCATAATGTTTAGTAGCTGCTAAGCTGTTTTTGGACATCTAACCATGGATGCAGTGCAAGTGCAATTCTTTATGTGTACAAATACATCTGTATACGTCTGCACAACTGTATAACCAACAAGGGCGGATGTAACATTTCCCAATTGGGATGGGGGGGGGGGGGGGGGGGGGGGGGCAGGAGAAAATGGTATGGGTGCGGCTTCATCGCCAGTGTCGCTTCGCGCCACGGGTAATGAAGTCGCACCCATACCATTTTCGGTTACAGGATTTTTATTAGGCAAGTAAAGCATCATTAATAACATCAATGTTTTTTGAAGTTGCAGCAGACACGTGATGTGATGGTTTCAATGATGAAATGCTGTTGGTCTAATTTAGTGGTACAACAATTGTAGTTAGTTAGTAGCATAGTGTTTCAAATCGTTTTAATTATAAGCACTTTAATTTGAAATATATTTGAAGTTTGGGTTGTTTCCATGCATGCCGTCATGTTTGGTGGTGCAGCCAGGGCATTTAGGGGGGCATTGTCCCCCATGCCCATGCCTATATCCGTAACCAATGGTAACCGGAGCAGGATAACTCTCTCCATGGTCCTGAAAACAGTACAAATACCAATGAGCAGGATAGCTCTCTCCATGGTCCTGAAAACAGTACAAATACCAATAGAGCAGGATAACTCTCTCCATGGTGCTGAAAACAGTACAAATACCAATGGAGCAGGATAACTCTCTCCATGGTCCTGAAAACAGTACAAATACCAATGGAGCAGGATAACTCTCTCCATGGTCCTGAAAACAGTACAAATAGCATAGCAAAGACCACAAACGCACGCGCACACACGTACGCCTTTCAGGTGGGTTCAAGGTCCATGTAATAGATTACGCAATACTCTCTCTCTCTCTCTCTCTCTCTCTCTCTCTCTCTCTCTCTCTCTCTCTCTCTCTCTCGCACACATATGCAATTCCCACCATCTTTAGCCTAATAGAGTTTTTTCTCAGATGGAATTCAATTAAGTTGCTGCTTTCTACAGTCCGATTCGTACCTAATCTATAGCTAATCAATACCCCGTGCGCTACCTTTTGCTTATGGGTATTGTACTAGATTTCTTAGGAACTTACAAAATAATGTAAGATAAAACATTAAGAAATACAAATGCGAGTGGAATGGAAATGAATCAATGTCCATTTTATTACAAGAGTTTGTCCCGGCACACAACACTCAGGGAGACAAGCCTAATGCCAGCCTCCTGACTAGAGGTAACCTTCTCTCTTTATACACTTCACAAAGTCTAAAAATAAGAACACAGATACAGTATGTTGAAGATGAACAAAACCCCCGTCCTTGTATGGCACTGAATGGATGAGTCAGGTGTCGGCTTGTCTGACAGCTGCAATCAAAGCTTGGAGAAAGTGACACTAGAACACAGACTATTTTGGCATTCTAAAAAATCCACTACAGTATCATACAAAGCCATTATAGCTACAATGCACTACAGCAGTATATGTATCATTGCGGCAAAACTTTGTTTAACTTGTAGTGTTCCTTTGCTAGATCATCATCTGGCCACCCTGGTTTTGCTGTGACAAGTTTGTTTTGTATTATAACACTCCATGCTCCCATAAAAAAGGGTATTAAATAAAAGGGTATAAAGCAGTAAAGAAGTCAATTAACCCATAGTAGACGGGAACCCCTAGTGGTAGTTTTACCCTAGTTGACGGGAACCCCAATAGGGGTTCTGTACAGTATGTACAGTATCAAAAAATGTCAAAAATTTGATGGTGTTACACAATAATTTGAAGTTTTTCAGTACACTTAGGTTAGTATTTCAAAGACATTTTTTGAATCAGGATATCTACAATGGGTTAATTCTTAAAGCGCCGTTCTCGAGCTGCTCGTGGACATCCCGTGGAGACCCCCCCGCCGGTCACGCGGACGGCTCGTATCACGACGAGATGTAGATTTCATTCTTTAATCCAACTATTAGTCCGTGCGCATCGTCTGATGATCATCCGTTGCTGACTTTCATTTGGGACAGAATTGGGGACAACTTTTTTTTTTCCCTTCCCATTGACATGCATTCAGCCCAATGCATTCAAACGGCTCTCCTCCGGTTTGCCCCCTCAATGTCGCTGGCGCATGGGTTAAGCAGCCAGGGCTACACAGCTCTTCCTGACTTGTGACCCGATGTTTTTGGGTACATCGCCAGATGATCGATTAGGCAAGACAACAGACACAGCATAAACAGAAACAGCACATCCTGTTTAGGAGATCTGAGCTTCAAAATAAGGGCTTTTTTACCGATCGAACTGGTTTGAGCCGCGGCAGTGGAAAGAAAACAAAGAAAATCCGATCGCGCTGAATGAGTTAATTACCCCATTGACACAAAATATGCTCAGATTAAAGGGGAATTCCACCCATTTCAACATTTTACTGTCATTGATGTACCTTCAAGGAGTTGGGTGGACATGATTCTGTTTCCCATTCTGTGTTCCCAGGAAATGGAGGTCTGAAGAAAACCACTAACTAACTGTGTTAAGACATTAAATGAGATTCATCAACAAAATCGGGCCAAATGATGCCCAGGGCACAATCTTGATTTTGATTTTGGCCCACAGCTACAGCATGCACGGCACGCGCATGTGGGCCTCCCCTCTCCCCCGACTTCTAAAACTTAGCACTACAACACTGCAACTTTCCTCTATTGACGACAGGGTATATGTTTCAGTAATTGGACAGTATTAAGGCTACGGGGAACCATTGTGCGGGGAAGCTTTTCTTTCCCCCTCTCAAAGCAACGGTTCCCTTGCTGTAGCCTGCAGTATAGCACGCCTCGGATCTGTGTCATTACATCAAGACGCAGCCGCTTGACACGCAGACACACTTTTCACAATTTAGTCCCCCCCACCTCCACCCCCCAGGATTGATCTCAGAGCTGTGTGGTCAATTTCCATCCTCTGGAGTAATTTGCTCGACTTCTTCTCTGGGAGACAATTGGAGATGTGCTGCTGCTGCTGCTGCTGCTGCTGCTGCTGCTGCTGCTGCTGCTGCAGTGTACGTGTCTGCTGTGCCAACAACCAAACACGGATTCTCAAAGTGCTGGAGTCCAGGGAGGGAGGGAGGTTTCAGGGGTTCCCTGCTGCAGAAGTTGTTAAAAAGAAAAAAAAAATCTCTACAGCCTTTTTTGAAAATAGCTGATCTCAAGCTGAGCTTTTAACACTAGGAAGACTAAGGGGTCGTGAGGACCCCTTTTTGAGATTTTGAAGTGGATTTTCTCTGTCTGTGATGGTGTGAAAAAGGTCCCCTTCCATGACTTTTCCTAAATATGCAATTCAAGTCATTTCTGTTTTTCTTTTCGTCTGTAATGATTTCTAAATATGAATTTAGTAGCTATTCTACCTTCCATGACGGGTCCTTTGCGGGTCCTGTGGACCCGTTGTCACTCTCCTCCCCCACTAATCCTAAAACCTGTTTTCCAACCTTTGTCTTTCCTGGTTGGAAATTCAATTGGAATGTAAATGAGGTGTCCTCCATAGTCACTAGGTGACTGCTCTGAGCCGTGGAATATATATGTTGTTGTTCACTAAAAATGTCATCTGGGTTAAGGAATAGAAGATACAGGTGATTGAAAGACATGGATAGAATGGACATCTATGTAAGGGATAACATCGATGAACCCAGTTGGCTGCGCCTCGGTCAGTTTTAGGAAACAACATCGCCTGTTCAAAGGGTGTTATCCCACTTATTACATGGCTTCTGATTGGAGCATTCATTCAAGCCATGCAATACGAGCTGCGTTACTGTCAACATAAACAGAAGCTACCAAGACAAGGCTTTGTAATTATATTAAGTACACAAAATTTACTTCCCACTGCTGTGCCAGTCACTCACCATCAGAAAAAACAGCATTTTAGAAAGTGTTCCTGCAGCTGTCGGGGTCCAAATAAGGACATATCAAAAAAGTTGAAAACAAACAAACAAAAAAACATAATAGGAACAAAAACTAACAATGACAGATGAATGTTCTTATATGCATAGTATACCAGCAGAATGACACTGCTGCTAAAGATAGAAGGATTGCATGAGCATGTTTTGACACTGAAGATAATTGTATCTGTTGTACCTGTACAGGTTTTGACACAGATGCTGAAAGATAGCTTGTACAGTACGCTTTAAAACACTTCTCTTCTTCTTCTCATTATTATTCCTATACTTTTTTTCACCCTTACTTTTCCCTTTGATGTTTAGTGAGTTAGTATGACATGTTATTATATGGCAACAAGTTCCACTGACATTTTTAGCTACTTTATTTTTTCCAAGCAAAAGTAGCACATCATGCTTGAAAAGCAACCTGGAGTGACACATTTTCAGTTTTTTTGGAGAGGAGCCGAGAAATCATTTGGTGACCACGACCACTGGCCGCGGTATAAAACGACTGAATTAGGTTATTTTCCAACTGCTGCAAAGTCATTTTGCGACTGTGAGCACTGTTGGCGACTGCTATGGCATAGCAGTCACGACTGTTGGATAAACGGTCACGACCAGTGGCACAATGGCCGGGTGTTTAGGTTAGGTATAGACATAGGTTTTACTGAGGTTATGGTTAGGGGTTAGGGCAGGGGTCGGCAACCCAAGATGTTGAAAGAGCCATTTTCAACCCAAAATTAAATTCAAAATCTGTCTGGAGCCGCATTTTATTATTATTTTTTTTCCTGAGAGTGCAAATGTGAACCAAATGGACCCTGGTGGGTCCATTTGGTTCCATTTGCACACACTCAGAAAAAAAAGGTCCTCAAAGAAAAATCATTAACATGGTGAAACACAACCTTTCTTCAGAAATGGAGTTTCTAAAAAAAAATAAAGGAGTTTTACAGAACTCCATTTCTACTCCACACATCTCTAAGATATAATAATGACATAGTAAACTGAGTAAACCTTTCAAAATGGGTGGTTCAGATTGAAAGCTCCACCTCTGATAACTGCTGGGCTTTTTTGACATGGCCAAGTGCTACTTTAACTGGCAACTGTCAGACAGCGCAGCGCGTTTTGGGTGACTGAAATGTGTATATTATTTTGGTGTGGATCACCCCAGTGTGTACAGTGTGTAATAATGCTACTGAGCCACTAGGGCTGAGTTCTAGAGCCGCATGCGGCTCCTGAGCCGCAGGTTGCTGACCCCTGGGTTAGGGTTAGCGACCTGTGAAGAACGGTCACGGCATGTTGGCCCAAAGCTCACGACCGACCAACGGGTAGTAAAACGGTTGGATGTTTTCACCGGTCGCAACTAATTTCTAACGGTTGCGACCTATATGCTCGCGGACACACAAAAAAAAATCTCGCTGCCTCTCCTTGTAGAATCTGCTCGTCTTAAATTTGAATTCTGAAATCACAATTGAGTGACAAAACCCCTTTTTTCGGTTGACTTCACTTTCACAGTTTTTGTTTTTTTTTAGACGCGCTTCTTCTTTCCCAGCACCGGTTTCAAGATTTGCTCTCAAATTGTTTTGAAAGCATGAAATCTCTCTCCCTCGCAAACCATTGTTAGACACCAAGTCGATGGCAAACAATGTTTACACGTCTAAAATGAAGAAAGGGGTTTCTCTGCTGTATGAGCACAACATGGGGGTGGCGACTGCTGCTGCTTCGTCTGGAGTCTCCGCTATTCAACTTAGAAAGAAAAAGGGAGAATTTGACGTTGCCAAAATGAAACGGCTTCGCCCCAGGCCTTTAACTCTGTCTACACTGAACGCGTTTTGGTGTTTTAGCTGTTGAAAAATAGCAGATCTACAAGCTCATATCGCTTGCTTGTAGTTCTGCTATTTTTGAAAAAAAAAATGTGAAAATGTGGTGGCAAATCTTTGAATACATTATTTCGGAAGTAAACATTTTTAACTCAAATCTTTGCTTCTGGGGGTGATCCCTAGAACAACATGTTTTTAGATGAGGTTCTGCAGCTAAATAATTTCTGGGGGTCCTTCCTATGAAATATGTCAAGCATCACTGACACAGAAAGAGATTTTTTCCGGGAAAAACTAGAACCTCGTGCCAGGGACTAGAATTTAGTGTCACAAAGTAGAATTTAGTGTCATGGACTATAGAATCTAGTGTCGGGAACTAAAATCTAGTGCCAGAAACTGGAATCTAACTTCAGAAACTACAATCTACTGAGAGGAACTAGAATATACGGTGGGGGACTAGAATCTAGCATCAGAAACTAGAATATGATCAGGACACAATGGGTTAACGGGAATACTTCACAGGCGTGGCTGTTTGATAGAGAAATCCCATTTGGCCAATTCTGCTAGTAGAAGCGTACCCCCGTAGTTAGTGGGGGAAGTTGTAAGACTCTTCACAACACAACATCTTTGACAGACAGTGAAGAAAGTACCGTTATACTGTATAAAGGCCTTTTATTCATGTGTCATCTGAGCCACGGATACCACCATCTGATGGCTTCTCAGTCGCAGAATGAAAGAATATATTGTTGTTGTTGTTGTCGTCGTTGGGTTGGACTTTTGCCACGATTCCATGCTGTATTAACGCTGTAATGCAGGGAGACAAACGCTGACTCCATAGAAGCCTCCGGAGACAGACGCCAGATGCCACGCCATGATGAAATGATGAATTCATGAATCGAAATTAATCAAATTTCCTCATCCACTGGGCCAGACAAAGCGGTCTCATCTGTTGGTTGGTGAACCAGAATATGACTGGTGGTAGCCTATACGCCTCAAACTCAAAGTCTAGTTCGAAAAGGTCCCGTTCTACAAGAAAAAAAACAAAACAAAGCATTATTAAAGGGGAATTGCACCCATTTTCAACATTCTAATATGTCATTAGTATACCTTAGACGTGCTGGGTGGATATGTAAAAAAAAAAAAAAGAAAAAAAAAAACGTTTCCCCATTCTGTTTTCCTAGACATGGAGTTCTGAAGAAAATCATTTGTGAAATCATTGGTCAAAATCAACATGGTGAAAACACATCTTGATGACATCATCAAGACGTATTTCACCATGTTAATGGATTTCTTTAGACCCTTCTTTTTTTTCTGAGAGCGTACAAACAGAACCAAATGAACCCGGGAAAAAAATGTTAAAAATGGGTGGAATTCCCCTTTAAAATGCACATAAAAATGCTATATTTTCTGTAATTAATAGTCATAATATAGGAAAGGAGAGATTTGATGTTTCCGAAGGGACAAAGCTTTGCCTCAGGCCTTTTAATGAAAAGAATACTTCACAGACATAGTTGTTTGAAATCCCATGTGACCATTTGGCCAACTCTCAGAGCAGAGCTACTGTATATGTGGAGATCTTTGCGTTGTGTTGTGTGTGTGTGTGTGTGTGTGTGTGTGTGGGGGGGGGGGGGGGGGGGGGGGGGGGGGGTCGGGGGCAGGAGAAAATGGTATGATTTGCCATGTGGGGCAGTCTGGGTATTTAGGGGGGCATTGCCTGCTCCCTCCCCCATGCCCATGCCTAGATCCGCCCCTGCTCCACCTACAGCAATCACAGGAGAAAATGGTATGAGTGCGGCTTCATCGCCCATCACCATGGGCGATGAAGCCGCATCCATACCATTTTCTGTTACAGGAATTTTATTAGGTTAGTATAAGCATCAATAATGACATCAGTTGTTACGCAGCATGCATAAAGCTAAAGGTCTGACTCAGAGAGTTATCAATGATGTTTTCAATGATGAAATGCTGATGGTTTAGTGGTAACACAGCTGTAGTTAGTCAGTAGCAGTAGTAGTGTTTCAAATCATTTTAAATATCAGCACTTTGAATTTGAAATATCTTGTTTTGCATGCCATCGTGTTTGGTGGGGCAGTCTGGGCATTTCTGTGCCCCCCCAAACCCCCCCCCCCCCCCCCCCCCCATGCCTAAATCCGCCCCTGCTCCACCTCCAGACATCACACAGCATCATGTAGCGTACCATTAAGCTCCAATAACAGCCATGGTGTGTTTTGTGTGTGTGTGTGTGTGTGTGTGTGTGTGTGTGTGTGTGTGTGTGTGTGTGTGTTTTTTTTCAGCAGTGTAATTGCTTGCATGATATTTATCTTCATAGAGAAGCAACAAAAAATAATAAGAGCACTTCTAAATAATCAAGAAGGAGGGGAGAGTGGATTTCTGCAAACATGTTGATCTGTAGGGAGACTGCAGGGAGCGTCTCTTGAGACGACGTTCCAAATTCAAGGAGAGAGGGAGAGACGGGGCCGGATTTAGCCAGCCCTACTAGGGTGGGCTGGAAGAATCTCAGGGTGGGCAGTGGTTTTCAACCTTTTTGACACCAGGGCCCACTATTTATTTGCCATTTGAGCCACAAACCACCATTTGATGACATTTTAGCCCCACAGACCCCAAAACTAAAAACTAAATTGGGGACAAAACTGTTTTTCGTCCGCAATTCCAGGTGGGATTTGGGAAACCAAACAGTCAAACATACAGATCAAAATGACCATTAATCTTCTACATTCTCTAGTTGTGTAGACTTGGGGCTAATTCACATGATGAATATTTTAACTTTTGAGAGTGTAAAATGAAACCAAATGGACCCGCAAGGTTCCATTTGGTTTCATTTTTATGTTCTCAAAGAGTTATATCTGGTTAACCAACTTTCCACCATTTAGCTGGGGACCAACCTGGACCTCTCTCAACCACTGGTGGTCCCCGACCACTGAGGAAAACCACTGATATTACCTTTCATTGGGTGGGCAGGATGCACTGCCCACCCCTGCCCCCCTCTAGATCCGGCCTGAGAGAGAGAGAGAGAGAGAGAGAGAGAGAGAGAGAGAGAGAGAGGAGAGAGAGAGAGAGAGAGAGAGAGAGAGAGATGGAGGGAGAGAACAGGCGCAGATGTAACATTTCCCCAATTGGGGGGCAAATGGTATGGATGCGGCTTCATCGCCCGTGGCGCAAAGCCGCCCCCATACCATTTTTCGTTCCAAGACTTTTATTAGTCAACTAAAACATCAATAATAACATCAGTAGTTGTTGAAGCACAGAACAGACACGCAGCATGCATAAAGCTAAAGGTCTGACTCAGAGAGTTTTCTGTTTTCAATGATGAAATGCTGTTGGTTTAGTGGTGCCACAGCTGTAGTATAGTTAGTAGCAGTAGTAGTGTTTCAAATCATTTTAAATATAAGCACTTTAATTTGAAATATCTTGGGTTGTTTTGCATGCCATCATGTTTGGTGGGGCAGTCAGAGTATTTAGGGCGGCATTGCCCCCCACATGCCCATGCCTAGATCCGCCCCTGGGAGAGAAAGTACATTGCGTAGATAGCGTTTGAAATCATCTGTGAAAGTGAGATCAGTAGGAAGGTGCTCAAATTAGAAGCCGCACACACACACACACACACACACACACACACACAGATGCACACACAACACTTTTGATATTGTATGTAATTTAACAATTAGCCGAGTCAGAACGTCCAATTATGGTTTACAGTAACAGAACACAGTAATTCAATTCCCAAACAAACACAGTTTTTACATCATCTCACATCGGCATACTGCAATGTTCTTTCACAAATTCACTGTGTTTTTTATTCGGGCACTTAAATCGAAATTATATGTTTTACATCCCAACCCCCACCACCTCCTCCCCCATTCACGAAAATTGCTTTCTCTCCTCCCAACTTTGTTGCTTTAGATGAATTTGTTTATTTCTATTTACAGTAATTCACAGCCTGGTTGCAATCACACATTGTCAGCAACAAGAGTGAGTGAATTCAACCATATAGTCGGATGGTGATTAACATAAACAGTTTACTGGGGCCATCTTACAAAACAAAAGCCTAATTGCCAGTCTATTTGTTTTCGTTGCAGTTCTACGAGTTGAGGAAGGTTATGAGTAAATCCTATATATGTGCCGTGTTTCCATGTATCCAGCAGGGCCGGATGTAACATTTCCTAATTGGGGGGGGGGGGGGGGGGCACGGACCACCATTTGATGATATTTTAGCCCCACAGACACCGACTAAAGATTTATTTTGCTTTTGTCCACATTACCAGGCTGGATTACGTAGAAAACAAAACAGATCAAAACATACAGTTCAAAATCACCATTATCTTCTACATTCTCTAGTTGTGTAGACTTGGGATAATTCAGAGAGTGTGTAAACATGAAACCAAGTTTGGTTTGGGTGGGCAGGATGCACATTTGGGTGGGCTCTGCCCACCCCTGCCCCCCCTCTAGATCCGCCCGGGAGGGAGGAGGGAGGGAGGGAGGGAGAGAGAGAGAGAGAGAGAGAGAGAGAGAGAGAGAGAGAGAGAGGGGGGGGGGAGGGGGAGAGGGGGAGAGAGAGAGGGGGAGAGGGGGAGAGAGGGGGAGAGAGACAGAGAGGGAGGTGCAGACAGACACAGAGAGAAGACAGGCTCTGCTGTGCTGCAGCAGTAACAGCAGTAACGGCAGAGAGAAGGATAGCAGCCCTAGGGGAGATGCAGTGCTGCTGTGATGACATTTTTAGGGCAGCTGAAAGAGTTATAGATGAGTATCAGATGTTATCCATTACTCTGTGGGAAAAATGGAGGGGAAAAAAACAAACAAAACAAAAAACACTCTTCAACAACAAGAGGCACGTAACAATGTGGGAGGAGGAGGAGGGGGGGTACGTGGAGGGAGGGGGGGCTTTAACGCACAGTGGGCCGGTATGCCTTTTGGTGTTCTATGTGCTATTAGCATTAGCATTACTAGCATTAGTTAGCAGTATTAGTAGTACGTAGCATTACTGCGATTTTCAGATGCCCCCAAAATAAAGCAGGGGGTTTGGGAAGGAGCGCTTGTTTTACCCTGGCTGCTACTAGTACGGCGGGGCGAAGCATAGTTTTACTGAGGTTATGTTTAGGGTTAATAATCGCATAAAGCACCGTCTAAACCTAACCCTGCCCAGATAGCAAAATCCATTGATTCAACGTTGAATCAACGTTGAATCAATGTTGAATCCATTGATTCAAACGTTGAAACAACGTTGAAACACACAAACAACACCCGAAACATAACAGACCAAACGTGGACATAAGGGAAGAGGAAGTTTGCAGAAAAACGAGGGATTTTAACTTAATACAACATTTCCACAGGGTTTAAACCACTCTGAAAGATAAGTAAGATTAGTTATCTCAGACATAGATAAGACTCTTCTTCAACAAAGATGGTGAATGCAAACATTCTCTGTATTGTACTCATACATAATGATGTAAGATACAAAACACTGAAGTCTTCTACCACAAACCTAACCATAGCTCAGTAAAACCTCCTTCGCCCTGCCTTACTAGTAGTAGTAGCCGGCAGGTTAAAACATGCGCTCCTTCCAAACCCTGCTGATTTATTTCGGCTGGCATCTGAAAAATCGCAGCATTATTTAGCATTACTGTACATAGCATCATCAACATTACTTTAGTTATTGAAAAATATCAGACCTACAAGCTCATAGCCTGCCACGGAGTGGCGCGCTGTGAGCTTGTAGGTCTGATATTTTTGAAAATGGTGAAAATGTGGTGCAAGATCTTTTAATTATTTTTCAGTTCAGAATGGATTAATTCAGACACATCCAAACGCATGCTAGAACCCTTTAAATCAGTCTGAACTACTGGAGGTTCTTTGCACACACATTGATGAAATAAATGCAACACACACGTTCTGCAACACACGAGATTTTGTAGATCTGCGACTTTTGAGTTTGAATCGTGAAAAGTAACTTGCAACTTCATGAGAGAGCTATAGCAGACCAGATTTAGCTTTAGGGATGTCCGATACTGGGTTAGGTTTATCCGTAACCCAAACCCTCAATCTGCCCTTTTTTTCACTTCATATCGTTATCGGCAAATATTGTATCGGTATCAGAAAAGTATCAGTATTGGCTCTTAGTTGTAATTATCAAATCTAGGGCTGTTGAATGATTACAAATTTTAATCAAATTAATCACAGTTTCAAAATTAATTTAATCATGATTAATCACCGTCCGAACTATATCCAAAATACGCCATGTTTTCCGTTACAGGATTTCAACATTTTCTGGGAAAAAAAAATCTGTTTATTTTTTAATATTTATCAAAATAGGTGATCTACAAGCCCCCAGTGCTTGTAGATCCTCCAGCAAATACTCTGAGCCGTGGCATTTGGCAGAAAACGACAAACACGTGCTCACGGTCAATGTGTTAATTATAAGCACTTTAATTTGAAATAACTTTGAAATGCGGGTTATTTTGGGTTATTTGGCCCTGGCCTAGTAGAGATGCCCTGCTCTGCACTGATATTGTCTAGATATTAGAGCGAAATACAAGGCTTGTTTTTTTTTTTCCTTCCAGTATTTCCAATGCGTTACCCCAGACATGGCGTTTCATTTTCGATCCGAATGCGAGCATAAATAAAAGCCTTGCTATACCAAGGCTGTATCACTGGCACAGCAGCATGCCCCGCAGCAAAGCATGCCCCCCCCCCCCCCCCCCCCCCCCCATCTAAAGGGGGGCAGGGGTGGGCAGAGCCCACCCAAATGTGCATCCTCTATGCCAGGGGTCAGCAACCTGCGGCTCAGGAGCCGCATGCGGCTCTAGAAACACAGCCCTATTGGCTCAGTGGCTGTAACATTATTACATACACACACTGAGGTGATCCACACCAAAATAATAGAAACATCTCAGTCACCCAAAACGCGTTGCGCTGTCTGACAGTTGCCAGTTAAAGTAGCACTTGGCCATGTCAAAAAAGCCCAGCAGTTATCAGAGGTGGAGCTTTCAATCTGAACCACCCATTTTCAAAGGTTTACTCAGTTTACTATGTCATTAATATACCTGATGTTGTGTGGACTAGAAATGGAGTTCTGTAAAACTCCTTTATTTATTTTTTAGAAACTCCATTTCTGAAGAAAGGTTGTGTTTCACCATGTTAATGATTTTTCTTTGAGGACCTTTTTTTCTGAGAGTATGAAAAATGGAACCCTGGCGGGTCCATTTGTTCACATTTGCAGACAGATTTTGAATTTAATTTTCGGCTCTTTCAACATCTTGGGTTGCCGACCCCTGCTCTATGCCCACCCAATGAAAGGTTTGAATCAGTTGTCCGTGTTGTAATCGCCTTTATATAAATTATTTTCGAAAAGTCTATGAGAAAAATGAATGAAAACACTTCTGGAACCGGGGCGGTTGAAGTCACTGCACAGGTCTGTATACTCTTCAGCATGTTTTCAGCCTGGTGGGGACAACAAGCCAGAGATGCATGCACGCGCGTGCGCGCGCGCAAACACACCACCACACACACACACACACACACACACACACACACACCCACACACACACACACACCACACCACACACACACACCAGTGGCGTTTCTAAGCAATTTGGAGCCCTAGGCAAGATTTTCCCAGCTCCAGGGAAAATCTCCTCTAACATGGCGCCCCGATACAGGATACTAAAACTAAAGAACATATTACATGTGCTTTAAATGTTCAATTCCAGTTATAGAGGATATGTATAATGTATTTATCGATATAGGCTTACTGTATTAACCGGGTATCCTTTTAAAGCATGTCTGGTGGTCGCCCCCTCGCCACCTCCCTTCATGGCACCCCAGGCAACTGCCTAGTCTGCCTAATGGCAAAAACGCCCCTGACACACACACACACACACACACACACACAAACACACCACACACACACACACACACCACACACACACACACACACACACACACACACACACACACACACACACACACACGCATCATCCCATTAGCCTGCTGAGCCATGTACTCTATAGGTTTTTTTTTTGGGGGGGGGGGGGGGGGGGGGGGGGTTCAGAACCACCCCGTGAGGCCGTGATGAGGTTCAATTTGAGGGCCTTGCTTTGCCTTCGTTAGGTTTATTACGGCGCCTGCCAGTGGCCAGCCTGGCCGTCGCTGCGTGCCGCTCGCCAGCGTCGGCTTATTCTAAATAAATTTGCGGCGGCTGGTGGCTGGCGGCAGCAGCCCTGGCTGGAATTAGCAGTGTCCTCGCCGCCTGCATGCGGCGCGTTCTACCTAATCACAGAGCCTAATGCACCGCACCGACACACCTGACACCTCTACTTTAACTCTGTCTGTACTCTACTGTAAGGCGTTTGGTGTTCTATGCTTTAGCTACTGAAATATATCAGACCTACAAGGTCACAGCGTGCCACCGAGTGGCGCGCTATGAGCTTGTATTCTGCTATTTCTTGAAAGGCATGTGATACAAATAATAATTCTGGTGTCCTTGGCATGCATTGGTGTCCTTCTCATGCATCACTAGTACGTTGTATCAGAAACTAGAATGTAGTTCAGGAACTAGAATGTAGTGTCAGGAACTAGAATGTAGTATCAGGAACTAGAATGTAGTATCAGGAACTAGAAACTAGCGTCATGGACTAGAATCTACCGTCGGGAACTAGAGTCTGTGGTCTGAAACTAGAATCCAGCGTCGCAAACTAGAATCTAGTGTCGCAAACTAGAATATAGTGTCAGGAACTAGAAACTAGCATTGTTAGAATCTAGTGCCAGAAACTAGAAACTAGTGTCAGGTACTAGTATCTGGTGTCTGGATCTAGAGTCTAGCATCAGGAACTAGAATCTAGCATCAGAAGCTCAAATCTAGACAGGACACAATGGTTTAAAGGGGTCGTTCGATACACACAGATCACAGCATGCCTCCTTTTTTCTTTGCAGATCTCTGGGTTGAGGGATGGATTGTTTATGGAGGGATTATCTGTCTGAACACTGCTCTGCTCCCTCCATTGGCTCCTGGTACCACGCCTGCATTCAAAGCAACCAAAGGTTTGACTCCACCATATCTTACTGGTGTCATAACACCCTACAACCCCTACTGTGCACTCTGATCAGCCGACACTGGGAAGCTGGCAGTAGCCTCTCTAAAAACGCCTGGACAACACTCCACACGCCCCAAGCACTTCTGCATCCTGGCCCCAAAACTATATTGATGTGTATGTGTGCACATCCCTGTAATATAATATAGGCTATGGTGTGTGTGTGTGTGTGTGTGTGCGTGTGCGTGCGTGTGTGCAGGCAGTGTGGATAAACTAGGCTAAACAACAGTAGCAGTAAAGCATTACAGTGTATGTACAGCACAGCGTTACTGCATGAGTAGCCTCGACACCCAGGCTTTCATTTTTGTTCGCGTTGCGCGAAAACAGAAAGCCTGGACTAATGTGTTACACACAGTGACCTATAAGTGGGAGGAGTCAACCTCTCGGGGTGGGCGTGGCTCCAAATGATATGACGTATCACAGCAGTGGAGGGACGGGGGAGGGGCCGGGGATGACAACACGTTAGTGAGATCCAATCAGATCAGCTCGATCTGCCGTGTGGATCCCACGGCACCCCGACTCCCCTAGGCCAAAATCATTTCAGGTTAGGCCAGCACGCTACAGCATGACAAACTTCCTCTAACCTGTCGCCTGCAGTCGCAAATACATATAATTACACACAAAAAACAATTGTTTCTCTCGACTTTTCCCTGCGGCAGGTTGGTAAAAGGGTGTCGGGTATTCCTCTGCGATGCTTTGGGCCGACAGGGTTTATGTACTGTTCTGTTTGTTTTTTCCGTGTCAGACTAGCTTGGCTCAGCCCTGAATCTGCACCTTAAAAAGTACTACCTTATTTTTTTCCTGTGATTCAAGGACTGGCTTCCCTGCCTTTGGAGTCGTCTGTGCCGGTTGGAAATCCAACCCCAGCACCTGATTGGCCAACAGCCCTGTCACTCACTTCGTTCCCAATGTCGTCTGCTTTCCCAATATTCTTAGGGGTTCCTATGAACCAATCACCGTTAAGACTGCTGCTTCGGTACCGCCCATCCTAGAAACTGCTGTGATAGAGAGGGACTTCAGTCTGAATAATGAAGTAAAACGAAATGACAATTCAGAAACTGAGGTCAGGCTAGTGTCGGACGGTCCTCAAAACAACAAGCGACCCGGCCATTACTCCATTATTCCCCAGACATCTGCCGCCCAGGGCAAAGTTTGTGGTAAAAAACTCCAGATAGTCCATTCATTACAGGGCGTGCGCAGCCCTGATTGGATGGCAGGCAGCGATTTATTAAGACAGGTATAGCCGGAGCATTTTTCAGAATCGTGATATTGCGAGGAGCTGCCGGACATGTTATATACCCCAGGCTGTGAATCATGAATAGCCAATGAGTAGCTTGCGGAAGGAAGGAAGGCGTTTTTCTGCATGTTTTATTATTATTTTTGAGTGGTGCATTCCTCACGGCCCGCGGAGGCTGAAGCTGCACAATTTTGCCGGCATGCAGGCCCTTATAGGAGATGTTCTCTCTGCTGTATTTTCCCCAGGGACCCCCTGCAGCGGGGGAAGGAGTCTTGTGAGCCTGACGTATCCCTTTATAATGTGGGCATTTTTCTTTAGTGGGCATGAGTCAGTGGAATTAACCCTTTCGAGTCTATCGTGTGCGTTTTGTTGTTTAAGCGCAATTGAAAAATATCAGATCTACAAGCTCATAGCGCGCCACCGGGGGCCGCGCTATGGCTTGTAGATCTGAATTTTAAAATCGATATTTAAAATCCTGAAACTATGGAGCAAATCTTTGAATATATTATTTCAGAAGCAAACATTTTTAACTCAAATCTTTGCTTCTGGGGGATCCCTAGAACATGTTATCAGATGGGGGTCTGCAGCCAAATATAGTTCTGAGGGTCCTTGGCTTGAAATATGATGAGCGTCACTGACACAGGAACATAGATTTTTCAAAACTAGAATCCAGCATCAGAAACTAGAATGTAATGTCAGAAACTATAATCTAGCATTGGAAACTAGACTGTAGCATCAGAAACTGGTATCTAGCATCAGAAACTAATATCGAGCATCAGGAATTAGAATCTAGTGTCAGAAACGAGAATCTAGCATCAGAAACTAGAATCTACCATCAGAAACTGGTATCTGGCATCAGAAACTAGAATGTAGTGTCAGAACTAGAATCTCGCATTGGAAACTAGAATCTCGCATTGGAAACTAGAATGTAGCATCAGAAAATGGTATCTAGCATCAGAAACTAGTGTCTAGCACCAGGAATTAGAATCTAGTGTCAGAAACTAGAATTTCATATCAAAAACTAGAATCTTATGCCAGAAACTAGAGGTAGAATTTGGTGTCATGACAAAATGGATTAAACAAGAGCAGCCCCTGCAACACTTGTAGCCCCATCTATCTGGGTCACGCTGATAAGCTCAATCGTGGCGTAATACATCTTGGAGGGGGTGTTGGGAGGGGAGGGGAGATGTGTCAGGTGCTGGGCCCACAGCCAACATGGGGGCTATAGTATACCCTGCATTCACACAGCCTTAGATCTCGCTGCGCGCCTTGGTTAAATAAACAAACAGCAGGAATACATATATACAACAGTTTCCAAATTTCACCACGTTATTGTGAAGATACAGTATCTTTGATCCTTCCATTTCACTCGCTTATCTGTGGTCGGGCGGCAGGGGCAACAGCTCCAACGTCTATGCTGCGTGTGTCCAACTGAAGTCGTAGACACTACGTTAAAGTGTAGGTTCTGCCGTAGTAGGAACGACTGCGATGGCAAGCGGGTTTATTGAGCACGGATCAACTTCCTAACATTGTCATTGTGTGCTTAAAGTCCCTAACATTGCCCGACAGTGTCAGGGATGTATGTAATACTGAATATGATGATAGACACCACCCTATCATGGTCCTCACATATTGAGTATATCTCTAAGAGGATATAGCAACATATCTACTCATTACTTAGACTTACTGTATATCTTTTGGTGCCAACAGTCAGATCCTGTCTCTCTTTTACACTTCTGCTGTTCAAACTGTGGTGTTGTATTGTAGCACGGCCTGGTTCAACAACCTGTCAATAACATAAAAACAAACTGTATAGCCAAATCAAGACCTATGTGCTAAAATTACTAGCAGGCCCGTTGAGGCCATTTTACACTCATTCAAGAAGCTCACACTAAGCACCGGCAAATAGTATCTCTATTCTATACCAGCTGTTGCCATCCATGATGCGGTTGGTAACTTTAAGAAAAACAGACTAAAGAACTCTCTTGCACATCAGTCTGTCCTGCTTCTAAACCAAAATCGATTAATCCAAGGTCATGTTTGTCATGTTTGCTCTTTTCTGTCCTGCTGTCTTGTATGTAATGTACTGTAATGTTGTGAATGTCCTGGTGTTGTCTTTTTTCTGCCGGAATTCCACCCATTTTCAATATTTTTTTTTTCCTGAGAGCAACCAAATGAACCCTAACGGGTTCATTTGGTTGCATTTGTACGATCTCAGAAAAAAATAAGTGTCTAAAGGGGGGTCTTAACATGGTGAAAATACATCTGGATGACATCATTGAGATGTATTTTCACCATGTTAAGAGGTTTTTTCGTGGTTTTCTTCCGACCTCCATTTCTTGGTAACACAGAATGAGGGAACTTTTTTATTATGTCCACTCAGCACCTCTAGGGTATACTAATGACATTAGAATTTTGAAAATGGGTGGACTTCCCCTATAAAAGTGAACGGTGACGGCATGAACCCGAGACAATTTTCAGTGAAAGCTGACAATGAAGTCTACGGTCAGGGTATGATGTTAACATCAAACAGGTCTACTTCTATAAGTATCTGGGAGTGCTAATTGATCAAGATATGAGCTGGCACACACATGTTGAATCCTATTGTTCGAAAATACATCAGAGGTTACATCTTCTCCGTAGACTGAGGCTGTTTGGTGTTAGTGTGAACATTATGCTGATTTTCTACAGGGCTAGCATAGAATCTATACTGAGATATGGTATCTCTAGTTGGTATGGAAATCTGACAGTGAAATACAAAGCTCAAATAGAAAGAACGGAAAAAACGGCTGGGAAGATCATGGGCCTATCCTCTCCTCCCTTGACCCCCCAAGCCATTTTTGAGCAGACGGTAATAAGGTAAGCTAGGAATGTAACCTCGGACCCCTCACATGTTCTTAATTCAGAATATGAGCTAATCAGATCAGGTAGAAGGTATAGAACGCCACAGTGCAAACACAACAGGTATAAACTTTCCTTTGTACCTTACCTCTCTCTATAAAAATGCTAAATAGATAGCCATTTTCTTACAAAGGGGTAAGCACGTGGTGTGTACATGTTATTTGTTCCTGTATTGTGTTGTCTTTTGGTTTGTTTCATGTCTATTGCCTATGTATGCAGTCCTCCAGTCCTGTCTCCAAGAAAAGTTTCTCCTTCGGAGACAAATGAAATGAAACTTGAACTTGAAGTCGTATCGCATCATATTGCACTGAGGTTTTATTCTATGTCAGCTGTCTCAGCTGTGTGTGTGCGTGCGTGTGTGTTTTTGCCGCGTGTGTGTTGGGTGTGTTGTGTGTGTGTTGTGTGTGTGTGTGTGTGGTGTGTGTGTGTGTGTGTGTGTGTGTGTGTGTGTGGTGTGTTGTGTGTGTGTGTGTGTGTGTTGTGCACCTGCAGCCTGCATGCCTGCATGCCGCCTGTGTGCGTCAGATAATTGTCTGGATAATGCGTTTAGCGTTAATGGCGTCACAGCTCGCATTGAAGGATCAATGCAGCATACAGTCCTCCCTCCTTCTCCTCTGTTAGCCCGGCCAGGTATTCATTTTTCACGCTGCCACTTACGCTCCAAATTAGTGAATTACATGACTAATGAATCATATTGCAGGTAATTGAAAATCTGTACGTTCACTTGGCTCTTTCTGTAAACCTAATTAATCACGTCGTGTTGAGTGATTGAGCGAGTTGTTGTTTTTTTCCCGGATACGGGCAAGTCTGTGCCGCTTATCGAGGCAGATTAAACCATTTAGGCCTAACTTAAGTTTTCTGAAAAACTTCAAATACTTATTTGGCTAAATAAAAAAATAATCTTTTTTGAATACTGTACATACTGTACAGCAATGTTTTTCAACCTTCTTCATAAACAGCCCCAACATTTATTCAGCATTTACCACGAAGGACCACCATTGATGTTGAGTTTAATCTCTCTGACCCAAAAGTACCTTTTGTCCACAATTTAGAGATAAACTGGCAAAACGTTGGTCAAAATAACAATTCTTCTACATTTTCTACTTGGCTGTGTAGATTCTTGAAAATGAAGTAATTAGATGTTCAATTAAACTCTTGAGAGCGTTAAAATGAACCAAATGGACCGTGAGGGTCCATTTTGTTCATTTTACGCTCTCAAGAGTTACAGTCTATAAGCTTTCTAAGGCTATTGGTTACCACCTTCATCGTTTAGCTGGGGACCAACTGGAGTCCTCTCAGGGACCACTGGTGGTCCCGGACCACCTTTGAAATGGATTCCCAACCTGACAGGATTAAACCTGGCACCGCGCCGTCTCGTCTGGGCATGGGAACAATCACAACAAGCACAACCATTTCTCATACAGGCTGCACTGCAGGCTGTGGTGGCCATGATGGATCCTGTACATGAATTAAGCAATATTACACGACCGAATACGCCGTTGGCCAATGGTTTTCAACCTTTTTCATATGCCAGGGACCACTACACCCCAAAACTAAATATTTATTTTGCTTTTGTCCACAATGCCATGAGGCTGGATTTTGGAGAAAACAAAACAGTCAAACATACAGTTGTGTAGACTTGGGCTAATTCACATGATTAATATTTTAACTCATTTTCACATTCTCAAGAGTTACATCTGCTTAACCAACTGTCCATCATTTAGCCTGGGGACCACCTGGAACCCTCTCAAGGACCACTGGTGGTCCCCGGACCACCTGTTGAAAACCCCTGCTGTACATGAATTAAGCAATGTTACACGACCAAATCCGATGTTGGCCAGTGTCAGAATCTCCTCCCCACCTTCCTAAACCAGTGGTTTTCAACCTTTTTCATATGCCAGGGCCCACTATTTATTCAAAATTTGAGGCATCAACAAAAAACACACTGCGCTTGCAGTTCTAATTTACAAAGTAACTTACGTTGAGGCTTTAAGCAGTAGGTACTGAGTACCACCGCGGCGGTCAAAAAGTACAACTAGAAGACAAATAACAAGCCAGCAGAACTCTTCACCATTTTATCTTCTTCACCAAGACAACAATGCAACATGTCCAACAGCCTTCATCAGTGTTGATCAAGACGCTAACAGGGAATCATTATTACAGGAGCTGACAGTGTGTCATCGCTACCACAGGTTATTGTGATTGAATAAAGACAAAGTGTATGCGCTCATCTGTCACTGAAACTGAAGTGAAAGTGAACCGTGAAACTGATAGTGTTGTATTCAAGACCACTTAAACCGAGGCCAAGACAAGACCAAGACCTAGAGGGGTTGAGACGGGGGCGGATGTAACATGTCCCATTTGGGGGGGGGCAAGAGAACATGTTGGAGGGGCAAGAGAAAATGGTATGGGTGCGGCTTCATCGCCCGTGTCGCTTCGCGCCAGGGGCGATGAAGTCGCAGCCATACCATTTTCGGTTACAGGACTTTTATTAGTCAAGTAAAGCATCAATAATAACATCAGTTGTTGTTGAAGTTGCAACAGACACGCAGCATGCATAAAGCTAAAGGTCTGACTCAGAGAGTTTTCTGTTTTCAATGATGGAATGCTGTTGGTTTAGTGGTGACACAGCTGTAGTTAGTTAGTAGCAGTAGTAGTGGTTCACATCATTTTAAATATAAGGACTCTAATTTGAAATATGTTGGATTGTTTTGCATGCTATCGTGTTCGGTGGGGCAGTCGAGGCATTTAGGGGGGGCATTGCCCCCCCATGCCCATCCCTAGATCCGCCCCTGGGTTGAGACCAAAACAAGACCGAGACAATCACGGACTTGGTCAAGACGGGATCAGGACGAGACTAGCTTCTAGAAAGGTGGAGACCAAGACCAAGAGGGGCCGAGACCGAGGCCAAGACCCAGAGAGGTCAAAGTCAAAACACAGGCGCAACATGGGCGATGAAGCCGCCCCCATGCCATTTTCTCCTGCCTGCCCCCCCAATTGGTAAATGTTACTTCCGCCCCTGGCAGCCTCCACTCTGTGAAACTCAATCTCCCAACGGATATTTGCCATTATTCCAAGTCTCTTTTAAGGCTGCCTTGGAAAGAAATCAATTCTCTCAGGCCTAAATAGCCAATGAGTCGTTTGGTTGTTTTGTTTTGTTTTGTTTTGGTTGTGGGTTTATTGGCCGTTTGTTGTTTTTGGTGTTAAAGTGTGTCCTTGCGGTTGATGAAAGGCACTATAAAAATTGAAGCTGTTACAGCGTTATTATTTTACTATCTGCACTTAACCCATTCTGAACTGCAAAAATATAATATCAAAGATTCGCCACCATTTTCATTTAAAAAAAAAATATATATCAGACCTACAATCTATGAGCTTGTAGGTCTGATGTTCTTCAATTCAAGTAAATCAAGTAATGTTAATGATGGTATGTAATGCTAAGTAAACATTAATCCTACGTATTGTTTAATAATGCTAAATAATGTAATAAGTAATGGTAAGTAATGCTAATAATACTAATTGATGCTAATAATGCTGCTAAGTAGTGCTGCTAATGCTAAGTATTGCTAGTAATGCTAAGTAATACTAATAATACTAATAATAATAAACGCTTAGAAAACCAAAATAGGTCAAGGTCCGTGACCTTCCACGCCCAAATTCTGGGACCCCTGATGATTTTTTTCAAAGGGTCTCCACTTAACAGTGTCTTGGGTGAGACGACCCACAGAATACTGAAGAAAACTCATTATTATGCTTGCACTGCTCTTTTGGTTTATTCAGGCAATATAGTGATTAAAATAATAATAACAAATACAAATAAAAGTTTATTAATCCAATCTTTTAGTGGCCAACCCTGGCTTGGGCCCCACAAAAATATCTAACTATCTAACTAAAATTTATCTAACTTTTTCCCCACCCCTCGATACCAATACCAATTGGTATCATTAAAGTGGTTTGAACTG